>WETZ01000024.1:0-548284 GCA_011034095.1 Fusarium cf. aywerte
TCAACCGTATGACTCGGCCTTTCCAACCCTTGCTCCAATTCCCATGTCCCTATTTTTTTTTTTTTTTTTCTGTTTTTCTGTCCTATGCCAACGCTTTCTTTTTGGCTGACATATGATCATTGGTAATCTAACCAACGGTGGGGGATGG
This sequence comes from Fusarium cf. aywerte, assembly GCA_011034095.1. NCBI lineage: Eukaryota > Fungi > Ascomycota > Sordariomycetes > Hypocreales > Nectriaceae > Fusarium > Fusarium cf. aywerte. The sequence goes on from WETZ01000024.1 coordinate 149, forward strand.
GCTGCAACTTACCCACGGCTCGGGTCTGTACTGTACGGGTCGGATACGGGCGACGGGCGACATCGGACCAATCCGACAAGGACGATTGCTCGCTGGGCTCTAATATGCGTGATGGCGATAGGTTAGTCCTTGTCACTCCTGGCTCATGGCTTTGTGATCTCGTGAGCGGAAATGTCCGCCGACAAGGCCGCTATCCCGGTCCAAGGCTTCTGGCATGCTTTCCATGTGCGTTTGTGGAGATGCACTTTCCGGGGTAGAGAGCGAGTGCCGATGTCGTTTTGTGGTTGGCTGACTGCGCTTAGCAGCAGCTGAAGCTTGTCAGATTTGCCGTTTGGCTGGTGACGATCTGTGTTCTGGTGTTACACTAGAACTTCTGACAGCCTAGTACTTTTTCTAGTTCAACAGAGTCTAATGAGACGTCCTTGCTCGATAGTTCTTTTATTAACTACAATTCGTTTAGGGATCACTTTTCGCTCTTAGTCTTATAGGTAGGATATGCATACTAAGGTGCCTGGGATATAGGGTGTAATAAGACTTCGATCGGATAGCCTACCGCTTATTCAATGCCACATTACAATCTTCGAGTTACGTTCTGGTATTCTGTTTCATTCATTTGTAATATTCGTTCTGAGACTGAACTACTTATGGAGCGCAAGTTCATCGCATACCACATCCCGACATGCGCACTTATTGGTTAAAGCAGTCAACTCAGCAGCATCGTGTAAATGCCAGCATAGTACAAGTCCCAACTCTTTCCTTTAATTGGCATTATTGAATCTTTCCCCGTTTGCTGGGGGTCTGTGCTTTGCTTCACAGTTGCTCTTGCCTGTGGTGCCTGCCTTCCTGCGATGAAGTGACTGCCAGCTGCCAGCAACTGTCACCGGCCGACAGCCTTCACTCCTTCCTGCTTTTGTTGCTTCTCGTCTCTCGGAGGTAGGTGCATGTTTGATCTTTAAACGCGATCACTCTAGGCAACAGTGATTCACTGCGTTACCTCCTTCTGTTTGTTTTTTCCCCTGCCTTTCTTCTTTATCCCCTTTCTTTCTCCTTTCCTTCAACCACACACCTTTCTTCCTCAACACCCCCCTTCTGTACTTCTCTTCTGCATCGAGAACAAATCTCTCTCGCTTGGCTTCCGCTGCTGAGAGTCACTCGAGCGAAGATCATTCTTTCTTTTCTCTGACTATCGTCACTTGTTCCCGCACATCTATCACCACGTGCAAGCATCATCTGTGGTTGTCAGAAACTCGATTCGATCATCCTGATTTGTAAACATCAAGGTATGTCTATGTATCTTCTTTCCATCTTTCTCTGTCCGTTCGAGAAAATTGGCGCTGCTGGTTGGAGTGGTCATATCTTCCGCTCTTGACGCTGCGTACGTATCATTTCACTACACATGCCCTATCCAAACCAGAAAACCTCCTCAGGCTTTCATTCACGAGTGATCATTCTTTCACTTTGCACTTCTTATTATTCTACAGCATCAAGCTTTATTGCCGCTTGCTTGCCACATGGGCGGCTCATTTGGTCTTTCTCTAACGCACGCGCAGTCTTATTCTGATTTCCCACAAGAACCTTTCGCGCTTGACGAAACAACCATGGCCGACTGGGGTAACGATCAGGGTGGCTCTGCCCGAAGCAACACTGCTGACGACGGCTGGGGCAACGATTCCGCCAACGATGCTGGATTTGGCAGCACTGGCTTTGACGGCGCTGAGTGCCCCGGAGATGGTCAGCCTGGCGGCGACGACAAGTGTTTCGGCTGCGGCGAGACTAGGTAAGATGCCGATTTGTCACTGAGGAATTATCTCTGACGCCTTCTAGTCACCGTCGTGCCGATTGTCCCAACCCTCAGGAGATGACCTGCCGCTACTGCAAGAAGGAAGGTCACATGCGAAAGGATTGCCCCGAAGCGCCGCCCATGGTCTGCGAGAACTGCGGTGAAGAAGGTTTGTTTCTTCGATGCCTTTATGGTACTCTAGCTCACCTATTTAGGCCACTTTCGCAAGCATTGTGAGAAGCCACGCAAGATCAACCGCGATCATATTGCCGACGTGGACCCCGATGTTGCCTGGGAGAAGATCAAGCAGGCAGTTGCTGAGCGGGATGTCGACGACGCCAAAGAAGCTGTGAATGAGTACATCAAGGCCGTTCACGGCGATGTTACTTATCGCCAGCTTCAGGAGTCTTTGATTGAGCAAGGAATCGGCCTCTGGCTTATTCCCACTGAGCGAACCCTCATCCAAGTCTTCACCAACATGGATCTGCAGGGTAATATCGACAAGAAATACACTATTTCTTACCGCTTCGTCGAGAAAGCCGATCGTCCCCGGGAGATTGAGGGATGGCCCAAGGACCGGGAAGAGCTCCTTGAACGCCTCGACGACGCTGGCGAGGTCGTTGATCGAGGTGTTCCTCTTTGCACCAACTGCAAGGAACTTGGCCACACCTCCAAGTTTTGCACTCAGGAGAAGTTGGAACGCACCGATGCACCCAAGATCTCTTGCTTCAACTGCGGCGCAGATGGCCATCGTGTCCGAGATTGTGAGTTGGACCCATTAGCCCTTTGACCGAACAATTTGGAGCTGACGTTATCATCAGGTCCCGAGCCTCGCGTCGACAGGAACGCTTGCAAGAACTGCGGGTAAGTTTGTCATCATCAATGATATTGAATCCGACAGCATCTGATGATAATAGCAAATCCGGCCACAAGGTCGCTGACTGCGAGGAGCCACCCAACCCCGCCAACGTTGAATGCCGCAAGTGCAATGAAGGTACGTTCACCTTGTGTATATCCATCGATCAGTTTCTAATTGTTGCAGTTGGACACTTCGCCAAAAACTGCCCTCAGGGTGGTGGTCGTGCTTGCCGAAACTGCGGTCAAGAGGGACATATGGCCAAAGAGTGTGATCAGCCTCGGGACATGTCTACCGTGACTTGCCGAAACTGTGATCAGACAGGCCACTACAGCAAGGAGTGTCCTCTTCCTCGAGATTGTATGTCGTCCTTGATTCACGTCCTTGGGCTTGTAGCTAACTGTGATGCAGGGAGCAAGGTTCAGTGCTCTAACTGCCAGGAGTACGGCCACACCAAGGTCCGCTGCAAGGCCCCTCCGGCCGAGGAGGCTGATGATTTTGGTGATGGCGGCTGGGGCGCCGAGGAGAGTGCTGCCGTAGCTCACACAGTTGGTGGTGGCGATGACGGGGGTTGGTAACTGCTTTCACATTATGGTGTTGTAGTCTAGAGAAGGCCTTCTCTTTATGGAATTCTGGCGGGTGCGGGCAACAAACGGCATTTGACGGATGGGCTAGCAATGAAAACGGTGGTCGATGTAGGAAATGATTTCGTCAAGGTTCAGCCGTGGGGGTAGTTGATGCACCTAGATAGCCAGATAAGCAGCCGAGCTCAGTAAAATGTCAGGGACATTGAGAATATGGAGGCCCTTGATTTGTTCTGTTCTACGAGCTCACGGCGGAATTTCTGATCGAAGGGCCGTTATTCCATTCCGTGATGTGAGATTTGCCGTAGTGTGCATGTAGATGGATGTCTGAAATGTGCTCAAGATCATTGATGAAGTAGATCCTGGCTGCGTTCCTTGAAGGAAGTTTGCACATCCGGACGAAGAACGATACAAACCCGGATACAATTCCTGGCGATATCCCCTCTCGCAGGGTGTTGGTTATCATAGCTGACCGGCATCGACATATCATGTGTGCATGCCTGTGTGCATCAGCTATGGGGGCTCTGTCGACTACTTCGTCCTACGGCTCCTTTGCATTTTACGCCGGGTATGATGTATGTTTGTTAGAAAAGATGCGAACTAGGAAACTCGTATGGAATATCCGATATGGACAGGTATTTCTTTTGATATGCTTGTTGACGTTGATACTGCGGGCAAGTAGCCTGTCGAATTCTTTTATGTATCTATGCGAAATCCCCGAGTCGAGCCTGGGTGTTGGGCTTGTTTTATGGTTATCGGCAGTGATAGCACAGCGGACATCATTTTGTTCGTCGTCGCGCAATATTCTGAAGATATTTGATTTGGAATCTTGAGTGAATTCTCAGCTTGTATTTGATTCCGTTGTGTCGATTTGCAAGGGTAATGTATTCATAACTCATCGTACCATGTTCGATGTTCGTGTCCCATTGCTTTTTCTAGTTCCTTTCATGCGCACCAGAGCAACAACCACATTGTAATTATCTCAGCGGCGTTGAAACCAGCAGAGTTCGTAAAGGCTCCTGATCGTTGAAGTTGAGTTACCGTTTCATGGCGATGGGTATAAGTGACGAATCGGATGATGGTTTGTAGAGGGAAATAAGACGAGAATAAACACGATACGTTTCTCAGCCCTACTGAGCTGATTATCATGAGAATTTATAAAGGTGTTGGTGTTTAGATGTTACACGAAGGGATCTGATACTGTCGGTCTATCTAACCTACGGCTTTCTTGAAAGTGGCAACGGTATCAGTTCTGTGACACCGGAGGTAGTTCTCGTGTTATTTTAAACATATTTCCTCCACCAACGCAACTGCTTAAAACAATCGAGTGAACATAACACTGAAACAAATACGAGCCACAGACCACAATGATTAGACATCAGACTGATAAACAAGTTTAACGTGACAATACAGGTCATATGTGTGTAGCACAACATGACTGTTCACATTATTGACTGCTCATCTGTCAGGAGCCGTCAATTATTATCACAATCTTCGGTATAGGGTAGCCATATAGCCAAGTATGTAACAGCTCCGAATGATCAACATGTCCCATAGCTCTGGGTCAAACTAGACAGCCTGAGCCGTGTTGGAAAGCTAAACTACCGATTCCCCATGGAGGTTTACCTCCCTCTAAAGATTACAATGCGTCAGAATCACAGCAATATTACTGCATATGGACGTATATCAACACGAGGCCAGAATGACAACCAAACATGCAAAGCCGTTTAAGGCTTGGCGCATTCAGAGACACCGCCCTCACCTTCTGGTCCGAGACTGGGTTGCACACCGAATCTCGATCATGTACCATCCAGATCTCGATTACCATCAAACAATCGATCGCTTTGTGAGACGGAGGGACTACGAGGGCGGATACTGGATGTCACGTAGACGGACCGACGCGCCAGCGAGCGGACATTTTGGGCCAACCATCGCGATACTGGACAAGATAATTTGTTTCTATCTATACTGCCCTGCGCTTAATGAAAATTGAGTAAACACGATGTGGACGTTGTCGCATTGCTGGAATGACATGTCGCTCGGCCGAGTCCACTTAAACGTCATGTAGATGACATGGGGCATTAAAGTTTGGTGAAGGCGGCTCTGCGACACGCTTCAAGATTGTTTCCAACTCACAGTAGGACCAAGCAAGATTTGGATTGAAGCGGGGATAACAACCTCAACCCAGCTCAGAGACCCGGATCCATCTCGACACAGGTAGGTATCAAACTTGGCTTCGACCTGAGGTTTCCAAGTTTCCAGAACTGTCGGTTTGGTCTAGATTAATTAATTTACTGTCTAAGTGATCCAGCCCCGTGCTGGGCTGGTCTTGCGTCATAATCCAAGACCTGGCGGGTCTCGTTCCTGGTTGCTTGCGGGGGGAAGCAATTCACGACATGGATGCCATGAGAGGATCACCAATTGTCCATGCGATGCGATACCAAGTCTGTGTGTTTTGTTGAGCCTCTACCGCAAGCTATGTCGGCGAGAGACGACGGGGGATGGATACGCTACCGCAATCCCGCTGGACATGCATCGGCGCCAATCAGTCTAGTTCGTGGAGATGGTAGGAGCTTGGTACTTAGAAGAGATGGAAAAGCTTGGAAATGCAAGACAAGGCACGGCTTGAACGGAACGGTGGCCCAAGCTAGTCTAGCCAGCCAACCTGGATCTGATCTAATCCGGGGATCAAGTTCGAAACGGAGATCAAGGAAGCAACCATTCATGCCTTGTTGGTTGTGCCACAGCATACGGTAGCATAGACGCACAGCTACAATCAATATCCCAGGTAGATAGGAAAGCCAGAGCCTAAGAGATATCAACAAATGCGCTTGTTTGTATACTGAACCGATCGAGCCACCAATTCATGCTATTTCGAGCAGAGTATGCTTCTAGTACTTGATAGAGGTTTTGAATGTCTTGCACATCGATTAAAACACCTAGACAGTCGCTGAAAAGGGTGAGGAGGACACATTACAACAAGAGGAATATTGCCCATCTATCTCTGTTCTGCGGGTAGTCAAAGGCTGACGTCATGGGCAAGTCATATTGTGCTTCATGTTATTGCATCCGACTATCGACACAGTGTCTGTCTTCAAGCGTATCTGCACATCCGAGGTGACACTGTGCTTACTCCGTGTCGGACGGATCAAGTTTTCCTTGAGTCTAGATTAACAAGCTTGTCTTGTTTCTGGCTTCTCTTTGGCCGAGTTGATATGTGCCCTTCCTCATGCAAGTGACAAAATTCATTTAATAGATCTTCCAAGTGGATCTTGGCTATCTTGGACGCTATCAACATTCAAGATTGCGATGGATAAAGTATCACTGAATACTCTAAACCGGAGGTATGATCACGGGATAACGCAACCTCGTGAGTAAACACATGCCGTTGCTCGTGAATGGCTCAATTGAATTCAGTTCAGGGGGTTGAGCGTTAGCGTGAAGCCTCGATTTATAAAAACGAGATTTTCATCCAGTCAAGAGCCATTATCAAATGGGTAGAGTCAAGAAGACGGAGGGCTTTCACCAGGTCGCCACTAACAAAAGGGGTCAGTCATCAAGGATGAAAAATGGAAGAAGGAGAAAAGTCCCCGTATCCAGGCCTCGAATAATGGTACAGCACCGGCCAGGGGAGGCATGGGTAAGAGAGTCGGTCAAAGCATGTTGCTAGGTGCCGAAAAAGGCTTGCAGCAGCAAGCAGTAAGAGGACTTCGAATACCGCCCGTTTTTGCTTTCTATAAAGCGAATGTGTGTGTGTGTGTGTGCTTGAGAGTTCAGGGGGGGCGTTGCAACCGACGACGATCCCTCACCTCAACAACGCCTCGAATTATAAATCAATAAAAAACCGAGAGGGACCGTGAGCTCGCCTGTGTGTACTGGCCGGGTAGAGAAGAGACTCTCCGGGGCGGACAAAGAGGAGAATATTCAGCAAAAAGTAAAGAGGTTGATACCAAAGCGTGACATTGATTGGATTCGTTTCCAGTGCGGTATACTCAGTACAATGACCAGAGCAGATGCCAACAAGAAGCGGGGAGCATGCCCCAGCCTCAACCGGTAGAGTTCCAGCAGCACGGAGCTTTTGCACCAGCATTGCGTTTAACTTAAGCATTGATTGCATGAGCCACGAGCTTGTTATTGATAGACAGCTAGTTGATTGAGTTGCAATCTGGATCTGGATCACGACTGAAACAGTGGAATAGTCGGGATTAATCAGGGAACTGAGTGAGCTTGGAAACGGTGCGATCCACGACCAGGCTGGCTAACATGACCGTTTTCCAAGACTGGGCCGGGCTGGGCTGGGTCGAGGGTGGTGAAGGAATTGTTGTCGTTGTGAGGATGGATGGGATGAGCTCGAACAAGGCACCTCCTTGCGTCATCGCGACGTGAAGCAAGCCAATTGGCTTTGATGAGTGGAAATGACGGTACTGCTCCGGTTGAGGACCCACACACCTCAATTGCTCCTACTGGAAATGGGGTGTGGAGCCATGGAAAAGTCTTGTATCCGCACAGTGTTTAAGCATTTGATATCTCATTTCAAAGATTCCGTCCTGATAACTGGACCCATCTGTCTGCACCTATGTTGAAGGTGATTACGACCCTGGGGCGGTTTCCATTCGGAGATTGTTCCTTGTTAACTTTAAGCCAAAGGACATCAATTGCAGCTGCGGTCTCCTTCTTGTATTGTATTTACATTGAACGTATCGTTGAACCACGATATATACGGAGAATACTCGGCGTGACGAAACCTAGTAATCATCGATTCATGGGATCATACCCGAGAATTACGATCGACTTTTGTTTCTGGTGCATTTCTATGGTTCTTCTGTTTCTCTACCTACATACTATGCCGGGTTCTCAATCAGTGAAACACTGTCCCCCTAGCCTCCTTGCAACTTCACTAAAGTGATGCTCGAAACCAATGCATCTGGTTGGTTCGCCGGACCTTTTTTGGATGGTAAGGATCGAACGATGCAATCCAGAATACAGTGCATACAGTGTGAAGCAGGGGTGTGAGCAGACCACCAGGCAAGCGCAGTCAGTCAGTGGGTTTTGTCAGCCGGTTTAGCGTCCCCTCAGTTCGGGCAGTCCTTTCCTTTATTTTCGCCCCCCATGCTTCGACTACTTTCAGGAGCCCAGCCGCCGCCGCCTTTTTTTTCTGCGCCTACTTTTTCTCTCGCTGCCCACAACGTCATCTCTGACGTCTTTTCTCAATCTAATCCTTTCACAATCCTCGTCCATCGACGCAATCCCGCAAGCAAAGCAACGCCCGCTTTGGCGATATTCGACACACAGCGCGAATCTACAGCTGTCTGTTTGAGTCTATCATATCCTTTTTTCTTTTCGATAGGCACGAGAGCCTCAACTCCACTGCAAACGCTCTTCGCGTCTGTCTTTCCATATCCCCTAATTTCTCAACCCATCTTTCGCTTAGTTTTGTCTCTTAACTGTCTGGGAGACGCGCGCCTCTTTGCTTGACCACATCTGCCTCGAGTGTCTCGAGTCTCAACCAATTTCACCCCTTCTACATCCACGCTCAAGCATCCGAGCTTAGGGCGTAATTCTCTTGGCTGGAGAGACTTCGGAGCGTATGCTGTGCGCTGTTCGCGCTGTTGACTCGTCGAAAAAAACAGTCTTCGCCCCCGGTCTATCTCTTAAACCGTCCCGTCCTGTAGTAAGAGTCGCAGACGGCTGCCGCGCTGCTTTTCTGTTTCTTCTTCGCCTCTGACCTCATTTGACTTTTTCGTCTTCCTCCATCATCGTTGCTCTTACTGCCACCCACCCCACACGTCCAGTCCAGTCCAGTCCAGTACTATCAACCTTGCCGCCCGCCCCAGAATATAATACATCATCGTCATCATGGGGACTACCACTGAAGCCTCTGCTGGAGGTGAGTCGAAGTCCCCCAAGCAGTCCAACAGCTCTCCTCGACCTGGTATGTTCTTGAATATCCCTCCTGTACTCCAATCCCATCCATTCCTTTCTTTCCAGCATAGCATCAACCTTCCTTGTCTACCTGCACGCATACCTTCTACTTTCTCCGTTTCCGCTGCCATGACGTATACTCGTCATCGGTTTTGAACATCCCTATCCTATCTCCTTCTTCATCCTCTTTCGTCATCGCTTTCCTTCTCCGTCCCTCATCCTCCGTCATCGTCGACCTAAGGCCTTTTGCGTCAATTCGCCTGTAACATTTGCTCACATCACGTCTTGTCGCAGATACCACGACCGACACGAAGGCAGCTGATCCGCCCGTCAAGACAGAGGCTGCCAATGCCGAACAAGCCAAACCCCTTGCGCCTCCTCCTCGACCCGGCCAACAAGGCAACACTCCTGACTACTTCACGGTCCAGGCCGGCGGATCTCTCAGTCTGGAGCCCAATCCATTCGAGCAGTCCTTCGGGGGCGCTCCAGAGACACCAGGAGGAACAAAACTGCCTTCAGTCGCTGCATTGACATCACCATCTTCACTACTACCCGGAAGCAACGCGACACCATTCAACTGGGGAGGTGGCTCATTGCGTACTGGCCCTCTAAGCCCTGCAATGCTTTCTGGCCCAGCGAACGATTACTTTGGCGACACCCATCACCTACGTGGAGGATTCCCTACTCCTAACGAGTCTTCGTTAAGGACGGGCTTAACACCAGGTGGTAGTGGTTCTATGTTCCCTGCCCCTAGTCCTAATTCCCAAGCACTATTTGCCCAACTCGCCAGCGGAGGAGCCACACCGAGCACTATCGATTTTCATCGAACTGCTATCAGCGCCGCTGCTAAACGCGATCAGAACGGCGCTGCTCCACGATCCCAGGCACAACCAGCCTCCCAACCCCAGCAGCCACCTCAGCAACCTTCTGTCACTTCCCAACCCCAGGAAATGCCCAACGGTGCTTCTAATACCAAACCTGAAGCGAAGCCCGCGTCGGGCCCCTTCGACCCCCACGATAACGACGCTGCAAACGGCCTGTTCATGCTGGCCCAGGGTAGAAACGGTGCTCAGAACGCGAACCAATTTGCTGTAACGTCAGGTGCTCCTGGCCACGCTCACCCTGCCCCTGTTGCACCCCAGAACATGAACACCTCACCACAAATGTCAAGTATTAACGGTGGCTCCGTCGGCTCCGCTCGCGGTATGAGCGAAGGTAGCATGATGTCGGATGACAGCGAGCAGGCTCGTCCCAACACTCGAGGTCGCGGCAAGAAGAACCCTCCTTCGACAAATGGCCGAAGGAAGGCCGACGAGCCTCCATCTAAGACACCTGCCAACAAGAAGTCAAAGACGAACAGTGCCATGTCCATGGATATGGATATGTCTGATGACGAAAAGATGAAGTACGAGGATGGTGGCTCAAAGTCAAAGATGACTGATGAGGAGAAGCGAAAGAACTTCCTTGAGCGTAATCGGTATGTGCTCGCTAATTCTTTTCTGTTTGAAAACCATTACTAATTCTCGACAGTGTCGCGGCTCTTAAGTGTCGTCAAAGAAAGAAGCAGTGGCTGGCCAATCTTCAGACTAAGGTTGAGATGTTCAGTACTGAGAATGATGCCTTGACGGCGCAGATTACTCAGCTAAGAGAGGAAGTTGTCAATCTGAAGACACTCCTTCTCGCCCATAAAGACTGCCCGGTAACCCAGCAGCAGGGAATCCACGGTGCCTTTATGTCGCAGGTCGTTGAGCCCTTCAACCCCCAAATGAATCCTTATGGCATGGCAGCACCCATGCCCAACCAGCAAGTTATGGCTGGGCAGGGTGTCCAGAGGCGATTCTCATAGAACGAGATGAAGCCCCAGTCAAGTCAACAAATTAAGGTGGAGGAAGCAGATATGTCTTCACCAAGTCGCATGATAGAGGGACTCGACGATCCATTTTTTCCTCAATCACAAGACGATTAGCCTTTCCGAGGCAGCTATTATTATACGCATATACACAGGGTTGCAGGATTTGCCGTTCCGGGGCCTGCCAGCTCCTATCTTCACTTCATATCGGCCTGTACAACATTTGATCAAAGACAACATAGCATTCAGACGGGGACGATGTCTGAGACCAAGAGGTTGTTGAGTTGCTTGGAGCCAACTTGACACTCTTGTTTGAGCAAGGGCGCCTTTCTGTTGGGCGTTTCTTACTAGAGGCGGCGCCGTTACAATTTTTAACTTGTACGTAAGTATTTTTTCTGGCAAGGCACACGGAACGCGCACTTCAAAAAGGTGTTTGGCCAGGCGGACTGTTTTAGTGCCTGGAGGGGCGTTTTGAGCATCCGGATCGATCCTAGGAGATGAACGTCTTTGGTGTTATTGGTTTTGTGTTTTTTTGTAAGTAGCTACAGGCAACAAGAAGCTATTTGATTTAAATGAATGATAGTTGCACAATGAAATACGATAAGTACACATTATAATTATATGGGTTTGTGAGAACGCTGTGCGTTGGCGTGACTGAATGAACAATAATGGTTATATCCAATAGTATGTTGTGACTGTATCTATAGAAGAGTTGCAATAAATCTAGAAAAACTCCATCATAAAGCGTTACCAAAATGCTAAAGCAGATTTGTTTCCAACCAGCGTTCAAGCTGTCTAGTTTGAGATGGATGGCAGGAGGCTTGCTGGGATTTGTCTTAGACTTAGTCAGGGACGGCATTGACGATATTTGCAGGGCATGGCTCTTTGGTGAGAACGGGAGGAGTTTTGAGGTGGGGCGACAGCTAGAGGTCGCCTAAACAAGACTAGTGTCATGTGGGTAAATCATCCCTCATGTAAACAAGGCGATGCGCCTAAGTCATCACAACCACGTCGCGAAACGCAAATCTCCATCCTCAAATTCGCAACCCGACCGAACCATCGTGAATTGCATTCCCATAGACTCTGAGCGTTTTATGCAGCATTTTTAACCATCCGCAATAACGTACGTCGTGACGCGACGCGCCTCTTCGATCCTGGCCGACAGTTTCAGTACCTCCACTACACCAACGACTTCCCGCCATCACAACCCCGGGGATTTTTAACGCATCGCCAACGGTCCCGAATGTGCCACCCATGACGACTCTGGTGACGACTCGGCGGCCGCTTGAAGTTATTAGCATGAGCAACGATCACGGGCGACGGTTGAGCAAGCGTCTCGCTGGTAAGTATTATTGATGACGACAGGGGAGACAGCCGACACGAACGACGCGCTGACGACAGAAATCCAGCGGCGGTGACAGATTTCGAGCATGACGATGATTTCGCGTTTGTGCGAAAGTCCAAGAGGGTCAAGACGGACAAAGAATCTGAGCCCGAGCCCGAACCGAAACCTGAGCCAGTAAAGAAATCTTCGAGGGGACGCCCTGCAGCAAAGCCACGCGCTGTTAAAAGCTCGAAAACCAATGGAACGATTATAGAGGAGGTGCCAACAGAGGATGAACCGAGCACAACTACACAGCCCGCAGCAAGGAAGAGCAGCAGACAAAAAGCGAGTGTGGATGCGTCAGATGAACCACCGATTAAAGCCACTAAGAAACAACCGACCAGGAGAAGTACGCGACGATCTGAGAAAATAGAGGAGGAGATCTCTCAGCCGACACCAGTATCAACATCAAAGCCAGAGCCTGCGCCTGCACCCCATCCTCAACCAAAAACAGTACCACCACTGCCAGCAGCGACAACTTCTCGAACCAATGGGACATCTAAGAAACGCGGCCGGGCCAAGTCAACCAAACCACCTGGAGACTGGGACCAGTCGCCCCAGCGAGAAGCGCCTGTTCAGTCTGCGACAATTGCGCTACCTATGAGCGACACCCCTATCATTAACAGAAACAAAGAGATGCGGAAAAAGGGCGGCAGCTCCAACAGACGAAGCAGCTTGGGTAACCGAGGGCGTAGGGCGAGCTCCTTGATCGAAGGTGGTCAAACAGCGATACCCCACCGAGAAGTCAACCCGGCGGACTTTTACAAACATATTGAAGCCGAGGGACTGACAGAACCTCGACGTATGAAACAATTATTGACCTGGTGCGGCGAGCGTGCATTGGCAGGGAAGCCTCGACATGGCACACCAAATTCTAATGCTATTCTTGGTGGTAAGTCGGCCTTGTTAAATTTCGTTTGCTGTAAGTGCAAACACTGACTTGAACAGCTCGTGCCATTCAGGACCAACTGCTTAAAGACTTTGCGGCTCGGTCTGAGTTCTCGGACTGGTTTAATAGAGAGGACGATGTGCCAAAGGCCCCTGTAGTATCAAAACCCAACCCTAGGAACATGGAACTCGACGAGAAGATGGCACAGTTGGAGATAAATATTAAAAGGTACGTTATATACATCAGAGTCAACCGCGACTATACTGACTTTTGCAGATTACAAGAGGAGAAGAAGTTGTGGCAAGCAATACGAAAACCGCCACCTGAACAACCGCCCCTTTTTGCTGAAGGGGAGACTGGGCCCATCGTGTTACCCGACTTCAATCTTTTAGACTCCGATGAAGGGAAAATTCGAGGGTTCCTAGCGGACGAGAATGCGTCGTTTGAAGCTGTTCGGTCACAAACAGAATCACGGCTGCGAACTATACAATCAACGCTTGAGTTCCAGGTCGACCAACTCGCTGATAACGTCCATAAGCTTGAGCAGCGGGTTCTGATTGCAGGCAAGGAAGCGGATAAGGTCCTCAGTGTCAGTGCCCTGCGGCTTCGACAACGTGAGGAAAGGGAAAAGGCAAGCGCAGGAACGAGGGATATGCCTGTTATTGAGGTTCTAAGGAGCCTAGGGAATATTCTACCTGAAGGAGGCGGGTGAAGGATCAAATTACTGGGACTTGGAACGAAACGAATCGGATTGATACCCTCTGCTTTTTGCTTTACTTTTTGTTCTTCAGCCTATGATATTGATGACGAGACGAGACAAGATGATGTGCCTTTTTCTCACTCAACGCCTTCTTTTCTTCACTCCTGGTCTTTTGTGAGCCTTTGAACGGTTCTTTCAAATGTGTAGTTCCTGTGTCTTTTACGCCCTTGACAAAATGGGTTGAGAGCGGGCGTTGACATCTCACTGCGTTTGTAGACTTCCCTTGGCCTCTAAAGCATGGAAGCGCCGGAAAGGCTTTGTACGTGGTTTTGATTGTCAACATGTAAGACAGAATTCAGATAAGGGACGGCAACTTAGATCTTTGACTTTTACTCATGTGTTCTTTGATAATTGATAAATAATCATCGCATCTTACAATGCTGTGCATGCTCTATCTTTAAATTCTAGGCCCCATGGCCATGATGATACATGATGTTTGACGTATAGTACAATGACTTCGTGATCTTTTACAAAACTCGACATATATTCCTCACCAGGCAACTCTTAGTTCTTAACCTGGGGAGGCTCAAGGGGAGGCATGAAGCCCATACCGCCACCCTCGCCACCATCAACGCTGCGACTTCGCACATGAGCCCTCAGTTTCTCGAGAATCTCGCTGTCCCTCCAGCGTGCGGGCACAGGTCTGTAAGCAGGCTTAAAGTTACCGACTGTCTGCGCCCACTCGCCCGAAGGAGGATGGCGCTTGACCTCATCAGCCGCTGGCTTAGCATCGATGTTGCTAGTGGTTGGTGAGTCGGCGGATGAAGGGTTCGTCGATGAAAGCTCCTCCTTCTGCGTGGCCCAGTAGTAGATGTCCCAGTCGTTCTCGTCAAGGATACGGTCGTACTGGTCGAGAAGCTCGGGGGATAGTGTGGGAAGGTGAGCAGCTGCGAAGGTGGAGAGGAGAAGATCGGACTCGAGAGTTCCGCGCTTTCGGGACTGGTCTATTCGAGATATTGTTAATAACGGTTCTGTCGTTGTCGATGCTGGATTGAGACGTACAGACGAGACGAGCTCGCTTAGTAGCGTCGTCTTCGCCGACTCGACGCAGAGGCTCGACTCTGAACTTGGCGCCCTGAAGTTCGCCGACCTCGAACTCCTGAGAAGAGACGTTGTCGGATCGCAATGAGACTGTGATGGAGAGGGGTCGAACGGGCATGGAGACAAAGCGGCGGGCGGCGGCAGGGCGCAACGAGCGCGAGACGAAAGAAGCCATGGTTGCTGTGTATTTTTTATGTGGTGATTGTAGGTAAGGTAGATGGTAAATTATGTTTGTTGTATTTGCGAGGGTCGCAGTTGGAATAGTGGCAAACAAGAAATAAACGCGGCGCCGGTCGTTGACGTCGAGATTCCGAGACTTAGGAACCGAGACCGAATGATAATATTTCGATGTCGGAACGGGTGGGTCCGGGGAAGCATTTCACAGGGTTCGGCAGATAGATGACTTACACCATACCGAATCAAAGCAGTATTTGAAATGTAACACACCAAATCACTTGGGAAGATTGATTTTGTATAGACACAAAGACCCCGTTTTTTTTTTTTTTTTTTAATTCATAAATACTGTTTTGTTTCCTTCTCATACAGAGAGGTTCACCTCTTGTTGCCTCCATGGCTAAGCCGACTTCTCAGCAGTACGGTCAGGTAACTCAGTCTTCTTCTCCTCAGGCTTCTTTTCGGCCTTCTCCTTCTTCTTATCCTCCTTGGGCTTGGGGTTTGGGTTTCCGCCCCACTGTAGTCTTCTGGGCTTCATGAATGACTCAAGAATCTCATCTGTGACAGCAGCTCTTCGCTCTTGGAAGCTCTGAACAACAGGCTGGAGAGCCTCAATTGCCATCTTCTTCAGCTCACCAGTGAGAAGAGAACCGCTCTTGTAGTCGTCATAAATCTTCTGGAGCTTCTCATCATCATCCTCAAAGTAGGTGAGGTAGATGTAAGCCACATCGACATCAGGGTTTCCACCCTTCTCGCGGTGCTCCTCGAGTGTCTCTCGGCCTCCACTGAAAGCGAACTTGTTGATCTTGTTCTACAAGGATTTTCTGTCAGTGACTTCTCCCCACATGTACTAACTGTTTACACACCTTAATCTGCTTAGCAGTATCAGTCATGAAAATGGCCGAGTTGGGGTTGGAAGATGACATCTTGCCACCAGCACCCTGCAGGGCAGTAAGGAACTTGGAGTGAATCAAAGCGGGCTTTGGCGAGGGGTTCTTCATGCGGTGGGCGTTATCTCGAACAAGTCGGAAGTAAGGGTCCTGGTCGATACCCATGGGAATGAGGCACTGGATCTTGCCAAGCGCCTTTGTTCGCACAGTGGCGGGCTCGTCAGACCAGATCTCGGGGTATGATGTCGCAAAAGCAGCAACACACTGCACAGAGGGGAAGAAGATCTTGCCGATATTGGAGCTGTGTCTAGTTAGCATTGTGGCCAAGCTCACATACAGTACTTTGACCTACCTCTCATTGAAGCCGAAAGCTCCACGAACCTGGTTGAAAGTAACCAGCTTAGAGAACTCCCAGGCGTTCATGAGGAAATGGTTGCTGAGGTACTTGAGATCGCTGTAGAGGAAAGTCTTCTTCTGGTCGAAACCAAGCGCAATGATATCTCGAGCATTCTCCATGGCATATCCCAGAGTCTCCTCAAATGTCAGGGTGTCCTTGAACAGCGCCTTCTCGTCGTCCGTCAACATGAAAACTAGAGGCACGTCAAAGACATCTTGCAGCCACTTTGTGAACTCGAGAGGAATAGTGTGTCCGAGGTGAAGACTGCCAGTGCTGGGACCGCGACCAGTGTAGAGGAAGAAGGGCTCGCCGTGCTCGTACTTGGTGAGGATCTTGTCGAAGTCGCGATGGCTGAAGAAGAGGCCGCGTCGGAGCCAGCGATGAGGCTTCTTGCCTGTCACTTGCTCAAATCGCTCGAGAAGAGCATGGTCGATCTTTGAGGTCTTCCACTTCCTTGATATATCCTGTCAGCTTCGCAATTCCACTGTGGTGCGATTTGGTTTTGGGTGTGGCGCTCACGAGCAAATGGCATCGTAGTCAATGGCAGCAACTTCGCCGTTCTCGCCTTGAGCTCCCTCGACGGACCAGGGGTTAATATCCTGGTCCTGAACAGCAGTCTTAGGAGGGTTGAGATCCGCCATTATTTCGATTTGACCTTGGTGATGAAGCTTGCAGTGGCCTTCTTTGTTCTGTCGAGGTATCGCGGGGTCTTTCTTCTAAGAGCCCAGATGGTGGATGGTGGGTATGGAGGGGCAACCCAGCACCTTCCCAAGTTGAGTCACGGAATGAGTGTCAGCGCGCCAATTAGAACGACGCTTCCCGTCTAGCCACAACTGCTGTTGTTAAGCACGCGCCACAGCCAAGACTGGCCTCAACCTAGGTACCTATTCTAAAGACCAAAGTCGCGTGCACTTGCATAAATGTCAACCAATATCGTTGATTTGTATGGACGTTAAATTATTTCTCTTTCATGACTTTTGTTACACTCAGCTCTTCAAAAAGACCCTAGATCTGGCAAGGGCCAAGCCTTGCTTCCAATCCCAATCATATACCTGCCACGAATTCCAACGCCAGCATGTCTGGGAACCTGGTCCACTTACACGGACAGACCTAACAGAGACTAAGGACTGTACAACAAGATCCTTATGATCTCCAGATGAGATAAATGTCCGACTCTTTATGGTAGCACTGAGCTCCGCCGTAGATAATACGCATGCAAAACACTCTTTTAGATAAGATGCTTGGATCGGAAGTAGGCGCGGAGGTACATGATCTGCCAAGCCCAGAGACCGATCAGGAGCCAGGTGGTAGCGATACCGAACCACTTGACACGGTTGTTGGTGCTCTCGTTGGTGTCTCGGAGCTTCTGCTCACGGGAGCGGAGGTACTCCATCTCGGTAACAAGCTCGCTGGTGATCTCCTCGATACGGCGGAGCTCAGCCTCAACAGGCTTGAGCTTCTCGGTGGCCTGAATAGCGGACCAATCCTTTGCGTCAGCGCCAATGTCGATATCGAGCTCGATGTGACGGGTAGGGCTGTTGAGTCGCTGGGCTAAAAAATTGTCAGTATGTTGGTAGAGAGTATCATGAGCTGAGCATGTGATGCTGCAACATGCTAGTATCTGGGAGTAAACGTACAGCCAGAAGGAATGTTCTCAAAGCAAACGTCGAAAGCAGCGTCGGCGTGAGAAGTAAAGACGGTCCTTGACTCTCCAACAACGTCCCTAGGGCGACCGTACTCGTTGCCAACAGCATCGCGGATCTGCAGTCATGCATGTTAGATTCTGATTTTCCAATCTGGACCAATTTGTCCTCAATCCGGCGCAACATACATATAGGTTCACCACCATACCATCGCCCTTGTGGCCATCGACAATTGCTGTAACCACGACGAGGGTGTCCTTTCCAACAAAGTTGCGAACACAGCGCTCCTTGGATCCTGCGATAAGGTCGAACTTAAGAGCGCTAACGGAGCTGACAAGCAGCAGAACGCTGCAGAAATACTGCAGCAATGATTTTTGGAGAGCCATTGTCGTGGTCGGACGCTGTGTAGTCGGAAATTCGGTCTTCCTCTCCCTGTGTTGAATCGTATCGTGGATGGTAGGTTAGAGAGGAAAGGCTACGTAGGATAGTTCTACTACAGACAGACAAGGGGCTTGCAGTGCAGTCTAAACTGAAAGGTGTCCCAGTTGAAGCTGTGCCCCACATGCGGGAAGAGGGAATCCCCCTAAGTTGACCACACAGCCAATCGTAACAGACCTTGGCACTGGCCTTGTCGCCGCCATCACGTGTGGGGCAGCCTCGTCAACTTCCAGACGTTTTCGCGCCTGAGCTCTGGACTCTAAACATAAACCCATACCACTGCTCATTGATTATCTGTATAACAGCGATCGCGTACTGCTTTCAAGATGCCCAAGTGTAAGTTCAACCCACAATCCTTGTGCGCAATATTTGGAAACTCTCGCTAACTCTTTTCACAGTTTTCTGTAAGCTCCTCCGCCACGCGCCAGCCGACGAAGACCCCTCCGGCTAACTTCTTATTAGGTGACTATTGCGATGTCTACCTTACGCACGACTCCATGAGTGTGCGCAAGGCTCACAACAGCGGCCGAAACCATCTGCGAAACGTAGTCGACTACTATCAACGTACGACTTATCTCCAACCCGCGATGCGATCTTGCGACTAACAACCTTGATAGAAATTGGCCACGAGAAGGCTCAGTCGGTCATCGACTCAATCACATCCTCTTACGCTGCCGAGGGTCAGGCCCACGCGAACCCTATGCTTCCTCAAAACCAGCCAGGGCAAGGCTTTCCCCCACCTCCCTTCGGCTTCCCAGGTGGTAAGTATCAAGATGCCATGATATGACAAAGTACTAGACTAACAAGCTTTAGGTGTTCCCCCTCCGTTCCCCGGAATGCCAGGTGCACCTCCTGGTCAATTCCCTCGTAAGTGTCCCGTACAACCTTCTCGCGTGGGACCAACCCTAACCTCGAATAGCACCTCCTGGCGGTCGAGGCATGCCTCCTATGCCTCCATTCCCCGGACCCAACGGCATGCCCATTCCTCCTAACGGTCTTCCGTTCCCTCCTCCTCCTGGCGGCTTCCCTTTCCCACCTCCGGGAGCCCCGGGAGCTCCCGGCGCTCCTGGTGCCGCAGGTGGTGCTCTCCCTCCGTTCCCTGGCATGCCCGGCATGCCCCCGCCTGGCCAGGGCTTCCCTCCTGGTGGTGTTCCGCCACCTGGGTTTGCTCCTCCTGGCGCAGGAGCCCCTGGACATGAGAAGCGATAAGTTCCTTCTTAGCGGCTAGGAACGAGTTTGGGGCTGATTTTACCCATAGCATTGTTGGCGAATTAGGCGTTAAGGCAAGATCTGGGAAAATGGGAAGTATCGCCAGCACGAGATACTACGAGGTTAGAGTCGTAACTTTCTTTTAACCTTCTTTCGAATAGCTAAAATTTCATTCAAATTGACTGTTCACAACTCTGTTCGACGTAGATAGTCTTGATTGTCAATCGCTTATCTGCTGTCTCCAGACATGAGCAGATTGATATATATGCATAATTAGTTATCTTACATGAACAGCCGCTTCTCCCCTGTAGCAACGTGCAAGTATCCTCCAAGTATCATTCCATATAGACCATTTCGTAGCAAAATTCCAGATAGCAATCCATAAACATGACCGTTTTCGTAATCCTCCATCATTCGTAAAGCGTGAATCATCTCAGTCGTGAACCTTTTGTCTTTATATCTTCTGAGTAGCAATAACCGTCTACCTCTCCTGACTTCCCCGAGAACAACCCCATTCGCCAATGAAACAGGCAAAATAGGCACTGACTCAATAGGACGCCGTGCTTTCGTGTGATTGATAATGGTCGCGGGCGGTGCTCGATCGAATCACCTCTCCAACCCCGTCGCGAACCTCTTTTGGCCCGCTGATTTTCTTGCGAAGTTCCTGTGAACGCTTTTCGCGTCGCTTCTCGCTGAATCTACGCGGGAGGTTCTGTAGCTCCTCCAGCTTGCTTCCGAGAGAAAGACGTCTCTTTTCCTTGCTGGCTCGCCTTTGAACACTGTTGGCGCGCCAGAAAGATTTTTTGACATCACCATCCGCAGAATGTGGTCTCTCATCGTCGTTGAAGTTTCGTCGCAAGGAATTAACACTCGAGCGATGTCTCATAACTCGAAGGTTTCCGCTAGGAGTTCGTCCGATAGTACGACGTTCAGTAACCGGCCAATCGTAGCTAGTATAATAGGAATCCTCACGAGGTGGAAGGACGGCAAATGTGCGCTTCATTCGAGAGCTGAAGCTTCTTTGTGGTCCTTTCGGTCGATTATCGACTGGAGGATATCGGTAGACCTCGTCAGTCGGTTCGGCTGGCCAATGAATATCACAATCCTCGTCGCAGTCTTCATTGCATTCATCCAAATCGTCACTAGACCACTGGGGACGCCAAAAAGGATGAAGCTTGTCCTCCTCTACAGGACTATCATCAGGACTAGGGTATTCAGGTTCACGTTCCATAGTTGGCATGCCCCTGATCCGACCAGTACGTGAGAGTGATAGGGTCCGTGATAGGAAGCTTGACGGTCGTCGGGTCGATGAGGTATAGTCGATGGAATGACGCCGTGTACGGTTGAGAGCACGACGGACCATAGAAGGTCGGCGGGACGGTTTCTCGTTTATTGCCTCGAAGTAATTACCCATATACGTCATCTTCTCATGAGCAGGAGTCGTCCCTGATGGTGTCGCGGGGATGAAATTAATGACCGGCGGGTGGTTTGGCGGCTCAGGGGGCACTCGGGGATTCCGGAGTGGTGAGTCAACATCGGCAAGAGACAGGTTTCGTTGGGGAGGTGTAGCAGGGATTTCTTCTGATGAGTCTGTCGGTAGTGGAACTTCGAGGTCTTCATCGGCTTCGGTTTGAGTCTGATCTGCAGACTCGGAGGGCTTTGCGGAATGGTCAACCATTAGCAGCGATGAATTCTGGTGAGGATACATTTGCACCGCCAAAGCTTCGGAGACTACTGGGTTTGTCCCATTTGTATCAACCGAGGCCAGTGAGAACGGGGTATTCTGCGAGCCATATCCTTTTGTGGTCAAGAAATCATCGTGATGCTCCGAGCTTGACCGCCGGCGGCTTTGAGAAGGGCTCGAAAGCGTCTGCGTCACGGGAGCTTCTTCGGTAAATCGAATATCAGGCACTTTCTGCACGTCCTTCTTGTTGAGATATTCCTGTAAAGCATTGTGAAGCTTCATACTTTCAGCTGTCAAAGAACTAGCCCTTGAGCCATTTCGGCTAGTTGGGGCAGATAGAGAAGACGAGCGGGCCGGTACGATAGGTGGATAGTCCATGGTTCTCTCATCGGAGCTTTCGGATAAAGAGTACGAACGTCCACGAACCGGGCGTCGAACAATAGGTGGCTCAGTCCTTGTAGACTGGGAATCGTTCAACGTAGGACTGACGCTGGTCGTAGTCCGGCTGGATCGTCGGCTTGAATGAGACCTCAGTGACGGCTCCTTCGATTTAGTCTTGTGAGACGACAGTCGATCAGGCACAACAACCACTGGTATACCACCGGCTTTCCACACTTCGCGTCGGGTTCTGTTACTCGACATAGAATTGGCTGTTATGTTCGAGGACTGACTCTCAGACTTCGGGGCACTTGGTCGTGTTCGAGTCCGCACATCATTTTGTGACCTATCCGACTTCAGAGAATCTGTCGTGGATGCGGATGACGCGTTGACAGCTTCTCGCAGAATGGTCTGTTTCCGCACATGTCGTAGAGTCCTTTGCCTCTTTGGAGTCGTGTCCAGAAGATATGCCTCTACGACAGTTGAGACGGTGGATTTGTTTGATATTACTGACATCCTGCGTGGGTCAGAACTCGCGATCGCGCTTGATGCAGCTGACGACGGAATTTCGCGAGTTGAAGGACTTCTCATAGAGAGAGCTTCGGTTCTTTGGTGTTGAGGCATTCCCCGCGCAGATTTGACAGATTTGACAGATTGTGTCGGTGTGGTCGTGCTTGGTTCGGCAACCTTTGACCTGGCTGGACTTGAGCGCACAGGATCCAATAGCTCGGGTCGCTTTTTAACAGTGACCATTCTTTGCAGATTATGATCCCATTCCTGCTCTACCTCACTTACAGAGCCCCAGTCGCTATCGTTGTGACCCCAGTCTCCTCCTAGTGACCTGGATACACTGCTCCCCTCTGATCGAGGTGCGAAATTGGCCCAGGCCGAGGCCAGTGTGTCAGGTTTAGGACCGCGGGCACTTGTGTCAGAAACGTGACGAACATTCGATCGTGAGTTTTTGTTATTTGCAGATTTACCTTCGTCTTCTGAAGACACAGGCTCCTCCCGGGCAGTCGTGAAGGAGCCAGAGGATGCTCCAACAGTAGTGTTTGAACCAGCACGGTCGCTAACAACAGGTCTTAATAATCGTGGGCGGCTTGTAGAATGATGGGGCGGCGTCACATCGGGTGTAGGCGGACTGTTCTGATTAGGAGGGGTCGAGGGCGAACGTAGATGCGATGGCTGGGGAGTCCGTAACGCAATATCGGTTGCAGCGGGGCTACTTGTCGTGCCAGAAGAGTTGTCAGAAGGCTGGCGCGAATGTCTCGGTGGAGTTGGTGGCAGATCTGGACCGCTGCTTATCCTCCGCGGTTGATGTTTAAGAGTTCGTGGGCTTGATGGCTGCTTGCCATTGCCGGAACGAGACGTATCAATAACCAGATCATGTCTGGTCAAGGGACTTGCTACTCGTATAGGTAATTCAGATGCTCTTTCGGAGCGTGGTCGCGGCAGAACTTTGTGTCTTTTGAATTGCAACTGGCCAGTTGGGCTGGCCTCGAAGGGTGCTTTGGAGGGATAATCGGCGGATGGTGCCATCATGACTGGCGACGAGATGGAGTGTGCACTCGAGAGCATGACTTTGGTTAATTAAAGATTTTCAGAACTTTTGCTTCGCGACAACAATGTTGGGACGGTTTAGTGTTGGCATGCTGGCAACCATGAGACGGGAAACAGGTGTTTGGAACAGTTGCGGAACACAACATGAACAGGTTAGACGGTAGTCCGAGACATGCAAGTAAGTAGGCGACGCGCTTGAAGGGTGACGGCAGGTCTCAATCAGAAAGCGACAGTTGGACGCGGCTACAGGCGTGAACCGGCACGCCGAACACAATCGCAAACTTGGCTTAAAGAGTTGCGTCGAATGTCGAGCGTGACAGTTGAAAGCGCATACTGAGATGAGACAATCCGAATTATAATCCGTGTTAAAATTGGTATATGAACAATGAGTGATGTTGGTTATCAGCTGACTATGGCTGGAACAACCAGTGGTGAAAAGCTTGGTATAGAACAAAGACAGGTAAATGAGGTGAGGTAAGATGACGAGAGAGAGAGAGAGAGATGGAGAGGCGTATCGAGGAATAGAGCCCAGTAGAGATGGATGACGGGGAGTGGAGGAACCAGGTCATGGAAGCCCAGAAGAAGCAAGTCCCATCAAGGGTCGAAAGGGAGGGGGCAGCTGCGGGACGCGCTAAGGGAGGCAAGTTTCCAGCAGCCCTCAGTGGTTTTGAAGACTCGTTTCAGTGGTTCCAGTGTGCATCTCACGAGCTGCAGTGGCCCAGCGGCCCGGGCCAACAGGCGAGCTCCTTCCCTACCAGCGAGTTCGAGTCACCCAGTGCATGAGCGACTCGTCGAGTGCTGATGTCCGTCGCCCGTTTGTATTGGAGCAACGATGCAGGCTCAGCTAAAGATGCGTCCATAGGTCATGAATTGTTTTCGAGTCTGTCATTCATTCTTGCCTGGTTGCTAAATCTAGATCTCCTACAGTTGTGCTGCCGAGCCACTGGCCTGTCCACTTACATGCGCTTGGGTTAGTATGCAATGCAATGGCGGACGAATGCCATCGCCGAACTGCCGTGGCACAAAGGCCAAGCGAGTCTTAGGGAGTGACAAGTGAACAAGCGATTGCTGGGACGGTCCGAAGGGCGCTTCCCATGTGCGCAAGGGACATAAAGTTTCTTTGACGGTGCGGTAGCTTGGCAGCGTGGACAGTTGAGTTAAGCCATCTTGAGCATTTCATTGGTTGGAGTCAGACGTCTCAACTAAGGCCAGAACTCCAGTTGTTTCCTCATACTGTGAGATAGTGCGATGGAGAGGTGTTGTTGCAAAGATGTGCGTGCACGAGGAGAAGAGAAAGGAGAGTCGCTTCAACTTGGTGGATACAATATGCAGCATTGGAGGCCAGACTCGTTGGGGTTGGGGGTAATAATCCTGGCAATTGCTATTTCTCTTATTCAACCTTCGCTGCCGAGAAAACATGAGAGAGAGAAAACGCAAGGATCGTAGCCTGTCTTTGAGCACTGAAAGAAGAAACAAACTGCCCCGCCCCGGATCGATGCGCGGCGATGATGCAAGACGGTAGTACCAATAGCAGTTGCAGGTATCAAGTTATTCGATGGCTGGCTGAATACGCCTCTACACCGAATCACATTAGCTGACTTCTGCAGTCAGTTCTAGCGTCCCTCTTTGTTTGTAAAGTTTTGTTTGACAGTCCCAACCACTCATCTCTTTGTCTTTTGCGTTTCTATTCATCCTCCTCGCTGTGGCATTCGGACCAGACCATGGCTCATGAATGTCGACTACACACCAAGTTCCTGTGTCTCGGGGACGAATCCGCTGTGTCGGAGGCGTAACCCTACGGACTTTAGAGCGAGGCCACTAGATCTAAAAAGAATAAATGGCAACCTTGAGCTTCTGCAAGCCAGCATAAGTGGTATTTCGAGCAGCCAGTCACCTCTCAAAGCACCTCTCCCATTCAGTCCGCTCACAGCCCTCACAACCCTCTTTTCTTCTGCCATTGCATGCTCGTAAAACGAATCAGAATCCTTTGCTGTGTCGTGCAAAGCGGAGCGAAGACCAGCCTTTCTCCTTCTATGTATTGTACCTTATCAGAACTAGGATAGGCAGGTAAATCAACCAGTACTGTCAATCGACTGCAGCTCATGCATGCCAACGCCCAGGTCACCCCATGCTGGGTTGCATTCTTATACTCTTCCTAGTAAATGTCGATTCGCGACCGAGCCGCGGTGAGAAAGGCCTCTTTAAGAGACGGATGCGACACGCATGAGACAGCGCTGTAGGTAATGGCCTCACACGTCTCAGATTCAGCCCTGCAGGCGGACGTCTAGCCCGCTCATTAGTATGCCATATCGAGCTTGCATTCTGTGTGTTATCACAAGGTCTCTCAGTTCTTAGTTACTCGCAAGTCCCTGAGTCCCTGCATCTCGTGGGAAGGTTGTGTTGTTAAATTTTGTCGGTTAGACGAGTCACGATAGTCGCAGCTTTGAATACCTGTGTGTTTCAATTGTTGAAGCAGGAGTTACAAAGCTTGCCTGCGTAGAACTATCTCATATTGCGGCAGCAGTAAATGAACATCATAGTATCCCAATATCAACGACGAAGACCCACTTCTAGTAAAGCTTCGTATCTACGCTCTATCTGGGTAAGCTAGCTACCCTGTAGCTGATCAGATCAGTGATGTTGGAACATGCGCGCAGCTGATACAAATACTTGAAATTCCAGCGCATTATTTTCCATTCAGTGGTTAAGTCTTGAATATGCTGGTTTACGATGTTTATGTCGAGAGGCGCCATTATCTCGCAACTTCTTTGTCGCGGTTTGTCCGCATCGCTCAAGTACCTAGCGAGGGTAATGCGAATCAGGAATCAAATGAGTGATCATTGACAATCATTTGCGCGAGAGCGGAACCAAGGACAGCTAGTCCAGCAAAGGAATATGACTCATGAACAAGGAAATGAACCTAGGCTTCTCATGAGCCAATTGGATACTCACCGAAATGCAATGATCAGCAATCTGATATTGATATGTTCGGTGCAAGATCTAAGACAATGGACATCTTCTGACAGCAGCCTAGCGATCTCTTCCGGAGATTAGGAAATTTGGCTGCTGAGATTCTCAGGGTCATAGTGGTGAGTCAATGTATGCTTTTGAGACTAGATTTGTAAGTCATCCATCATTTTACAGCTTTAAGCTTAACGAGATCAACTTGTCAAGTAAATCCTGAAAGTGAATACGACATTTGAACAACGCTATGCGACGTAGGCAGGCACCTGCCTGTATGGCTCCAACTTGACCAATCCATGAGGATAATATTGCTGCAGACTCGACTTACACGTCACGTGACGAGACATGCATCGAGTTTGCATGATAGTTGGATATGAACAATTCTGCTGTTGCCCAAACAACACCATGCGGATCGATTACTGAAGTTCCTTGACACAGATCAACGCCTTTCCCGAATGAAAAATGCCCCTTGCTTCTGACCCTCAGGCCATCCGCTGTTTTGAAGGCTCGAGCGTAACGGCAACATGCCGAGCCGGTTGCTCGAGTTGACAATCCCCACTGCTAGTGCAATTTGAAGAAACTTCGAGCAGGGGGCTTGATAAGCTTATGGTGCAGGCAGGATGAACATGCAGAGTTGTCACCAAGCCCCCACAATGAAGGGTTGTGAGGAGAAAAAAAAAAAAAAACAGGGAAAAAAAAAAGTCTCCCTCCAGATCTCGACACTCGGAAGATTCCCTGTATGTTACTTGTGCCCCTCGTCACTGGACTCTATGGCAAAAGGTCAATCGTACGAAGAACAAACGAGATGGAGCAGTCATTCAGCCTGATCTTGCTACCAGGGAACCTGAGATGATGCGGGGGAAAAGTTGATCTGGATGGCCGCACAGAGATACGAGCTGCTGTCGAATTCGTATGGCAGACAGCCTTGTTAATTCCCGCAGGTTGGGTATCGCGCCTTATCCCTTGTCCAAGCCAAGTCTGGCTGTACCCGCAGAACATTCGACTGGCCGATGTCACCTGGACGAGGGCTGGGTGAACGACTCCCATTGCGTGGCATGTTGAATGTGGTATCCAAGTCACGATTCTACCGCGGATATTTCCATGGCGCGATTTTGACAGAAAAATAAAAAAACACATGCTTTGCGAATCCGAACGGAGAGGCTGGACGATATATTTATCAACGTCGCCAAGGCGAGTCCCTGGGAGGTTACTGGCTGGTGATACCCGACACTAGCATCGAGGCTGAGTCTGATGAGGCTGTGGCTATAGTGCTAGGGCAAGCCACTGAGCCCTACTACGTAACCGTAACTAAGCCTGGCGGACGGCAGGTAGCTGGTAAAGTTTGTGCAACCTGGCAACGTTACCACGACAGATTTTACCATCTTCCAGATTACGCACCCTGCCATTTATAGTATTCCCGAACCAGTGACGGCTGCTTGTCACTTTGAAGATACAGCGAGCCAAACGAAAAGGGTGTGATCAATACGAAGAGCAAACAGCTATCGGATCGATGTGCGAATGGGAATGGACCAGCTGGCCGCCCTTGCAAAATAAGGGCACAGCAATTGAACAAAGATGGGTGTTTGTCAATGTCACTTGCCAGTTGACTCACTCACCCATCGGGTCAACAGGCTCCGGTACTCGATACTATTTTACGTGATGGCCAAGTCCAAAGTCCGACATCTCCAGACTCCAGACCCTTGTCTCCAGACCAGCCAGTCTCCAGCTGCACATCACCCTATTCTAAGTTACGATATATTTGGAGACACGGAGAATTCAAATTTGGATCCAGAACCACGGGGTTTCGTATGCTGACTCAAAATGAAGTCATCAGGGAGCTGGAGGCCGTTGAAACGAAACGTTCCAGTTGTTTCGATCGTTGTTTTTTACCAGCTTCGGGGATCTACCCTTCTGAGCCTCAAGCCCCAGAGGGACGGCTCCATCTCGGTGCCCGGTAAATGTGGCTGACCGGCAGGCCCGGCGCAGGGCTAGCTTCTCATGGGCGAAGAACGCCATATCCCAAGAATAGCCCATGTCAATTTTTGATGGCAGCCTTACACCACTCAATGACGATCTGACGTTACGTCTTCCATAACTGGTGGTTTAAGCTTTTCCACGAGATCGAATCGTTGCATGCTGACATAGCCACTATGCGTGTAGGGTTCTGATCTGGGTTGTCGACCAGCCCCCGGACCCTC
Source organism: Fusarium cf. aywerte (assembly GCA_011034095.1). Taxonomy (NCBI): domain Eukaryota; kingdom Fungi; phylum Ascomycota; class Sordariomycetes; order Hypocreales; family Nectriaceae; genus Fusarium; species Fusarium cf. aywerte. The sequence goes on from WETZ01000024.1 coordinate 28,749, forward strand.
CCATTCGAGTGCACTTACGAAATCTTCTACGGAGGGGCAGATGTTGCCTGCCAACTTTTAGGCCATGAACGCTGGGGCGATCAAAAGAAAATTTGAAATTGCAAAGCTCGGTGAGCTTGATAGCTATCGCCGTGGGGCACGCCTGCAAAGCTTTGCTCTAGACTTTGCTAGGTGCAGTCGAGGGACATGGCCACGGCCCGCTGCAGGTAGTTGATAACAACGCCAAGACTATCATCATAGCTCTTTTGGGCAGAGTGTTCCTATTTGGGGCATAGGGGGAATGCCGTGAGTGGTCACTAGCATCTGACAGCAATACGGAAGACCCAGGGTATTGGCACCGGACAACCCACCCTACCCACACCTCGTATCCATCGTTACCTTTTCCAAAAGCCACCGGCATGGCTTATCATCAGCCCTGCTAACACGACACTAGTCATCGGCCGCCATTGGGTTGGAATAGAATCGAATTAACCATGAACTTAGCTGGCTCCGCTCTATCTCGCTTACACACCCAACAGTTGGGCCACCAGGTCAACGAGATATAAGAAATGTCCTGCCTCCTCTACAGCCCCTTCCTTCATACTATCTAATACACCATCGTCTTTCGTTCAAAGATTAGCTCTGTCGACTTACATACATTGACAAAGTACATTCGTTAACACATACATACACATTAAACACCAAACACTATCATGAAGACTTCGGGTATCATCCTCGCTGCTGCGGCCGCTGTTGCCAACGCTCACTACGACGAGAACGTGAGTATTCATCAGCACTACCCAACTTACAACACATACTGACTTACATGGCTTAGACTGTCGTTTATGGAACTCCTTCTGCCCAGACCACTCACGTCGGCTTCACTACTGTCTACACTCAGCACGCCAACGTGACCAAGCCTGCTCACACCACTGAGTACACCACCAGCACTGTCTACAGCACCAAGACCTACACCGTCACTCAGTGCCCTCCCACCGTTGTCAACTGCCCTGTTGGCCATGTTACCACTGAGACGATTGCTGTTTCCACAACTGTCTGCCCTGTCACCGAGGTCGCTACCGAGCCTGCTCACCACGAGCCCAGCAAGCCTCTCGAGCCTGTCCACCCTAACCCTACCGAGCCTAGCAAGCCTCATGAGCCTGTTCCCACTCACCCCGGCCAGGACGTTATCACCAAGACTCAGACCTACGCCTACCCTCACCCTACCAACCACGGTCAGAGTGTGACCAAGACCATCACTTACACTGTTCCCGTTGACCACGCTCACAACGGTACCGCTGTCTACCCTCCTCACACCTACCACCCTGTTCCTTCTGGTGGTGCTCAGCCTACCGGTGTTGCCCCCCCTCCTCCTCACCACGGTTCCGACAGTGGAAAGACTCCTCAGGGTGAGCACGCTGGTAACGACGACGGTACCGACAACGGCAGCGACAACGGCAGCAGCCACGGCAACGAGGGTAGCGACAGTGGCAGCAAGGGCGGTAACGGTGGTAGCAGCGGTAGCAGCAGCGGTTCCACCTCTGAGGACAACCACGAGCCTTCCACCTCTGATGTTCCTGAGCCTATCACTGCCGGTGCTGCCATGAACACTGTCACTGGCCTCCTGGCCATTGTTGGTTTCGCCGCTGCCTACCTTATCTAAACTGGACCTCTTCTGGTTGATTGATTGATTGACCATACATCACTTCTTCTTTTTTTTAAAACTTCTTACGATCCTTACACGATGCATGAAAAGCATAAGACTTGGGTATGATTGGGATTTGTTTGCGAAAGCGAACGGCGTTTAGACATATGGGGGACATTTATTCCGCGGCGGCTACTTGGGCCGAGCGATGATGGGATTGGGGGAAATGCATTATTATATGAGATCTGAACGCGATATGCAAACGACTTATATGCTAATTTCTACTTTTAATATTTCACACTAGCGACCATTCATTTAGACTAGACTTTGATTCATATTCTACCTATAAAAGGGCATTTGAAAATATAGACGGTCGCATAATTCACTGTTCAACTTCCATCTTAATTGATCTGTTGAATTATCCAATTTTTTTCTTTCTTAAATGCATTCGAGTGATGTGTTGAGGAAACTCTTTGTATTTAATAACTCTCACTAAGTCGCTCCAAGCCATATTCCAACGCCCAAAAATGATATTTGATGCACGAATCCTCAAATTGAGAGTCTCAATGTCCTGTCTTTCCACACATCAAGTTGAGAACCCATGCCTGCGGTATGTCCTCCTCCTTTTCGCACTCGCTCACATAGCTCAGATAGAGTGCATATCGAAACAACACTGCTCTCAACTCCTCTTCACTCATGTCCTTCGCCACTCCGTTCTGCCACCCATTAACATCCAAGTTGCGTCCTTTTACTCCAGATTCCACGATCCAAGAATCCCCGCGTAAACCAGCCCACAACGCCATGAGGAATGAGTCGTCAATAGGTAAGTTCCGGGGTACGCTGCATCTCGGCGACCAAATCGAAGGCCGTCGACGACGCCGCACAGGGTCTTGCGCGATAGTCACGAGGGTACTTTGCGCCACTTCCGTATCCAAAAATGACACGAGGACTTCAAATGTGCGTTTTGCGAGGATGGCGTTGAATGTTCGGGATGTAAGACGGGCTTGCTTGGTGGATGAGGATGGGAGGTTGTCCAGGATCTGGATAACGATTTCTGTGGGGAGCACATCCATTGTGGGCTGATTTGCTTGGAGTGTCGTTTGGGGACAACGTGTAAGTCAGACAGCTGCTCAAGCCGTATAGCGATGTGCAGGCCAAGGATGATATACTGAGAACGAGAAGCACGAGAATAGTCGTAAGAGAAGTAAGCGGCGATTATTAGGTTCCCATGGGTTTATATTTCACTACACCTCCTCCCCTATTCGGAAACGTTGTCAATGATATGCCGAGCTGATGTCTTGTCCTTCCTTCGTTCTTGTCAAACCCCCCTAGTCTAACCCATACAGGTTCTCATGTAAGACAAGATAGCCAACACAGATCCGCCATTTTGATCGAGTCAGGTCAAAATAAAGAGAGTCCATTGGTCAAAAGTTCCGACCTTGAGGTTTTCGTTCTCGTCAAGGTAGCTCGTAAGGGTCCTCTCGTAAGGCTTGCGCGGGGGTTATGAGCTAAAAAGTCAGCTCGAGACTGACTGTGCTTTTAGCCTTATGGGGAATCGTGCACTAAGTGAGATTCTATTGGCGGCGGCCGTGAACCTCAATTGAATGTAAGACGGCTTGGATAGCCGAGATGAAATAGGAGGGTCATGGGAAGAGAATGATATCAAATTGCTTTTGGTGATTGATTATGTTTTGGATTCATTAAATCGACCTGCCCAAGAGTAAGTTTCGTTTACTCGGCTGTCTCTTCTTGCCACCATTGCTTCATCAGTCGTAACCTCTCCGTCCTCTCTTTGGCCATCCTCCTCCCCTCTTCTGTCTTCATCATGCTCTCAAGCAACAGCAGCTTATCGTCGAAGTGCTCCATGGTGTTCTCCAAAGTACGGCTCTTAGCTCCTCCAAATGCAAACGTCCTTGCGATTCCCACCGCGCCAATGGCATCCAACCGGTCGGCATCTTGAACAACTGCCAGCTCCGGATACTTCTCCACCAGAGCCCGGGTGTGCGCCGGGTCCTTGACCTCGGCGGAGTAGCTGACGCCGAGACAGATGGCCTGAACGGTTTCGGCGAGATCCTGGGGTGCGCCGAAGGAGACGAGCACCGATGCCACCATGCGTGAGGGGTCTTCACCGGGACGCAGGTACTTCTTATCACCGACATCGTGGAGTAGTGCGGCCAGAGTAACCAGCGACCGACGTGTTGAAGGCGTGTGGGATTGAATATGGTGAGAGAGACGAAGAACACGCTTGATGTGATTGAAGTCGTGGGATGCGTCATAGTTGGACATGTACTGTTCAACGTACGCCGTCACTTTGCCAATGAGGGCATCGTCAACTGAAAAGTTGTCGGCGGTCATTTTGTGATGAAGCCTTTGGCTGAGGATGAATGGTTTTGTGAAAGGAGGGTAAGTTTGGCGATATGACAACACAAATGGCCTTGTCAAGGAAAGTCTCATGACAGAGTAAGTGTTGTCAAAGGAAGATGTTTAAAGAGTAAGTGAGGGTCGAGATAGAGGTGTAGACACTAAAATCTCAACGTAAAATTAGCCCCATTCACGATACTGGTTTGTAATCAAAGATTCTACGAGGTTTCACTTGAGCATCAAAATTAACAAGCTGGACACTGGGCTTTAGGCAGCAGTGGGACTAAAATAGGAAGGCTAAATTGAATTGATGTTGATCCAGCGGATGTGAGACGCGACGAGTAGCGCGTTGAACGGAGGACATTGAGGGATTGCGACGGGTGACCACGTGACATTCAAGTCTTGCTATAAGCCAACTCTGGGCTTGATAGAAAACTATCAGGGATTTTCGTAGTGGAATATCATGTAAAATAGAGTATTCTCTTAAGTCTAACATGCTTCTTTTGAGCCGAGTTTCTATAGGTGTCTTGTATTAATCTTGCTTAGGCAGCAGCTATGCCTTTGACATGCTGATGGCCAGACAAATCTTGCACATTCAACGATATGTGCTTTCGGTCTTTAGTTGCCGTGTAGTATTGAAATCTACGGTGGAAATCTACGGTGAAAACGATCAGAGTCTGTTATACACAGTATTGCAAATTCGAGTGCAAATAGAGTGTCATGTTGGCGTAAGATAGGCCATCGTTTATGGATTACGAACAAAATATACAGCGTGACTAAACGCATTAACCGCCGAAACACAACTCAGTTTTCCAATAACATATATCCACGGAGTAGATCACATCCTGCTAGGAACTATTGTATTCAGTCCACCACGATCGTACATAGGACGATCGCTCCTGCGAAGATAGATTGCCAGCGGCTATTGTTGATGCATCCGAAGACAAAAGCGTCTTCTTACAGCAAGGAAATGTCATCTGAGTTCCTTTAGAGCAGAATTCGCAATACACGGAGCCATTTCGAGTGCGACCTTGGTCAAGTGATGAGAGTCTTCTGTGGAAACGTCGTATACTATTGCTTTTGGAGTAGGACGTCCGGCGATAACAACTCCAGCCTCACTCGTCAATAGTCAACCCTCCATCTACCCAGACATGCAGCATATGAAAGAGTCACGCTCTGAGCTAAATTTCCTCACCGAAGATCCATGTGAAAGTGGAATAATCCCCCCTCACTTGCAAATTACAAGCAACTATCACAGGCATATGCCTTGCAAACATAGAGAACGGCGGTGGGTGCACTCCCTCGAGTGAGTGTGAATGTGATGGACCTCACATACCCGCCGGAGCTAAAAGTCATAGCATGCATGTAGTAGGATGACGGAGGGCCGATGTCACCGATGCTAGGCCTGGAAGGTGAAAGGTATAGTCTTGGAGAGAGGTTCTCTCGGGCACTCGCGGACGGGCCGTGGAGGGGAAGATGGAGATGGGATGCCTAGACCCATTATGCTTATCGAATGAGGGTATCTCAAGATGTCAATTGTCCTCGATGGTATCCATAACTACTGCTATCAGAGATTTCTGTGTGCATAGGATTGAGGAGCTTGTCAGGGATGGTGAACGGAGGTGGCTGGACATGGGAATACAAACGAGGCCTCGATATGTATGTACCTTGTATACCGCGCCCGTAGATGGGCCACCGCCAATGCGCATGTCTCTGTTCTAATTCAATAGCGCAGTTTATGGATACTTTTGTAGTTGTATCTAGCGCGAGCAAGATATGCCATGCCGTATACTACCACCAATGCGATGATAACGGAGCATATGGTTCCGCATTGAAGACGATGGAAGTTGAAGCCAGTTCTAATGAGCTAATTCGTGACTTGTCGAATTGCAAGAGTCAGTCATATGTACATACATAAGTTGCGTCGGCCGCATGAACTCGAGGGTTGCACTACGTCTCGCCCGATCAGAGAGCGGTCCAATAATGTATGAAGGTGTCGAAAAGTCGGTGCGAAGCAAAGCAAAGGCAGAACATTATTACGGCAGATGCATGCCATGCCATGCGATGTGAGATGAAGAGAAAGAAAGAAAGAGGGCTAGACCTTGCATGATCCATAGATTGCTATTAGTGAAGAGCAATGCACTGCTGAGGCATCTGCATGGGCTGAAGTGGTTGACGATGTTGGATATAGAGAATATCATTGGCTGTTCTGCAGCGTGACGAGAGAGGGCATTTAGCGGTGTCACGGACCAATGGCGGGAGAGAAATAGACGCTCGACGGGGGGCCCAAAAGGTCACCCTTTGGGCCTGTTTAGCGGTACAGGCGATATAATTGGCGCAGTGTTTCTCCCCCGCTCCCTGGAGGGCTGCCGGGTTTAGTGGGCTGCCTCTAAATATCGCATCTTGGGTCCACTTTTCCCCATGCACGCACTTTCTTGATCCATCTCTGCTTAACCGCCCACGCTAGAATAGAACGAGAGGAACCCTTTTTCCAAGTGTGATGAGATGGGATGGGCTGAGTGATGGTCCTCGACATGAACTCGCCATCTCCTTGTCTGCAATTCCTCATTGGCTGTATCTCGTAATTGATGTTCTGTATTCCTTGCTTTGTGTTTATTTTGTATTGCGTATTGTAATCTTTGGTGTAATGTAATGTAATCCACATCCACGCGGAAGCCGAGTCTTTCACTATGGCCGCCATACACGGCCGCTTCTTATAAACAGGACCAACACCCGCCCCCAAACAACTTCTTTTTCTTTCTCTTTCTTCTTCAGCAAGTCCTTTTCAATCGCAAGTCCGGTTTCTGTTTTTGGGTCTCTTACCCTTCCCCCCCTCGTGTTTTCGTTATCCCCCCCATAGAGCAGGTCTCTATTATACTTCTAATTTTTGTTGTCTCTAATCCAAACAAATCACCCGCATCAAAATCTCGAAACTCATTCATCAAGTTGCTGGTCAGCTTAGAGACAATATCTTTTTACGACTATTTTTGTTTTTTTTTTTGGGTCCAATCACGCCTGTTATAATCGTCTAATTACAGAAATTCACGGATTTCACTTGCTCGAGTCAACTATCAAATCAAATCAATTTCAATATTGCACTCTTTTCAGCATCGTCTGCTCCCCAAACAACATAGCATTTTTAAACGCATAATCAAATTCAAGTCAACATGTCGGCTATTCAACTTTCTTTCTCTCTCCGCGTCTCTTCTGGCGTCAAGACTGTCCACCTTCTCGGTTCTTGGGACGGTTACGTCGGTCAGCTCCCTCTCTCCAAGGACAAGTCCTCCTCCAAGTCCGGCTCCTGGAAGGGCACCTTTCGATTCCAGAACTCAACTCTTGAGGCTGGCCAACGATACTGGTACTACTACATCATCGACGGTTACCACGTTGCCCACAACCCCAGCGTCACCTCAACTGTTGAGCCCACCACCGGCCGTGAGCTGAACGTTCTCGACGTCCCCACCGACTCTCACAAGTCTTCATCTCGCTCCTCCTCTTCCAAGTCTTCCTCCAAGTCTTCGTCTTCTTCTTCTTCCAAGTCCTCCAAGTCTTCTTCCTCGTCCAAGTCATCCTCGCACAAGTCTTCCTCCAGCAGCAAGAGCTCTTCTCACTCCTCCAAGGACAAGGAGTCCCGATCTTCTCGATCCTCCCGCCACAGCTCTAAGCTCTCCGTAGACATCCCCAAGGGCCGCCCCCTGTCCATCTCTCAGATCCAGGCCCCCAAGCCCATGTCTCCCCACGCGACCAAGCACATCTTGGATGCTTCCTACTACGACAACGAGGAACTCGAGGAGCTCGCCGACCGTCTCGGCAGCGCCAACATTGAGGACGAGTTCATCACCGACTTCAGCACTTCACCAGTCTCCTCCAGCGGTTCTTCCCTCTCCTACCGCTCCGACAGCTCTTCTCCCAACTCATCCCTCTCTGGCTACAGCACCCCCGGATCCGACGTCAGCTCTTGCACCTGCGAGCGCTACGGTATCACTCGCAAGGGCGAGCGCGTCAAGCTCGACTGCGGCGGATCCCGATGTGGCTACGATGACGACAGCGACTCCTGCTCCAGCGGCAGTGAGGACGAGTATGAGTACGAGGCCGTCTCTCCCGCCAGCTCCCGCCGCCACGGCGTCGTTGCATAAGTGCATCAATGTGAAGCGAAGACTTTGGCAAGAGGTTGAGAGAACCCTTAGCCGTTCACTCCTTGTATCGGGCATCCCCTGGCAGCAAACCCGCGCCGGGATGACTCGACTGACCTATGTTGTTGTGGTAATATCAGCAATCATTTTCCTGTTCCGACCTGCGTCACGTCTTTCCGACGCGGATGGCACGCCGAGCTGGTCTCGGAACGTACCATCCGCGCAGAGACGTTGATTGTCAGTTAGGTCGATGCTGCGACCGTTTGGCGCAGTCCACGATGGGCACATCTCGTGGCTGCGCAGGCGTAATTCTTCTTCCTCACTCTGTTTGGCTCTTGAGTGAGCTGAGAGGCCTCGAAAGAGGTCGTCTCAGAAACAATTTTGGCAAAATGCTTGAGATTCTCATCTGCCCTGATAATGAGAAGCCCTCTCTTGCAAATCAATATCTGGATGTGGTTTAAGACCTGGCGACGGATGAAGGTCTAGACTAGCCATTACGAAGTATGAGGTGGATGATCGAGGACAGTCATGAGCAATGAAATGAATAATGAATGAAATAGCTTAGCTGTCTAGAATAGATGACGATTGAATCTATTCATGGAATGAAACATGCTGTTTTCCCCTATAAACAAGTGATACAATGTCAGTGTCTTGGGACAAAGTTGTAGCTGTCTCGGTGTTTCGGTGTAAAGGAAGCCATTGTTAAGGAATCTCCACTGTCCCTATCTTAGCACATGTGTTTAATGGGACCTCAACAGGACCCTTCAGGGGAGGCGATGTTATCCATGGCGGGGTAACTCCCTATTATCTATTGGACATGACCGTAGCATTAAGTCAAGTCTTGTCTCACCGTACTTGGGACGTCGTTTCTACATACAACAACCCATCGACTTTTTGGTTGATGAAATATCTAACCGGAAATCATCAGTGATCGTTTCCAAGTTGAATTGACCACGTATCAGAAGGAATACCACAGCCCTTCTTCGTTTTCAAGCCCAGCTCTTACAGCTTCAATCACCCTATCCAACTATACCCACCCAACCGCAAACATGTCCGACGACCAGCTCATCCTTCCCATCATCGACTCCCATATCCACCTCTACCCAGCCTCCGAAGTCGATTCACTCTCCTGGTACACCCCCGAAGACCCTCTCGCCGGCCAGCACTCCCTCGAAGAATACCGCGAAGCTACCTCCTCAGCTCCGTCCCTCCTCGGCTTCGTCTTCGTCGAGACAGACCGCAAGAACGATGTCGAAGCTGGCGCCGCAGATGGATCAGGCTGGGAGGGACCCTTAGCTGAGGTCTCGTGGCTCAAGCGAATTGCGCTTGGACAACCGCGCGAAGGCGAGGGTCACACTCCTGAGGACGCAAAGCTGTGCCTGGGCATCGTACCCTGGGCACCTGTGGTCAGTGGTCCTGCGGTGTTGGAGCGCTACCTCGATCGCGTCAAGGAGGAAGCTGGCGATGCTTGGCCAAAGATCAAGGGTTTCCGCTACCTGCTACAGGACAAGCCCCATGGCACTATGTTGGACGAGAAGTTCATCGAGGGCGTAAAGCTGCTTGGTCGTCGTGGTTTTACCTTTGACGTTGGTGTTGATCAGCACCGTCGAGGAAAGAAGCAGCTCGAAGAGGTAGTCGAGTTTGTCGACCGTGTTCACGATGGCGTTCCTGAAGAGGAGAAGGTCACATTGGTGCTAAGTGCGTTAGAACTCTTACCCCCCTATCTGACTATAAACTAACGAGTGCTCCTAGACCATCTCTGCAAACCAGACTTTAGCATCATCAATGTCACATCCGACCCAGGTTTCCACGCCTGGCGCACCGCTGTCTACACCCTCAGCAAAGATTCCCATGTCTACATGAAGCTCTCGGGCGGCTTCTCCGAGATGCCTGACTCCCTGCGAAACCAGGACCCCAACCACATCTTCGAGGCCACTCTTGGCTGGCTCGGTATCGTCCTTGCTACCTTTGGCCCTAGCCGTATTATGTTTGGCAGCGACTGGCCCGTCTGCACCGTCAACACTGACAATGCCTGGCCTAGGTGGCGTAGCATTGTCGAGCGCATGTGCTGGATGGCAACACTGGGTGATGATGAGCGTGCCATGATCTTTGGCGGAACGGCCAAGAAGGTCTACAAGCTCTAGAAAAAACCAAGGTATGATGGGAGCAAATAACGCACGTTGTGTCCCTGACCGTCGGGAGTAGTATATAAGGATGTCAGTGGATATTCAGATTGAATGTTCAATACCAAAAATTTAAAGGGCGAACACCTTTGACGAGATCATGAAATAGAGTCGAGTTCGATTGCAGAGTTAATGAGAAATACCCTTACAACCACGCACATCTTTTGACCGGCCTGTGGTCCATAGGTTCATGACGTTTAAGAGGAGAAGCTGTATCGCTATGCTGAAGTATTAATTCAATTCGATTATCGTTCATATATCTAAAAGAGCCCCGACGCCAGTGATAACTACATCGCAAACATCAAACGTAACAAGTACCACGCCAAGCTACAGAGGGAGCTTCCAGCATCCCCTGAGCGATGAATGCCTCGCAGAAAAAGCAGAAAAAACAAGTTTGTCGTCATACAGTTTTGCGTGTCATGAGTTGTATCGTTCATCTGCCCTTTTGAGGCTCGTCATATCTCTTTTCCGTCACATGTTTACTCGCCTCCACGTCCCCGATAATTGCCCATCTTCTCGATGGAGTTCATAATGCCACTGCGACCGCCGCCAGGACGAGGCAGTCCACCCGCGCTCTTGGTTCGCTCATGAGGTGCTCGGAGTCCCGAGCCAGGTGCGCGCAGTCCAGAAACGCGGCTGACGCTGCTTCTGAAGTGATCCGCGCTTCGCTTAGGCGTCTTAGCCTCTGGCTCTCTGTCGTGTTGCCTCTCAGGTGGGTAGCGGGATACAGACTGGGGACGCTGTTGCTGCTGCTGAGGTTCAGGCTTAGGAGTTTGGGCAACAAAGCTCTGCATGCTCATCATCTCCTCTGCGAGTTGCACAAGCTCGCCCTTTTCCACACGCTCCCGCTCAAGCATGCTACGAAGCGACTCGTTGTCGAGTTGCACCGTTTGTACAACCGCCTCGAGCCGTTGGATATCGGCGTTGAGTTCCTTGATTGCTGCACTGTCTCGTACTGCTTGAGCCTTGCGTTCTTCAACTTCAGCACTATAAACCTTGGACATGGTTGTATCATGGCTGGCCCGTAGACGCTCGTTCTCCTCGGTAAGCTCCCTGATTTTGCTCTCAAGCTCATGCACACGCTTTTCCCATCGGCTTTCGTATGACTTCTTCAGAGCGGTGACCTTGGACTCGTGCTTGCTCTTGTACAGCGCATGGAGCTCACGAGCCACACGCTCAACAGCAATCTCGACTTCGTGGTTGATGTCAGGTGTGCTTTTGGGCTTTTCGGGCGAAGACTTCTCCGTGTCCTTTCCAGCACGCATTCCGGCGATCTTGCTCTCCGCCTCCTGGTGCAACATCTCAGCAGCCTCTCGTCTCTTCTCACTCTCCTCCAACTTCTGTTCTAGCTCCTCCTGTTCTCTCTGGCTCTCCACAATCTCTTCTCTGACCTTACGCAAAACGCTTTCCATTTCGCGCCCGCGGTTCTCCCATCCTTCCTTTTCAGCTGTAAGCTGCTCCTTGATAGATTGTTCCTCGCGAAGTTGCTCCTGGGACTCACCCACGCGCTTCTCTGCATCACCTACTGCAGCCTTGAGCGACTGCACCTCAGCTTCCTTGCCACTCAGTGAAGCCTTGAGCGAACTGATCTCGGACAAGAAGTTCGACTTGAGGGACTCGAGTTCCCGGGCCGTGATGCTAGGGATACTGCGCGGTGTGGGCATGGGAGGGATATCGATATCAAAATCGATGAGGTTGGCAAAGGCACGAGAAGGAGTCGCGGCCACGTTGGGAGCTGTTCGGGATGGAGACAGACCACCTCTGGATGGTGTCTTCTGGGGAAAGCGGAGTTGCTCTGTAAAGTCCAACAGGCTTGTTGTGTTTCCTGAGTCATGTCTTGTTTTCGCTTGCGGCGTTCGTGATGGTGAAGGATCGGCTCTTGTTTTGGCTCGAGGAGTGAGACCGCCCATATCCGACAGCTTGGTAGGGCTCTGGCCAAGTTTGGCAAACATGGTCAGATTTGGCACAGCTGAGAATGTGCTAAATGTGCTGACCATTGATTCATCAGGGCATACAGACTCATCAAGTTCCATCTCCCCTTCATGGTTCATGTTGGCAGCGCCAGCAGTGACGTCCATTTTGTCTTGACCGTCTTCTAGCACACTTTGCTCGTCTTCAAAAATCTCAATTGCACGCTTGAGACCCTCGTTCTGTCGCACAGCGTCTTGTAAGCTCATTGAACTCTCGCGGGAGGTGCGTGGTGTGTCGAGAGAGTTGCTGATCTTAACAGGAAACCGTTTCTCGGGGGACACCTTTCTAGGGCTGCGGGAACCGGGAGCAAGTCTGTCGGTCGGTCGTCCGTCTCTTGCCTCTTGCTGGTCAGTGAGGATCTTGAGCGGTGACAGGGTCGCCCCTGAGAGGATTCTAGAGTGTCGTGACTTTGAAGGAGAACGGTTCTCCTGGTCGGAAAGGGCAGAGTCGTTGATGGCTGACACAAAGGGAGAGGACCCTTGGGAGGGTTCGTTGTGTGTTTCAGCGAGCGCTTGTGCGTCGAAACTATCGAAACGCTTGGCGGTAGCTGGTGTTTGGATGTTAAGATTGGAATCTTGAGCTGGTGATAATGGTGTTTCCATTGTGTTGCGCACTTAAAGCAAAAAACAAAAATGCAATCGAAGAAACCAAGCAAAACTGGAAGAGTATGTTACTGACTTGATCGTCTGGCTGAATTAAGGTACTTTTTAGTGTTGCAGTTGTTTAGGGAATTGAACTCAACGGTCGAGAACTAACACCAGATGCTATTGACAACAGTCGACCCGGCAACACTATGGGTCCATTCACGTGATACCATAGACTGCCATCATCTAACAACGGCTACAGCCTTGGGAAGCCGCATGGTATGATCTGCAGTTTCGCAAGCATAGCCTAGTCATCTAATGGATACTTTATGTAGGCTGCTGGGTTAACTGCTTCTTGCATGAAAACCTACCGGCTTGCAGTTATGATTTGACTATGCGATCCCAATGCTACTTTTGCTCTTCAGACATATCATCCATCACCTAAGTGAACCCCACAAATGCACATATCCGTTCATCTGATCAAACGCTCTAATTGTATTTAATCTCGAAAAAAGAAGCTTTTATTGTTCCCTCATAAATCGTTACCTAGTAAAGCAACATTCCCAAAAAAAAAAAAACACACCTCACTTGGGCGGTCTCCGCTCTTGCAGAGGCTACACAAGAAAAAAGAAGTGAAGAGAGAAATTTAAGTCGTAAATCGTCATCAAGAACCAGACCCAGGCTCACCCCAGTACCCTAGCATCACAACCCAGTGACTGTCTGCTAAGGCAAGAGGTGATACCTGCGTCTGTTCCGAACTCATCATTCCCGCCTGGGCTCATTACAGGCAGTGCTGTCCCCATATCGTGCGATCACATCGCATTCCGGAGTAATCAATCAGAAAGAAAAAAGGTTGCTGCAGTGATTCTTCCCGGAAATTAAGCCTCCATGCAAAACGTGACTCATTAGTCATGTATATCCGTGACAGAGCATGCTGGTTAACATAGAATCGGAAGTCGTTCGTGAACTCGTCAGCATCGTCTTTTAATCCAATGGTTTTCGATGGGATTTCTTCTGCGAGTACCCGACATAAAACATGCAAAAGTCTTGAAGGAAAAGGAAAAAGGAAAAAAGAAAATTGGAAAGAATGTTTCGTTCCACTCCCGGGTTACACGGCAAGAGAGGTGATTTTTTTCTCTTGCTTGCCGTCTACCCAGCAGATACTTGGCTTCGTCTTGAGCCAAGGCTTTCTTGGAATCATGAAACCAGGTTTCCCCGGGCTAATAGGATAACCTTGGTCATTGACCAGATTAACTGAAAGATTGTTGCCTTCTGGGAACGTTAGTCCCAGCAGGTCGAGCAAGCTCATATCCAGGCGCAGAAGGATACGAAGGAGATACAGCGACAGTGGAGGCAGGTCGAGTAAGATGGTCATAGCCAGTGGGAGCAGAAGCATACGCAGGAGAGTTCCCAATGCTGGAGTGAGGTCGGTTCATCGCATCGTACTGAGGAGCAGGGACACTTGACTCCATGGTCTTGTGTCGCTGCTTGTACTCGAAGTTGTTCGAAAGGTCGTTCATGTTTGGACCTGGTCGAGGTGTCTCGGCTTCATCGTCCCGTCGCTTGTAGGCCAAGCCGCCGTTCATCATGGGACCCTGGTATGCTCCATTGGTGGACAGGGTGTAGTAAGGTGATTGAGGGAGCATGTCGCTGGAGGCCGAAGTCTCAGTCTTGCGTCTCTTGAGTTCAAAATTACCGTTGCCATCATGGCCATTGGGGCTTGACCGATGGATATCGTCATCCTCATCTCGTCCTCGCTTGAGCATGCCGCCATCACCGCTGGAAATAGGTTGATGGAGGTTCTGAATAGGCGGGGGGGCGTAGGTTGAGAGGCTGGGCATGCTACCAGGCATGTTGTTCATAGGATCCTGTCCATTGTGGCCAGACCTATGAATGTCATCGTGATCTTCTCGACCTCGCTTGAGTCCATCGCCTCCGTTCTGCATAGGAGGTTGATGGATGCTTCCAAGAGGGGATTGGTGGGGGTATCCGTTGGGCATTCCATGCATGTTGTTCATGGGATCGTGTCCATTGGGGTTAGAGCGGTGCAGTTCGTCATCGTCTTCGCGCCCTCGCTTAAGCATACCAGCTCCATTTTGCATGGGTGGCTGAGAGCCATTCATGGGAGTATGAGAACCATTCATAGGAGGCTGGGAACCATTTGTGAGAGGTTGAGGAGTGTTTGTCATGGATTGGTGGCCGTTGGTGAGGGGCTGCTGGGGAGCGTATCCAGTGGGCATGCCAGGCATCATTTGGTGATGCGATTGAACAAGTGAGGGTAATGATCGGTTGCCGACGATTGCCTCATTCTTCTTTCGTTCGGCGGCGGCCATCACTTGGCTGGTCCTGTTGGAGTTTGAAGGGTGGTATAGAAGAGCACCGATGTTGTGGACAAACAAAGGGTACAGAAGCTCGGTGATCTTCTCCTTGTTCGCGAAATCTAGGGCGCGGTCGTAAGGGATCCTGTTTCTTGGTTAGTCAACTGCAAAATTTAGAGTTTACATGAATTAGACTCACCAAACACCCTTCAGGTGCATAGGACCAATCTTGACAACATGTCGGACCTTTTCACTCTTCAGGATACCGTCCCGACGGCCTCGAGTCATGCCAGCGACGTTTAGTAGCTTGGTACCGTTAATCATATGGTTATCTTTTAGATCGAGTTAGTCGGCAAGTACCGCCAGCGCTTAGAAAGATCAATGCTTACCTTCTCTCCGTGCGACACAGATACCTCTGGCTTCGACCTGAAAGCACAAGCTACCTTCGTCCTCCCAAAGGGTGGCTGTGACTCTGGGCTTCATGCCTGGAGGGTTGTGCTGTCCAGTTGTGTCGAAGTTGCCAGCGGGAGCATTGTTGCTATAAGCTGCCTGGGGCATGGCTCCTTGATTGCTCAGAGCCGAAGGTACGGGCAGTACATTCTGAGGCGGCCCGGGCATGGGGGTGGAGACAGCGGGAGTATGGGCACCATTCGTAGGATAAGGATACGGATTGTACTGTTGCGTCGGATACTGAGGGTAATACATTTCTGATTGCTGGTGATGAGTTTGGTTCATCATGTGGAAGTTTTCAAGGGAATTGCTGTGGTTGGTTTTTGGGGATAAGGTTGAGGTTGATGGTCAATCAGGTGCCTGCTCGAGGTCGTCTGTAACCAGGTGTTGCAATTGGGGGAGATATTGATGTTGAGGTTCGGGGTTGAGAATTTGTGACTGGGGCCGGAGACGGTACGATACGATACGATACGTTAATACTGCGGTACAATTGTGGTGAAGGGGAGAAGAAAGCAGTCGAGATGAATGAAGATGACTGCGAACTCGAAGGAAAAGAGGTGGACGGCAAAGGGAAAGAAAGACCGGCAAGAGAAGAAAAAGAGAAGAGGAAAAAAAGAAATAGAAGAGGGAAAGAGAGGAAGAAAAACCCGAGAAGGTCAGGATCTTGGTGGTGAGAGGCAGAACGAACAGACCTGACAGAAAGGAACAGAGGAGGCAGGGTAGTGGAGGTACGTACCGATGTAGTTGCTTTCCTCTTGATCATAATCCTTACCCTCACCCTCACCCTCACCCTCATCCTCAATACCTTGTCCAGTACATACAGTACCCGCCCCACAGTCAAGTCGGTACGGGAAGGGGAAGAAGAGGAGTATCAGTCGGGGTTGAGGGAGGATGGATTACTGGGATTAGGATTGGGACTGGGGGAGTGGGAGAGACCACCCAGCCCGGGAGTGTGCCAGTAATCCATGGTGCCAGTAAGTGGGGGGGTTTCCACCCTGGGCGGAACCGAGGAGGGTGTGCCATCCATGATATCTGTACTGTAAATGCACTGGCGGCACTGTAGGTAGGTAGGTAGGTAGGTAGGTAGTAGTAGTAAGTAGTAGTAGTAGTAGTAGGTGCTGTATGTAGAGGATTTACCTAAGTTAGTCGAAGGCGAAGGAGGGGTAAGTCCGTAAATTCTTAGACTTGTCTACCTACGAGACGAGATGAGAGAGAATATGAAGCAGTTGAACTTTTATTACATGAGAAAGAATAACTGCGAACAGAGAATTAGGGTGTGATCTCTGTTTCCTTTATTCCATAACTCTAAAGTCCATTGATTCTAGATCCAACAACAACCTCGGAGAAAACAACCCTCCGTTGCTGTTATTTCAACAGATATCGAAGCAGTTTGTTGTGCGTACATATTCAATAAATAGAGCTTCAAGGTTTAAGCACGGCCGCAGGACCATGCAAGTTTACTGTACACGCAGTCATGAGTGGACCCGAATTCTACGTACCTACATGAGAACACGCGAACTTGATGCATGGCTGGTAAAAAAAAAAGGCAGAGTCTGTCGGACCAGTTCAGTTCTTCCCTTCGACTCATAGAGGGACAGAAAGTATTAACCAACTCACATCGCTTGCACAATAATCTCACAATTGTTTTAACTCACAAGACGACGCTTAATGTTTCAACTTAACTTTATATCACCTTCTCAATACAGGTCGTTAAATCTTGCAAAAATTCACTCAAGTAAAAAAAAAAAAAAAAAAACCTTTACAGAGCGAACACTCACCGTACGAGCGTGGCCGAAATCGCCCTTGTCGGTTGAATCTGAGGGAGGTGTGTGCTGGCGTGGATCATGGAATAGACTAAACCGATTATGGCGACACACGGTACGATACTGTGCTGTGCTCTGGAACAAACTGAGACTGAGTACCTAGGTACTTCTTCCATGGGCCGACCTGGCCTGGAGGTTGGAGGCTGGGCTGGGCTGGGCTGGATCTTGCCTCTTTGGTCGGTCTTTGATGTCTTTCCTTTCTACGGCTGGATCGCCATACGGAGCCGAGTTGTCCAGGATCATGCTTCAAATCAAGGTCTCTCTGACTGGAAGGAAACCAGACACGCTCCACAGTCGGATAAGCACTGGTCACCTTCTGTCAACGCACAACAGAACCAGGGGATTGACTATCAATCAAGCTCGCATCCAGCACGCAAACTCGGTGGATGTGGGATTCTCTGTAGGGCCAAATAGCATCAGTACTGTCCTGTATCTATCTAATGTACCTACAGTACAGTGGCGGATGGTGAGAGGGGTGCAGCACACAGGGGCATCCTTGAGGGGTACGCAGACCAGCGTCGTACCAGACCACCTCAAGTGCGTTGAGAGGAGGTTGATCATGGATGTTTCTCTCATGAGCGCCTACTCGAAATTACATACGTATCTACAGTACAGTACGTCAGTTTGGGCATCGCAACTCGGACTCAACTGGGCTGGAACTTTCATGGGGCTGGGGTCCTCCCTGGACAGAGTGATCGGTCTCTCAGTTCAAGTCCAGGGAGCCACGGGGGCCCGTCAGGGCTACCTGGGCCACTGCGTGCAAGGATGAATAACACCGGGGAGGATACTGTCGCTAGGTAGACGGGCGGGAACGATTGCTTGGTGCTATTACCCCCTGGCAGCTCGAACTCCCCTCACTCGCGCCAGCAGTATTGTTGTGCACCCACAGGGCACCGCACCGCAACATCCGCTTGATGCGACGGGGAAAAGCCCACACACAACATCAATTTCAAGATTCAACTTGAGATTGATGGAACCATAGTTATCATAACGATATGCAGCTAGAGTGTGCTAATCATTGGCTGGTCATTGAGAATCTCGAGGATACACTACAGTGGTCGCTATCTTCATAATACCAACATTAACACCCATTCGTATTCTTATTGCAGGCTAGTTCATTAGGAGTCAGATTGACTACGTAGATCACATACAAGGATCAAGTGATAGTTGAGATGTCAGGCTACTTCGGGCGCTTTCTTTCCGAGCAGCCCTTATTGTCATCCATCTCAATCATATTCGAGTCCTTGCCTTGTCCGCGCAGTCGAGTTGATATCGCCAACCATGTTCTTAGTTGCAGGCATTGTCTGGCTAACTCGGAAGTTTAGAAGTGATAGGGCTCGGATAATATCCTGCCACGATAGCTCCAGACTCAAAAGCATCTATGGTAGAAATTTTATGATGTTATTTACTTTTGAACTGTTATTGCTACCCTATGGTCAGGATTAATTCTGTGTCGCGTTGTTCTGTTATGAGCAGGGCGGATTTTATTTGTCTATCCCTCCTTTGTTATTGCTTCTGTAGCCGTGTCGTGTCATGGTCGTGTCGTGTGTTAGTTGTGTGTTGCGCTGTTGTGCTGTCTTGTTATTGTGTGTGGTCTCGTTCCTTCAACGCCATTCGTCGACTGACTGTCAGTCAACTCTGTTCATCTTCCTTTCGCGCTCTCCTTCCTTGTAGCCATTAGTTGCGGCACAGCACTGTGTAAATCAGTTGTCCTGTACCGGGTACTTTACGAAATGAGTTGCGATTGAGTTATCTCGACAAGCTCTTTATCGCCAATCAGGGTCTCGAAACATCCAACTAGAACAGGCCTAGACTAACAGAAGGGCGAGAAAAACGGCATCAGAGTTTCGCGCTTCCAGTTTCTCGGCGCTTCTGATTGCCTGCTTAACTCCAACTGAACCATCTCTAACTCGCAGTTTTCAACGGTGCGCCAAACTACTACGGGACTGTTACTTTGCGTTACCACAATTGCCTCAAGTGCCGGAACAACTTGTGCACCATCACTTCTATGTGCAACTACCGATAACTCGTATTGCCAAAAGTTGAGAAACCAGAGACAACCAGCGAAGAGAGCGCGTTACCTACCATCCCTAGATAGTGCTGAGAAACAGAACTCAACAATGGGGATCTCATGCAGACTAGGCTTACTAACTTCTCACTACGGAATTCGCTTGCGCAGGAACCGTCACTGATAAGGGAGAGTTTCTAAATAGAGAGAGGTTCGTTATTACTGTACGCATGGATGCCTAGACAGAGTCAGGTCTGAGTTCCTGCGTAGAGACCTAGTCAGAGATTTGGGTGAGGCGACTGGTCTGTCATTGTCTTCTATGCTGACCTTTTCTCAACCCCGGCCCAGTAACGCACAACTGAACGATCTTCGTCAATGACGATACTGCGCGAAATACCTGCTACGTACGGATAGTAATTTACATTCGGCTATAACCATGACCACATCACGATCCCAGTCGTTGTATCCTCAGACGCAATCGTGTACTGTGCTGTATTAAGCCCACGCCTGCTCGTGCGGAGTTGGCTCAAACTTGCCCGCTGGCCCAAGGCTCCTGGTCCGTGATGGCATGGGTCGCCGTTCTCCGAACAGGCCGGATTTCCCCTCTTGGACCGGGATGTAAGAACAACCACCACCCGCCGCTGGCGCTGACATTGACCTGCTTGATTCGTTGGTGCTGTTCAATACTCTTGGACGTTGGGTGGAGATACCGCTCTCGTGTCGTTTAGACTTGGATCTAACATCAAGTCTTCGTTGTGGCTGGGCTTCATGGCCCACCAGTGATGGAAACATGAAAACACCAAGGACCCAAGGCCTAACACAGTGCCAATGCGGTAGCCCAGTACTGCAATTCTATTTTCGACCACGACCAACCCATGGTCGCTCTTCCTCGGGTCTGTAAGTTGCGCTGTGGCGGTCTCGATGAGCCAGTCGTCAGGTATCATGTCTCACCTGGAAGATCATATCAGTTTGTCTTTGCTGTTGTCACGTCTCCCTTTAAAAAGGACTCGGCGGTCAAGTGCGGTAAGGTAGCCGTAGCCTCCCGCAAGCCATGTGAGGATTATCAACGCCCAGAAACAAGAAGAAAACAAGCTCCTCCGAGACCCAGAATTTCCCGCCTTTTGTTGAGTCCAGTCCTAAACAATAGACAATGGACCGGTTGCTTCAGCTTGATACAAAGTTTTGATAGTCTTGATCCTGACGTCCACTCATCAATCAAAAGTCGGGAGCCGGGACAGCCACCCGAGTTTCCCAGCCAAAGACATGTGACTTTCTGCACAGAGAGGTTACTAACTGGCAAACGTTCAGGGAACATTGATGTTTGCTTTCTCGGAGGCTTACATTCCCTGCATCTATCATACTATCAATTGGTCGCCTCTCACGTCAACTGTATTTTGCGCATGACTATGAAACCACCCAGACGAATTGACTTTCCGACTTTTGCTATTATATACCGGCCTATTATCTCAGGAGTAAGGAGTTTACCACAAGAGACATCACAGCGCAAGGGTCTTATTGCGGATATTAATTTGACCTGCGAACTCAAAAGAAAATATATCAAAAAGTCTCTCAGGACCCATAATGCAAAGTTCTTGGCCTGCCGAGGCTTCACAAGGGGGCTGATTATGGACAGTTGAGGCTGGGTTCGGGGCCATGCTGACTAGGGTTTCGTTTACTGACGAGTGAGATTTGTGACGAGAGAAACGACGTCGACCGACCGACCTCTGGGTTTTCATTGATGATGCTCGGATATTTTGCAGTTACCTGTCCATATTTCCACGTCATTTTGTGATCGTGATGGTGGAAACGGATAGGAAAAAGGATATCTGTTGTTAAAATTCCTTGACGAGGCCGGCAGACGGATTGGCTTAAAGATATGCAAGCCTTGGCGAGTCTGTACTGTAGATCATAATGCTGCCCACTAAGCCCATCCGGTACCGTCAAATGGTAATGCAGAAAGGAATCCCATACCCTCCTCGCGCATCGCACCGTTTATCGGGATCTTATGCAAGATGCACAACAAGCTCGTGCAACAGGGCCAGTGTAAGTTGATTGATGTGCTGTCATGTCACTCTCCTAGACTGGGGTGCATATCTGATGCAGACACAAATAAAGCCGGTTCTGTGAGATGTGCATAAGTGGATGTATGGTATGCTGGTATGTATTCTTCGATGCATAGACTACAGTAAGTATAATTCACATACATAAGGTAGCTTTGGCTTTCGATATTCTTTGTAGGGTGTTTTATCATCGTGTTTGAGATTGCGTGGAGAAGACCGAAGCACAAAGAGACCTCGAGGTCTTGTTCATGGCAGGAACCACCTCACCTCATACCTGCCCCACTCAATCATCACAATCATCATCACCTTGCAGTTAAAGTTCCTTCCCCACTTCCATGTTGACGACCGCACAAACCTGGTAATCGCGACTCCATTCCTAAAACCTCGGCGAAGTCATCTTCGTTAATTTTTAATTTTGCTTTCTCGCATCCGAGAGCCTTTAATTATTCACTCGTCTGAAGGGGTATCTCGCAGAAGCTTAACTTTCGGTTCAGACTCCCTGGTCACCCGGCACCTGCCTAATCAGGCCCACAGCGGTACAAGCATCAGTCTTTTCAGCTAAGAGGCGTAACGAGAATCATCCTCACCGAAGGCAAAGCTTTTAGCCTCTCGAGTCGATGTACATGTGATGCTCGCATGGACAACGGTGTCTCTGAGTCTAATCCACTCATTCGTGTCTATAGGTCATCAGGCTATCACGACGTCGTAACGACCGGGTGTTTTCTTTTAGTTCAATCTGAAGCCCGGTGCCTTACTGGTACGTCTACGCAACTTGCCAGCTTCGACAGAAGAAAGAGGACCCTGTATCAAATCGAATCAAAATTTGTCGGCCTTGCAATGCAAAGGATCATTTGAAACGTCCATTGAATTTCTAGAAGCATGCTACAGACAAAGGTGCATGTCGGTTCCGTTGCACTACACGTTTGAAAGCGCCTAATGTACCTACGGATAGTCAGCACGCTGGCTGCAGCCTCATGCAAGATTTCCGCTGAGACTAAGGTGAGATATTATCCATCGGTTCCTGCGGCCGAGGAAAGAAGGAGGCTGGGCTGGGAAAAGGCCTGACACAGACGGACGAAGGCGGGCCCTAAAGATGATGATGGATCCAAGGCAGATCACATAGTGGGTTATTCCTTGTCAAAGAGGCTGGGAACAAACCGGTGAACCAGGAAGAACTCAGGGCGGAACAGATGCAATCCTGGCCATGCTGAAGGGACTGGCAAGCGGGAACCAAGTTCAACCTGAGAGTATGAGCAAACCTTGCGGATGCAGGTACCACGAGGTGCATACTGACGATTGCTCCAAGGAGTCGGTTCGAACATAATACGCAAAGTCGCGAACTCGGCCCTTGAGCCGCTATTGATGTGGTTTCACATCAAGGATCTGATGTTAAGCATGGTACGTTACCGAGTATTGTCAAATGCTGATGTATCCTACCTCGATTTGACGGTCCTGCCCTTGCACTGTCAGACTTGGATACCTGCTGCAGTGTAGTATCTCGCCTGGGCCTGGATCTGGGCTTGGCAGGTAATTACTTTTTCTAGTAGTTGACCGACTCTACAAGTTCCACCTCTGACGAGGAGAGCAAGACGAAGAAGAAAAAAGACGGCGACAAAAGAAGCAAATTCGGCCTCCCTCCAATTGCAAAGTATGGGCCCTGCTCTCAATCGATCACAACCGTCAAGCCTCGCAAGTCTGCACCCGAAATGTGCTCCGTCCCGTTCTCTCGAGTCTGGAGCCGAGGGTCACCATCCGAGTACGTATCGAAGCGGGAAAGAACAGATTCCGCACTGTGACAGGCATCTGGGAAGCAAGTACCGATACTTCCGCTGCCCTTACCCCAAAATGAATGGAACCCACGATCTCTTCCCGCCTCTAGCCTCTAGTCTCCACCATCGCCAACACCAACTGTTCGAGTTGCGAATTCCTCCCGCCTCATCTATAAACAAAGCAGAGTCAAAACAAGTGGTTGATGTCTCTTATTCATTCTAGACTTAATTGTTTTACGGCTGGATCTAGAACGATTGATCGCCACAGGCTCTTCTCTGCCCTCTTCTTGTCCCTGCACAAGGCAGCTGTAAGGAAGTCTTAGATTGGGTTGGCCTTCGACCGTTACTTGAGCTAGCAGGGATGCTCAGCGACAGCGTTTCTATACAATGACGCCAAAGAATTTGCACTCACTGACGTGGTTGGTTAACTTACCCACTAGCTCTGTGGTATTTTCGGTATCCTCGTGCGAGTTATCACAATTGCTCTCAGCCTGAGCATTTTCATCTTTTTTCTTAAGACAATCGCTGCTATCAAAGACCGAACAGACGTTTGGACGACCAGATGGAGTGGCCGTATGTGCGAGTCTGGAGACCATGACATGACAGCTGGCTTCCCCTGACTGGTTACCCCACGTCGCCCAGCACGTTTCAATGGAGGACACATGTCCAGCCACACACTGCATGGGTCAAATCTTTCAAGAAGCCCTTTAGGCCCTCAATCGTGTCTTACTTGAAGACACAGGCCTGCATCCAGAGCACGCGTTAGACGGGGCGCCTGTTGATTTGAGACAGGCCATCAAAAACGACCGCAATAACATGGCATTCGACAAGTTAATAAAACGTTCTCTTCCATGCCAATTCATCCATTTCATGATCAACTGATAGGCATCAAACCCCGCATGACCAGGTTGAGGTTGTTCTGGTCTCCCCCGGTTGCTCGACCCCCAGCCAGCTATCTTGTCGCGGCCAGTGGCCAATACAACATAATGAGAGCGCAGTTTTGCTTTTTCTCAAATACATCGTACCATTGCGGCTCTATGTATCTTGCGCTTGACTAAGGATTAGTATTCACGCAAACAAGTCGGACACTTGAGAACTTGATAGCGATGTCCCTCATTAGCGGTTCTTAGCCATGCTTCTCATGCTCACAAGACGAACTCGAGATAAGCTCCATCCAGTAGTCTATGTCTTTGGGCAGCGTACTTAGTCTTTGCCCAATGATCTGTTTGTTGATCATCCTGTCTAAGCACTAGCGATACGATCCCTGAGGCATTCTGCCGATGTCCAACGCGCTCCTTCCATGGTTGTCCATGTCACTGCAACTACAGGGTTTCTATTCTTAACCACTCACCAGCACCCACTCCACGTCGCAACTCTCCGTTTGTCTTTCGAGATTTTGAGAGGAGCTATCTACTCAATCAATCGGTCTATGGAACATAGGCTACTTATTGGCGAGTTACCGGGTGAATCAGGTCATGTTGCATATCGGTCAGAGTAAAGAGCGGGGTTAACTGAGGACGGATTAAGAAGTCAACTCGTCGAACATCTGAAGATTCAAATCTCACACTGAGGAACCAATCATGGTGTGACAACCCATGTTTCGATAACATTTTGCCAATGTTGTCTCTGCCATCCAGCACGTGATGCAGCAGTAATTGGCTCGAGAACTTGATCGACCTACTTACTGGGTGACGTGCGTATACCTGCAGATACAACGGCATGGTTCAGCCTTCATTTTGGTTTCTGGTAGTCTGGGCATGGAGCAATTTTCTCATATTTTCCTCTCGGGTTCCGGACATCGGCTTACTTGAGTCTGAGTGCCATCGTGGTGTGATCGTTGACAATGTTCTCCGTCATTATCCGCAACTATCATACCCATGTTTCGACAAACCCTGTAAGGGCTTGGCTTGCTTTGCATGTCGATTCAACTTGCCCGCCGCCCAGAAACTTCAGTCCCTGCAGCTGCCCTTGCTCCCGGCTGACAAGGATGGCAAGGTGGGCATGCTGGCTTGAGCACTCGCATGTTCTGCACAGCGGCTATGTAGGTGCATGTCTAAAGTTTGACCAATAACAGTTGCAGCATCATCGGGAAGAACGAGCATGGGTCCCTGTTGGGGTGTTTCGAAAACACCAGCCGTCTTTAGACCTGCGTGCCAACCTTTTATGGCTTAGCGAACATTGAACGGACTGCACCTAGCTACCGTGGGGGAGCCCAATTGCCAAGACTTGACGAGCGTGTTGAGTCGCCACGTTTACCTTCTAGAGCCTTAGGGCATCGACTACCTGGCACACCGGTGCCCGTTAGCCAGCTCTTGGTGGGGGATGCTGGCCTTAGTCTACCCGTTCGTCTCGCTGTCAGATGCAGATGGCACAGCAAAAAGTCCCTAGTCAGTAGCCACGAACAACGTCGCTGGAGCCGACGAGTGCTGACAAAAGTGCCCCGCCGGGGCTGGCAGTGCAAAGAATGAATTGAAGTGGTTTTCGGTTTTCGGTTGGACTCTGGCCTCTAGCCGAGACGCACTCTTTCCTCTGTAGAGCAGTGTCATTGTCATGGGATTTGTTGCTCACTACGCCATCTGCTAACTTCGGACTGACGACAAGAAGAGCAATTGCTGGGCCACAAGCCATGTACCACCGAGGCCGATCCGCGACCTTCTCTCGTGGCCTCCCGGACTGGTCCCTTCAGCTGGCCGTTGGTGAGGGCCATGATGGTATACTGGCTCTGGGCCGGTCACTATATCTCAATCCAATGAGCGCTCACCACGTCTCTAACACACCACCACCGCCGCCACCAGCAACCCCAACAACAAGCACGCAACCTCGATAGCCTCCAGGGTCATGAGATGAGTTCCTGAGATAACTAAGCTGCCTTTTGTCTGTTGTTGTCTCTTCTCCATCTCACTAGAGGTAGGGTACCTTGACGGCAATGCATCTTTATGCAAGAGCAATTATCGATTGCTAACCACACCAGGGAATAAATCCTACTGAAGATTGCAACGGCCGATTTTCTGCTAAAACTAAAGCTCTGTGGTTTGAAAGAAGCGGCCTTCAACAACCACGGCACGGTGTCGTATTGGCCTTGGTACTTTGAACGGCCCTAGGATGTTTCGCCCAAGACCATGGGTGTTAATCCCGGCCTCCGGGGCTCGGGGCTTTGTCCACATGCTGCCGCTGCGCTCTTAAATCCCCAGATGCGATCTCGCAGCGCCTAGTGCGCTCCTGTGCTCTGCCTTGTAGCGGACCCTGCTGGGAGATCTGACTTGTGCTTGCATGCGCATCAAACTTCATGCTACGCCTGCTCTCCAGCATATCAATTGGGTTTATAGCAACAGGACTATACATAATCTAGGAGTTCTATCATGGATAATACCCGAATTATGCTGCCAAAACGATGAAGTGCTCACGGTTTTTCGCGCCCCGATAAAGGCTTCTTAGAGCCTAGTGCAACCTTCACCGCTCTTCTCTGACCCAATTGTACTTTTCAGTGCGTGAGATGTACCGATCATAAAGCAACACCCTTTTGTGGTAGGTATCTTTCGGCGTCGACAGGGGTGGCCTGTACAAGAGCAGCCATGCTAACGGCACGACTTGGTTGCCAACTCACTCAAGAGTCCCCACCCGGGCATAACCAAACAGATCTTGAGAAGAGCCAAGCCATGATAGCTCATCAGTGGGTGCGTCGTTCCTTGTCAGCATCATGCTGGTTGGAGCTGGACGGGTAGTATGTACTCCGCATATGCTACTGGTCCACAGGCGAGGGCCTCAGAGGAGAAGAAACAGGCCAAAAACGTTTGTATCACCCAGGCTGTTCTCATCAAGATATTGCAGGATCGCATCATGATCATGATGAAGTGCCACGGCTGGAGAAAGTCTCAGCCTCATTGAGCCAGGACAAAGTGTCCAAAGACAAGTTGCATCCTTACCTAGTCTATGCGAAGACATTGCATTGTACCTGAAAGAATGGAGGAGCTGCAAACGAGGGTAACCGTTGATTTACTGCCCACTACATTAGTCTTCCCGCTCATCACGCAGCGGGGTGTTGGAGGGGATGGGATGGGATGGAGACATGATGTCTACCCACCTGGCAGCTAATGTACGGTACGGGAAGCCTTCATGCATGCACGCGTACATGCATGCAGACAGGATGACTATTCTTTATTCCATATGTACGAATATGTATGTCGATTGAATACAGGAAAGGCCTATGGCCCCCCCATACAACAAACGCCGATCTGTTAAGCAATACTGGAGGCGGTAATGTACTTTGTCTCTGACAATAGCGGTTATAGTGCCAACAAGTGGTCCAAATGGGGAGTGTTGGTGGTGGACGGGATGGTCACAGAGGGACGTGGCTTGCGGTGAGCAGATGAAAGGGGCTTGACGAAGCAGCGGACCACATCTTGATCATGTGTATGCATTCACTAGAGTCAGCCATACCATACCAGTCAGAACGCAAGTGACGTTGAGCAAGTGGCATCGAATAGAATGGCTTCACAATGGACCTTGAAGCCCTGGTCCAATATGCTGTTACCCGTCATAATGGCAATTCAGGCTTACAGGATACCTTTGTGCGATGCGGCAGATTATGACATCTCTGGTGGTATCTAGAGAAGGTTGCTGCAGGTATGTCCTGCATATTACACGGTAATGTGCGTGCAAGTGATTGGAGGTAGTGCTCGAGCTGAGGTGCTGGGGGAGGGCAACTTGGGTTGGTTGGTTCATTGGTGGCAAATGTTCTTGTCCCCCATACTCAGAGAAGGATTTTCACGAGCGCCTCGCCTCGTCCTTGGTTGTATTCGAGTCAGTCAAGGAACAGCAAAGCAAAGTGAGTACTTGCCGTCTTTGACACGAAGGATGGGGGTCGAGGCTCGGAGGCCAAGACTCAAGGGTGAGTGGAAGAGGGGCTAGGTAATCAAATGACAATACTCGAAGGGGGAGAAAAGAGGAATCTAGCGGCCTGGATGAATCGGACCTGCTGATGATGCCTGCAAAGGAGGATGGACGAGGAGCGAGACGGGCCGTTCACCGGGGACATGTTTGAAGCCGAAGTTGTGAGAAAAGGAACGGGCCTCTTTGAACCAGGGTTCTGTCTGGTGAAGGAAGTGAGGGCGATAGTGACAACGACAGGGATACCTGACTGTGCTGTGTGATTGACATTTCACCAACCGGTCAGCATAGGTAACAAAGACAGGGTGGCAACAATTATGTTGGGAGCATGGTTTAAACGTGAAATTAGACCGTGGAAAAAGGCATTTCTCAACTAATAAGCTTCAGCCTGAGCCTTGCATGAGTTGAGCGTTGATCTGAGGTGGGCGCGCGGCTCTACCCGCTCGCTGCAGCGTGAGACAAGTTGCAAGCCGCAGTAAGATGGGATCAAATATGATACATTCTATATTATAGTGCTATGCAAGTTCAGTTAGGTAAAGTTTAGTTTGACGTTCCATATATGTGTGGTAACTTGTAGGAATGCTAGCTTGACGTTCTTTGAACAGCTGGCATATGTATAATCCGTACGCCGCAGCAAACTATTGACCGTTTCATGTATATACCCATCACTAGTTTACCCAGTAGTTAGTTGCAATATGTACCCCAAGGATACGGATACCGCAGTCAACTGCACTGCCCCAGCCCAGCCCAGCCCAGCAATTATTACTAGGTAGATCCAATGCACAACATGTTTGCAGCCGCTTTGCTTTGCATAGAATTCCACATCCACCCAATAGTTGGATCCACTGGGTGATATAATTCATTCAATGGTTTTTCCTGTAATGTTTTAGGTTGTAGTGACGGGGAGCAAATAAAGGGAGATCTTCTATTACACTCACTGGGATGATTCGACGACGATGTTACAGCCCATTTCGTCTCCTTTCGTTTTACTCCTGAATCATCTAAGCCCATGAGCATATCAGTGTCGTTGTCTTTTGGGTGCATAGCACGAGTGAAGCGTATCGTACATGTTATAGATCACATTACAGGAGTAAATCAAATGGAGTATACAAATACCAGGCTTGCAACAGTTAAGAATGGATTTCCGGTCATCCAAATCCAATCAGCCACAATAAACCATTATTGTGTCTGTGGAATTCAATACCTCACATCTCGAGATAGTGTCAAAGTCAGTGCACCTCATTGATGCTCTAGGGTAGCTTCTAGCCCATCCAAGACTCATGTGACTACGCGTCTAGCTCTTGCACGAGTCAATGATGAGACGTGTTTATCGAGGCAAACGCACACGCCAATGCCAAAAGCGGGCACAGCATGCCACAAGGACAAAGAATGCCAACAATTTCACCTCCGGAGAGGCGAAGAAGAGCCTCACCCTCAAAGTTAGAAGTACATGAAGTTGGCGGTGCCAAAAACCCTTGTTAGAGCACCACACTCCTAAGTCTCAAGCACGAAAAGCACAATGCCTTCTCCCATCAAAAAGGCCGCTGAGCCTCAGTACGTTGCATCCTTTGATCCATGGAACTCATCTTCAACCGGCCATCAACGTGCTGAATCACGTCCCGGTACTGGCTGGCGTGAGTCCCGCAACCGCAAGCTCAACAACCAGTTCCGCAGCGGTTCATCAGGCGGCGATCGTCTCAGCGATACATGGGGCGCAGGTTCAGAGGATTACGACGAGAAGCGCAAGATGCTTGTCCCGAAAGCAGTCAAAGAGAGAGCCCAGCGGAGTGTCAGGGATATGCTTGTCCAGCCGGGCAAGATGCGAGAGAGTCTGGGGTTGAAGGATGAGGCTCAGCAGGGAGAGGAAGCACTCATGGAATCAAGACGACAAGAAGATGAAGCGCGCGAGGCAGAGGTTTCAAAGAGAGGTATCTTTGATGGGGCAGTTGTTTACGTCAACGGGAGTACGTTTCCTCTCATATCGGATCTCAAGCTGAAGCAGGTCGTTACCGAGCATGGAGGCCAGATGTCGCTACACCTAGGACGTCGAAGAGTCACGCATGTTATTCTAGGGAGAACAGCTGGAGGGCATGCAGGTGCCGGCGGAGGTCTCGCAGGAGGAAAGCTGGAAAAGGAGATACGGCGGACTGCTGGATGTGGAGTCAAGTTTGTTGGTGCTGAATGGTACTCCTATCCTACACATACTTATATATCTCCATGATCGTGACTAACGTCAGCTGTGTAGGATATTAGAGAGCCTCAAAGCTGGAAAGAGGCTTCCTGAGGCACGGTTCTCGAACACCAAGATGGCGCCCAAAGCACAAGGGAGTGTCTATAGCCTTTTCTCGAGGCAATCGAGTGGGCAGTCGTCTAAGGACTGAACTCGAACCTTCAAGCACGATATATTTTTTGTTCAAATTTTAATTTGTACTTCCGAAAGCCAGTGAACGAGTTGTATCGGCGGGTTGGGGCATGATTGAGTGTGTATAACAGTGAGTCAATGAAAGATAGATGGTCAAAAAAACTTCAAAAGTTATGAGTAAACGATGGACAATAGGGAACAAGAGCTATATGATTATGGATACGACCGAGCCTTAGAGTATTTGGCACATCCTCACGTGGAACATAATATTATCCTGCAATGACCACGTTTTCATTGACCGCAACTTGACTCTTGGCTCGTTATCGTTAAATTAATTCGTACCACTTGTAGCGACCTATCCTAGATGGTTCGTTATGGAAACATATGCCAACTCTATACCAAAGGCATCCGCTCATAAAATCTGTTTCCCGTATCAAGCCCGTTCACACCAAGCCCATAATGCCCAGTTCAAAGTGCATCACCTCCTAGACCACCCCTATTTCACAGGCGAGCCTTGACCATGGCATCACCAGCACCCCTTGCTTCTGCTTGTCCAAAGTATTCGTTGATCTTTGCACGAGCGACATCCAAGGTGGCCAGATCTTCAATTGTGCTCGGTACCAGCACCTCCTTATCAAACTCGCCGCGAATGGCGTTTTCCGCCATCTCCTTGAGTACACGCCGGAGCATTTTGCCAGACCGTGTTTTGGGAATCATACATTTGCCTTGAATGATGCCACCCAAAGAAGCTATGGCACCAACTTGACCGCGTACGAACTGTTGAATCTCCTTGGCAACTTGTGGATCTGGAACTGCTGGATCTGAAGCGACCTGCCCTGAAAGCGTCACAAAGGCGAAGGGTAATTGACCTTTGAGTGAGTCAGGTATACCAATGATGCAAACCTCAACAACGCGTGGATGAGTTGCAATGGCTTGTTCAATAGACCCTGGGAAATCATTAGCTCTTTTCTAATTCAAGATGAAACACTGACATACCGCTGGAAAGACGATGTGCGCTGACATTCAACACATCATCACTTCGTGCCATCACATGGATATAGCCTTGTTGATCGATCCAGCCTGAGTCGCCGGTGTCAAGCCATTTGCCCTCAAATCTCTTCAGGTAGCCCTTCCAAAACCGCTCCTCATCTTGCCATAGGGTCCGGAACCCTGTTGGAGCAAGTGGCATGGCTAACACAATATTTCCCATAGATCCTCTTTCCACCTCGACACCTTTATCGTCAACGATGCGGACATCGAAGCCTGGCATCGCTTTTCCAGCACTGCCAGCTCTCAAGCAAGGAGGTTGGTGACCTCGGACGTCTGTTCTCCGATCCTTGCCAGCGTGCGGGACGAGTGCTCGTCCAGTGATAGGGGAACCAACTTCAGTCGACCACCAGTTATCGATCACTTGAGCGTTTGGAGCACAATACTGCGTCATGAGTTTCTGGTAATTCTCAATAAGAGTAGGCTCTGAACGTTCTCCGGCGAGAAAGAGACCTCGGAGACTCTTGAGAGCCCCCCGCTTGCCATAATCGATGAACTTCTGGCTGTTTGGATCATCGCGTCTAATGGCACGAAGAGCTGTCGGTGCAGTAAACATAGTGTTGACTTTATACTCCTCTACGATTCGCCAGAATGCAGATGCATCAGGTGTGCCGACAGGTTTTCCCTCATATAAAACAGTGGCGGCACCACTGAGAAGAGGGCCGTAGATGATGTACGAGTGGCCAACGATCCAGCCAATGTCTGAAGCAGTGAATGAAACACAACCAGGTCCAGTGATGTGGAAAAGGTAGCTGATGGAAAGGTGAAGACCGACAGCATGGCCACCAGCGTCACGCAACACGCCTTTGGGAGTTCCTGTTGTGCCAGAGGTATGAATAATGTAGACAGGGTCAGTACTTTTAACGGGGACGCAGTCTGCTTTAATTCCTTGAGATCGGGCGCTATCTGTTAGACTCTTCCAGTCCAACTGACCAGCACTGGAGTTTATGTCCCATAGAAGCTGGTCCCTTTGCCAAACAATAACCTTTTGTGGTTTATAAGCAGCCAGTTGGATTGCCTCTTCCACCAGCGGCTTGTATGCAATGGGGGGTTTGTTGCCGTCGATACCACAAGAAGCTGTCAAAATGGCAACTGGATGGCATGAATCGATACGCTGGGCTAGAGCATAAGGAGCGAAGCCACCAAAGACAATAGAGTGAATAGCACCGAGGCGATTGACAGCAAGGATACCTATGACTGCAGCAGGAATCGTGGGCACTATTGCACAAGTCAATATTTATAAGTAGAGAAAGTACAGTTTACTTACTATAAAGCATGATAATATCGCCTTTCTCTATCCCTTGCTCCCTCAAGGCACCGGCGAGGGTTTCGACTTCATGAAGCAGCTGGCGGTAGGTGTACCTTTCCTTGGTGTTTGTCACAGGACTATCAAAGTAGATGGCGACAGAGTCACCGTGACCATTGAGCACATGTCGATCAATGCAGTTGTAACAAGTAGATATTTCGCCGTCCGGGAACCACTCCCAGCTGTCGTGCGTAACACCATTCTTCAATGTCTTTTGTGTCAGTTGAATGGTTGAGGAGAATGGTTTGTGCCAGTGAAGATGCTCAGCCTGGTGTCTCCAGAATTCTTCAGGATCCTCGAGACTATGTCGTAGCACTTCGTCCTGAACGTGGTAGTCTTCTGCGTTGTCAGGCATACTTGGCAATAATTCCCCCTTTGGCACACCGATATGTTTGTTTGATTTCCCTTGAGAGAGAGAAGAGTATGCTGGTGGTTTTGTAGGAATACCTAACTTCGATACTAGTGGTAAGGCTGACAACGAATAACAACGAGAAGAATGATAGGGGCATGTCGGAGCAGAGACCGATGTGCTACGGGGGCGAGCGTATATGACAAAGCGGATGGCTTGTTCTAGTTTCGACGGCATCGGGCTACGACACCGATCAGCTCCGAGACCTATTTGGTGAGGTATATATATATATATATATACCTGGACGACGATCTCCTCGATTATTATGAAGGTCTGCGGTAGTCTCACTGACTAAGTTCGATGAGAGCAGCTCGGACGAGGTAACTCGAGTTTGGAGCATGAATATTGTGTCTAACGATGCTGCATCTAACGAGTTGTAGTTGTCTACAGTAGGTATTTCAGCAGTCAAGTACCTACAGTGTATCGGCGAGTTCAGTTGCTCCTGCTTTGCTATAAAAGACCATAACCGAATAGTCAAGAAACAGTGATGGAAGCTCCTTCCTTCCATCCTCCCTCAATCTCACCTTCAGCTTTCACTTGCTTGGCTCTCTGAGCAAGTATAACTGGTTCGCTTCCTTCCATATCAGAGCTCCCCCGCATTCCTACCTGCCTTATGCCAAGATAGCACCTGCCTTACATCTGATTGCACCGTCCTTCCCTTTGGTCGGTAGACTTTTCCGTTAGCCGTCGGGTCGGTAGAGCCCCGAGCCGTGACAATCGTTGTGTTAGTAAGAAAATGAGGCTTATTTGGTAGATTATGCTGGCGGTGATATCCCGGGCGTTCGGAGTTGAGCTGAAGCATTAGGCTACTCTTAGCTCTTATTTACTGCCGGTAATTGCTGTAGTGAGCTCCACGCTTTGACAGTTCATTGTAACCTTGATAGTAATGTCTCACAGCATTGAATATGTGCTGATTATGCCATCTGACCGCTCTAGGGACACAATATCTCCCTATATTCAGAGATGTTAGTTTGTCGGTGAGCAGTTGGGGCAAATCTGTCACGGTACGGTGGCCGTGTCCGATGGACTCACCGAATTTTGTAGGAAATGAGAGAATAACACCAAGGGTAAACATCTATCAGCTAACCCTGCCAAACACGCCGCGAATCCGATTGAAAGGCAGTGGCGTTTGATTTGTTTTGCATGACCCGTCTCTGGCATGATAACGCTCTTCCGTATAAGCCATACAAATAGCACGAGTTCTGGACAACGGCTCACTATTCAATATATCGTTTGCAGGTTACTACTTTCATTGAGAAGATTAATTCAATACGCACGCCCTTTTAATTGGGCAGCTCATTGTGAGGTTCAGAGATGCAATCTCATCTTATGCTTGATATTCGTCTAGCACCTACAGCACGATACAGGATGATATGATCACACACTTTCGGTTGGCTGTTAACAAAAAGCACTGTCTGAACGCCTTCAACGCTTTTAACGTCATTCCCAGCGCCCGTCTCACGAGGCTGACCGCCATGGCGTTCTTGATTAAGGTTGCGTCGCTCGGACGTTGGGACGATTAATTGAAAACGACGGCCTAATATCGTCATGACAGCCGGAGAGGATGAGAAATGAGTCTAGTTTGCGAAAGGCCATGCGTTGCTGAACTTGGGAACGAGCGCGATCATTTGACCTGACTGAGTCAGAAGAATGGTCTGGAATATTGTGATGTTGATAGAACGATCCTGACAAAGACTGACTAAGGGACTGGTATTGATTGATTCACCACATTTATCAGCATTCCTTATGATACCAGTAAACAGGTAAGCAACTACGCCTAAGTGATCAGCTCTTGTCTTGGGACAAAGCGCCTGAAACAAAGTCAAGACATTTTTATAACGAAGTCACACAAGTACTAGAAGGAATTAAGTGTGCTGGACCAAAACTGGCCTCTCAGCAATGCTTGCTTTGCCTTGACTATGATACATGATTCCCTCAGGCTCGCAAAAACATTGATAATTGACAAGAGACCACAAACACGTCCAGCTCTAAGGCTATATGTGCTCCACTGTCCTGGAAGAAACCCAAAATAGTGGAGTTTGTATACCAAAGAAAAATATGTATCAAGAATAGGAAACAGGATTCGAGGTTGGAAATGCGTCTCTTTGAAAAGTGTTAGGAAACAGAAACAGGAGCGAAACCCGCGAGTGAAAGCAAGACAAGATCGTCCTAATTTTGCAGCCATAAAGGCAAGATAAACACATTATATTCCCATCCTCGAAAGAAGATATCTCACACACAGGGAATATGCGAGCTCCTTCCGAACACCGAGACAAAACTTATATATACAAGAATTTGTCTCAAACCCCTGCAAAGCGTGGCCATCATTAGACAACAAGACTCCATAGAGCGGTGCAGTGGTATACCGGTTCTCCCGTATCGTATGTTCGTAAACCCAAAAAAAGATATAAAAAAGAAGTCCTATACAGTTCCCTGAAATATCGCTTGCGTATCCCAAATCGAATCGAAACCATCGCTAACCTTCCCACGTCGCAACCCCAGCGTGAATTAGGTATTTACCGGGCGTAAGACATCGTAGGCATTGTATGCTAGCAGCTGATTTACAGGAAAGCAGCGAGACCGACGACGGCGGCGAGTCCGGCACCGGAGAGAGCGGCGACCTTGCCGGCACCGGCAGTGGGGACCTCGCTGGGGGAGCCAGCAGTAGGAGTGGCACCGGGGCCGGAGGGGTGGCTACCCTCACCACCGTGGCCGGGCTTGCCAGTAGGGTAGACAGGGACCATGGTAGAGTTGTGGCCCATACCGGGGTGGCCAGCAGTAGGCTTGCCAGGCTTGGGCTTGTCACCACTGGAGATAGAGTTAGTATCATGTTCAAAAGGGCTAGATATTTGAAAGCAACTTACCAGTCGTGGCAGACAACAGCGGAGGTGGTGAGAACGGGCTTGGTGACGGTGCAAGGGCAGTCAGTGATGGTCAGGGTGGTGGCCTCAGTGACGGTGTAGGTCTTGTCGCCGTGGACGATCTCAGTGGGACCGGGGCAGTAGGTGGTGTAAGCAGTAACGACCTCGGTGGTGTAGGTGACGTTCTTGGCGTGGGCGGCAACGCCAGCAGCGAAAGCGAGAGCAGCAGCGAACTTCATTTTGACGGTTGGGTTTTGGGGTTTTGGTATTAAATTAAAGGTAACTCGAAAGTTTGTAGTTGAGGATGTTGCTTTAACGAATGAAATTGACTGAAAAGTCAAGGTATAGTAGCGAAAGTGAGTGTGTGGGTGAAGAGAGAAGGAAAGAAAAGAATTTCGAACGTCTGGAGGACTCGAGCTTTATACTGAGATGAGGGCCTTGAGAGCGAACTGCTGCAGCAATAGGGAGATTGATGGGAAAGATTATGGACCAGGGGTATGGCACTGACCACTGACCACTGTAACAAGAATCCACCGGACCTCCCTGATGGAGGGGTGGGGACCTGGAGATGGGAGGACAGGGACAGGGGATAATGGGGGGCCCGGGGCCTGACAACTGATGGATGTTAATTAAAAGTACGAGTACAACAGCACAGCAGTCAATTCTAGAGTAAGACTTGTGAGAGATAGACAAAGATAGGCTCGCTGTCCGGTGGCGTTCTCTTGGACGGGCTTGACAGGGTTTAATTTGACTTAGAAGTGTCCCCAATTGGGTAACTTGAGATCTCTTGTCGTTCAGTTACCATTCATTCGATCATGTTATCCATCCAGTTATTCCAAACGGAGGCAGATGAGCGCTGGTTTTGCAGGGTTAATTACTGATATGATTCTCAAGAACAGTCATCTTATTGTGTTCAATGGCTCAGAGATAGCACCTGCTGAAGCAGCCAGCTGCGTGCAAGGCCATGGTTAATGTTAAGCTTGATGTTACAATGCATCCCTAGTCCCTTCTTTGAAGAATGCTTTGTAAGAGACATACAGTATTATGAATCAGTTCAGCTTCAGCACAAACTGCTTATCAGTATCATTGTCCATTTCGAATTAGCAGTGGACTCAACCCCTGTGTTGTTAGTAGACAGGGCGTTGATATTGGATGAACGAACTGCCCGGGAAAGGGGATCCTAGTGCTAACCTCAGTGTGTGTGGGGGTGAGGCCCTTCCACTTTGCCTCGTGCTATGTGGGGTGGCAGACAAATCTCACACTCTGAAGGGTATCAAAACCGAGACAGGACTAAAAAAGAGGGACCGAAGACGGATGCCCGAGAGACGGCATAAGAGTCAAATGTAACACAAGACGATCTGGAAGTCGGTCGCTGCGAACAGAAGGGCTAGTGCAGGTACCATGTCGGCTCGTATTGTATTGTGTGTTACATGCATACCTACTAATCTAGGCGCTGCACGAAATTGGTCTTACCTCTATCACACGGGAAATAAACGCATAATAACGGGCGATATTGCGAGTAATAAAGCGAATGTTGCTGGATGATAGACAACCCAGGGAGAGAGATTTGGTGATTCTATAATTGGTGTCAATCGGACGACCCGAGGCGGACCGACGTTCCATGTGGGATCTGATTCAGAACTGGGACTTTGGTCCATTACCAGGGATATACCAAGGTGACGGGACATGAATAGGACGTAGCGCTACATCCATTGAAGCTAAGAAAGAAAAGCACGGAGCAGCACTGGCAATGGCCTTGAGTCAACAACGATATGCTTCTGAATTCTGGGCCATATCCATAACCATGACCGCATGGCGGGAAGGAACAAAGATGCTGACGATAAAGAATGGTACAGGCCATGGCCAAGATGTTTGCTAGAGAACTTTTGTGATCGATCGGTACACTTCCAAGCAAATGATTGCGTGTCGTTGGACGATCTCAAGGCTAAGGCTAAAGTCGTGCTGCAGGAATAAGATCCATCAAATGAAAAACCACGGACGGCATGTCGCGTGGATGTGAAGCAGCCACCCGGTCCCTCTGCAGCGGGTAATATCCAATGAATCAAATGGAAGGCACGGCAGCACCCAGAATTTTAGGTGGTGTTGCAGCTTCCTTTTTTGGGTCTCATTGACTGACTGGTGGGCGGCAGGCAGGTGCCCTGGCATAATGCAACGCTAATGCAGGAACCAATTTCTTCCCGCTGTCTGCCCGCCAATCCCCTTATTTTGGCAGTCTCACACAACTTCCTACTCCCTCCAATCATTGTCTCATATCTTATTACCTGATTTCCATCCACCACTGTTGCTCTCACTCCCAGTGCTCGTTGGTGGCAAGATAAGCACATGGATGAATAACAACCCTGGTGCTGATTGTCACAAACAGCAACCAGCTGTCTGCATCCTCCTAGCTAATCCAACCAATCATGCTTGCCAGTCATGATCCGACAATGCTCAAACTGGTGAGTCTGGTAATCAGTGTGCTCACATCAAAGGGCAACCCGACCGGGCAGGCAGCAAATTGCTGACTCTTGATGATTGCTCTTCCAGTACTTATTGGATAGTATCCGAAAGCAACCGTGCAGCCTCGACCAGTGACGGGTGGGCCTTTTCCCACGGTAGTCAATGCCCCGAATCGACTCATCCCGGCACAGAGGAAGCAGGGGATAGGGGAGCTGGGGGCGGTCTGCTAACTCCAAAGGGCGGAATACTAAACAAATTTCTCACTCACTGAATCAAAGCAAACATGGATGGAACATGGGATACATGAACGCCACACCGACAGCTCGACGAAGCGGTTCCTTCGAGTCACGCAGAGCTTGGTGGAAAAACAAGGCGGACAGCGTTCATATCGGCTACCGGCAGCAATTCTGCTTTATTTCAACGCTGTGTTTCGAGGTGGAGCAGATTCTGAGTTGGATATGGATGTCTGCTGACTTTCCTTTTCCAGGGTTCTCCGTGGTCGTGTCGTCCTAAATACTTCAAAACGGTCGCTTCTTTCTGGTTGCTAAGGGGCCATGGCTCTGTTAGTTAGCCGTACCCGCTCCCTGTTCAAGTGCAGCCAGCTCATCTCTTCCGTTGTGTTTTTCTCGACCAAGCGACCATGCCTATCACTTGCAAAAGTCTGGAAAATCCATTGATAACGCAACTCGACAGTTCGGGTCGTTGGATACTACCCTCCATAATTTCGTTCGTGGCCGCTTGGACACACCACTCAACCTATCAAGCAGCTTAGAGATTTACAACTATCACAGCCTTATCTTTCCAATTTGCTGATCCATGGTCAGCTCCTTGGTGTGAATTCAAGACCAACATCGGACTCGCTCACCTCAACACTAGAGCCAAGCCCTCGTGTCTGGTTGTGATCATTGTCAGACGTTATCATCACCTCGTATCTTCTCCATCTTGCTGACTCTTGTAAGTCCTTCACTTCAAGGCACGGAGCTCTCGATTGTTCAACTTCTTGTCTCGTCTTAGCTCTCATCACCCGGCGCTATTGACCCACGGTTCCAGCAAGACTGACCCCGTCTTGGTTTCAAAGTCCACACAAGTGAGATACAGTTGCCAGGATATTCCAATAGCTCTTCGAATGGCCGCTGACAAGCTTTTGGCCGCTTTCCTTCTGCATAACCACGACAAGGGTTTTTGATCGTTGCAATCTAGGGGTATTATGGAGGCTGGGAGGTAACGAATGCTTGGCAATCGAGCGCGCCCTCAACGTCTTCACATGCGAAGTACTATACGCCAAATCGATAACTGCAAACAGGTTTATCAACCGAGAATTTCGTAAAGAGCTACTTTCAATTTCCAATCCTTAACTGGTTCTTTGCACATTTTCAATCTAACATGCCAAGGTTTCCATCCCGCTCACACTCACTGCAAGGCGTTGGACCTCCCGCAAGCCTCTCAAGCCTGTTCCAGAGACCAGGGCCAACTCAAAAATGGTTAATTTACCTTCGAGGCTTGTCGGCGATAAACTTTTTAGCCACCTAAATCTGCGCGGTTTATCGTTCTTCGCAAATGTACTGCTCTAAAGGGCCGTACGGTACCTGTTTCCGGACTTCATTTCCACAACTTGTGATGGTTGCTAGATCATCCATGCAAGTGCAGATGAACTCTGACCGTTTCAAAACCATCCCGCTAGGAAGCTTGGCCGCATTGGCGCCCTTGCATGATAAACTTCTGACTGTTCTGCCGGGGAACAATTTCTGGAGATTATCTTGTTTACCTATACTGACGCGAATGTGTTTTGCTTGAATTGTTGTTTATCTGACGACCAGACAACCATATTCTCATTTACCGGGCCCACTCACCATCTCTAGCCAGTGCTGCTACTCTAACGGAGCTAAACCCGCCGTCCGTCCAAATGGTGATTCTAATCCCAATTCGATTGCAAACGATCTATATTTGGGCTGCTTAATTTGCCATCGTGAAAATCGATCTCGACCAAAGATTTTCGCTATGATTAATTTCCAACGCTTGAGCTACTGTATAGTTGTGCACTTGAAAGGTTAGAGGATGCTGATCACTGTCTGTCCCCAGGACGGTCCGATTTGACCCTTCTGATTTGGTATGATAAGAAAAGAGAGTGAATTCAACGAAGGCTTCGGCAGCACTATGACTTGATATCAACTCCCGAACCGAGCTCATCTCGCTCTTTGGCGTCTCTGATGGCGCTCAAGACTAGTATCGATCTTCTTGGTAATTCAGTATGAGTCGTATCTTTGTTGCTGCAGCATCGTCACCTGTGATGTAGAGTTCAGGCTTGAACTTAATATTATCATCTTTCATCAGTCGATTTCTATGCGTCCTACATGCGAGCTTAGCTTAGCATGGAGATGTTTCTTTTCTTCTGCTGACTGATTGTGAAGCTAAATAATATATCTCGTCTGACTTTGACCACGACTTACCTCGGAGCAACAAAATATTCACTTGATTTGGTTCGAGCCAAAATTGTCTTCCTGTCGCAGTTCCGCTTAGGCTTCTGGACAAGTCCTGGCGCAGTCAGCGAATACAATGGTATTTGGCCTGTATTGGATTGCATTATTGATGTTGGCTCAACTGCAGCGTCTAACATACATCTAGTTGCACACGGATTTCGGGGTTATACACAATGTGTGATAAACTGACCCGTCTCTTTTTATGGAGATTACCACTGGCGGAAAGCTCGGCTGAGAATACAGTATGTAGGTATCTCGCAGCGGTTGTCTCCATTGCTTCCATTGACGTCTGTGAGGCTGTTGTATTAGTAATGTACGTCATTGCTCCGAAGCAAGCAATGCAACTCTTAAAAGCAGAGCCTCTGACTTCATTATGCGTTTGTTTTCATCAACAATACTTCAAAGGTTTCACACAATTGGATTTCCATATATAAAGCAACAAAATGACTGAATACATCAAGGCAGTTGGTATGAGATGGAACGCCAATTCATAATTGCTTTGTCTAACTATACCCCACAGATATCCGAGGCGGCACTGGCGAGCGTGATGCCCTCTTCATCAACGACAAAACACCCAAGCCTTCTGCTGCTGAAGGGCATGCTATTGTCAAGATTAAGGCCTTCGGAATTAACCGCATGGACATAATCCAGCGCCGAGGCTTTTATCCGCTTCCACCTCAAGCACCCAAGACGCTGGGTGTTGAATTCAGCGGCATCATTGAGTCTTTTGGACCTGGTGACCATGGCGCTTTCAAAGAGGGCAATGAGGTCTTTGGTTTAGCTTATGGCGGTGCCTACGCTGAATACATTGCGGTCAGCACCCGTATGCTGCTCCACAAGCCATCATCCATCGACTTTACCACTTGTGCTGGTGTCCCAGAGGCTTGGATCACCGCAACCCAGGCTCTGCATCTTGTTCTCGGCTTTACCAAGGGCAAGTCGATCTTATGGCACGCAGGTGCTTCTGGAGTATCGGTTGCTGGCATCCAGTTGTCACGCATTGCCGGTGCTTCTGCGGTCTACGCAACAGCTGGGACCCAGGACAAGCTCGATTTTATCACCTCCAAGCTCGGAGCAACAGCAGCTTTCAACTACAAGACCCAGGATTGGGCAGAGGAGATCAAGAAGGCTACGGGAGGTAAGGGTGTCGACTACATCGTTGACTTTGTTGGTGGAAGCTACTTCCAAAAGAACCAGGACGTTGCCGCGCGCGACGGACGTATTGTTCTTCTAGGAACGCTCGGCGGCGGCAAGGTTCCTGATGCCGATATCTCTCAGATCTTGTTCAAGCGACTTCGCATTGAAGGCAGCACTCTTAGAAGCCGGGATGAGGAGTACCAGGGCGAGCTGCGAGACCGATTGGAGAAGTACATCCCAGACTTTGAGAATGGTAACCTCAAGATCTTTGTGGATGAGGTTTTCCCTTGGGAGAAGATTCAGGAAGCTCATAAGCATATGGAAGACTCCAAGAACCTCGGCAAGATTATATGCACTATTTCTTAGATAAGGCTTTTTGAGAGAAGTTGCAAGCTCAGCCAGAAGAATGACAACAAATAAATATAACTCGACTTCACACTGGCATGTGTAAAATGACGTCAACAAAATTATAAGGATATCATGGCACTAGTTAAAGCCAAGCTCAAGACGATCAATGGTCAGGATGGAACATGATAGCTACACATGCCACCAGTGACATGCAAACATACCCAAACAAGAACAAGAAAATCACATCAGCACGATTTGGACGCTTGCATATCGCGAAAGTAAAGGTATCATGTTATGCTTAGTGAGCCTTGAGCCAGTTGAGCATCTGGTCGTAGGCAGTGGCTTGCGCATCCTTGATGGAT
Organism: Fusarium cf. aywerte; assembly: GCA_011034095.1. Taxonomy (NCBI): domain Eukaryota; kingdom Fungi; phylum Ascomycota; class Sordariomycetes; order Hypocreales; family Nectriaceae; genus Fusarium; species Fusarium cf. aywerte. The sequence continues at coordinate 71,689 of WETZ01000024.1, forward strand.
GGGTCTTGATACTCGCCCACGACAGCGAATCCTAGAGCAGTTGTTAGTTTGTTGCAATTGTACATACGTCGCGAGTCTGTACTCACCGTGAGGAACTCCAGGATAAACCTGAACTTCGTGCTCAACATTGGCACTGGACAAACTGTCTTCTCCGCCTTTCCGCACCTCTTCAGGGAAGAGAGGGTCATTCTCGACGCAAACCAAGCTAAGAGGAGCGCTGATATCCTTAAAATCATCAGGGACAACAGAGGCAGCATGCGCCAAAGCTCCAGCTTTGATGTATGGTCCGTTCTTGACGTCGCCACTCTCGGCATCGCCCTCAGTGGCACTCGTCTTCTTGGCAAGCAATAGGACGAATCGCGCGCCAACGCAGTATCCGGCCGCATAGATTCCATCACCCTGCTTGATCGCATCGGAGTACTGCTCCTTTGCAGCATCGATGACCTTGTGCAGGATGGGCATGACCTTTTCATCGGTGACGCGGGCAAGCCACATATCGATGAGGAATGACTTTGTGACTTCAACGGCTTTGAGCTTAAATTGCTCGAGGATGGATGTAGAGTCGTCTGAGATGGCTGTCGCACCAGGAGCTGTGTCGCCAGCGAAGAGGTCGGGCATGACGACAAGGTAACCCTCTGAGGCGAATCTATCGGCCTGGATCTGGTTGTTCGTAGACTTGATACCGGTACCGCCTGTCAAGAGGAGCAGGAGTCGTGATGGCGCATGGGGGTAGTCGGTTGGTTTCGAGATGTAGACCTAAGCGAGGGAGGATTAGCTTGGAGCTTGGAAGCTTAAAGAGCTTGTCGGTACACGTACATCAACGTCGTTAAGCTTGATAATCTCTCCAGTAGATGACTGACCAGAAGCTGTGGTTGTCAGTGAGTTACATTCCTATTGTCTAGGAAAATGGCATACGAGTTGGTCTGTCAGATACACAATGCTCGCCTACAACAGTAGCTGGAGCTGGAACTTGGGCATTGTCGCTAGCCGCAGGAACTTCCTGGGCGTCGCTCTCAGGCGCACGGGTAGCATTTTCAGCGTCGGCCATTTTTCGAAGCTTCTAGTGTTTTGTTGTATCTTTTGTCATGTGCTGAGTCGCTGGTGAGTTGAAGGACAATGGAGGATGGTGTTGCTTGTTGCACGTGGAGTGGCAACCTGATGTGCGCAGGTAGATAGTCCTAGCTAAGCTGGAATTCAACACGCAACGTCATGTTGGAGGGGTAACAAAACTGAGAGTCGAGACAGCCTCAAGAACATCGGACTTGATATTCTTTCAAAATGGTCTCCATTGAATAAGAGATTGAATAACAGGCTGAGATAAATTACAATATTTGATCAATTATATCTGTCCATGTAATTTCTTAAGATTTTGCAACCTCTCGCCATTTTTCGTAACAATTCGTAGTGTTAGGTTGTTAACAGTTAAGGTGGCTTCAACCCATCAGAAGAAGCAGCATATTGAACACAATATCCATTACACATGAATAGTAACCTAACCTTAACAGCTTGACGATGTCAATTTGAGTGAAGTCCACGTTCTACTTCTGCCTAGAAGGACCCAACTCAGCTTCAACGGTCTACCTCTTTACGTAAGTGACCCCGCGATTTCTTGCCACAAGCGCGTTCCACTCAACGCGCTGAACGCGTCGCAGGCACCTTCTTCATGCTAGTAAGCTAACGTAGTTCATTCACCTGTTCATCACCTCTCCAACAGTACTGTACTACCTGAACAAAATCTCCGCTTCAACAACACTCACGACATCACCAGAACGAAGAAAAATCACAGCAAAAATGTCTGCCGCAGATGCGCTATCACAAGGCGCTCTTGAGTATGTCCTCATTTTCTTGTTCCGCCTTCTTCCATGGCTTGCTAACTTTTGCTCAGCGTGATCTTCAACGATCCCGACAAAGCCAGCAAGCTCTTCCCCGTACCAGTCCTGCAATGTCTTCAAGTCAAGCAGATGGCCCCTTCGGCCCAAGGAGGAGATAGGTTCCGACTTGTCATGAGTGATGGTCAGCACTATGTCCAGACTATGCTTGCCACCCAGGCCAACCATGTCGTTCACGATAACAAGCTGGTTCGTGGTTGCATTGCCCGAATCAAGCAATACACACCCAACAACCTGAAGGGAAAGAAGTATGTGCCGTTCTCGTCTGTTCCTTACCGCCTCTAACAATCAGCAGCATTCTCGTCATTCTCGATATCGAAGTCATCGAATCTCTGGGCGTTCAGGACAAGATTGGTGAACCGTCTGCCGTCGACTCGAAGCCAGCTGCCCAAGAGGGTGCCATCGCCGGAGGCGATTTCTATGGTGTCAAGAAGGAGGAATCAAAGACACAGCCTCAGCAATTCCAGCAACAACAGCAGCAATCGATGCCCTCGAGACCCGCCATGCACGCTGGTAGCAACATCTACNCGAATCTCTGGGCGTTCAGGACAAGATTGGTGAACCGTCTGCCGTCGACTCGAAGCCAGCTGCCCAAGAGGGTGCCATCGCCGGAGGCGATTTCTATGGTGTCAAGAAGGAGGAATCAAAGACACAGCCTCAGCAATTCCAGCAACAACAGCAGCAATCGATGCCCTCGAGACCCGCCATGCACGCTGGTAGCAACATCTACCCTATCGAGGGCTTGTCGCCCTTTGCACACAAATGGACTATCAAGGCCCGAGTCACCGCCAAATCCGATATCAAGACATGGCATAAGCCTACTGGAGAGGGTAAGCTCTTCAGTGTCAACCTGCTCGACGAGAGCGGCGAGATCAAGGCTACTGGTTTCAATGATCAGTGCGATGCTTTCTACGACCGCCTGCAGGAAGGCTCTGTCTATTACATCTCCACTCCCTGCCGAGTTCAGTTGGCCAAGAAGCAGTTCTCCAACCTTCCCAACGATTACGAGCTCACATTCGAACGCGATACCGTCATCGAGAAAGCAGAGGATCAGACCAATGTGCCTCAGGTCAGATTCAACTTCTGCTCGATTCAAGAACTGCAAAGCGTTGAAAAGGATAACACAGTTGATGTTATTGGTGTATTGAAGGAGGTTGGTGAAGTTGGAGATATCACATCTAAGAAGGACGGACGACCGTTCCAAAAGCGAGAGTTGACACTTGTTGATGACACTGGCTTCTCAGTTCGTGTCACCATCTGGGGCAAGAACGCCAACTCTTTCGACGCCCCTCCCGAGTCCGTGGTTGCCTTCAAGGGCACCAAGGTGTCTGATTTTGGTGGCAAGAGCCTCAGTCTCCTTTCTTCTGGCACTATGACCGTAGATCCTGATATTCCTGATGCTCACAGACTTAAGGGTTGGTACGACTCTGCTGGCCGAACAGACACATTCGCCACTCACCAGAACATGGCGTCTGTGGGTAGTGCTACTGGACGAAAGGAAGACCTGAAGACCATTTCTCAAGTCAAGGACGAGAACCTTGGCATGGACGACCAGGCTTACTACACTATCAAAGCGACCATTGTTTTCGTCAAGCAGGAGAACTTTTGTTATCCTGCCTGTTTGTCTCAGGGCTGTAACAAGAAGGTCACACAGATGCCTGACGGCACATGGCAATGTGAGAAGTGTAACATATCTCACGAGAAGCCTGAGTACCGATACATTCTCTCGTTGAACGTTGCCGACCACACCAGCCACCAATGGCTCAGCTGCTTCGACGATTCTGGCCGACAAATTCTAGGCCGAACAGCTGACGAGATGATGGAGCTCAAGGAGAATGATGACACCAAGTTTACGGCGGCATTTGAGGAAGCCAACTGCAAGAAGTTCACCTTCCGATGCAGGGCAAAGATGGACAACTTTGGCGAGGCTCAAAGGTAAGCTCAAGATAAATTCTGTTTAGACAAAAGCTAACTTGATTTTAGAATACGATATCAAGTGATGACAGTGACGCCCTTGGACTTCAAGTCTGAAGGCACCAAGCTTGACGAGTTGATCAAGCAATACGAGAACAGCTCGCTGTGATGTGCTTAGGGATTGCTGTCAGGAGTGATTGGGCGCGTCGGCTGGCTAAAAGGATGCTTTGGGGCTTTATCGCTATACCTTTTGCGAGGCCGGATCACGAGATATCTTTTGTTATTGGGCCGTTGATATGAAATAGAATAATGAGACAAATAGTGGAACAAAGGGACTTCCTACGATAGAAATGGATTGAAACCGTGACCTCAGTGGCCTACTATTGAGATATTTGATAAACTTTTATACCCAACGCCTTCATTTATATGCCCTCCATTTTGTTGCAATGTTTGTTTAGAGGGAAAGCTTCTCATGCTTCCAGGGTTTCTTTCCCTCGCCATCGCCGTAGTCAGCAGTCGCCTGGTAGTCACCTCTGATCTTGTACTTGTAAATGGTGAGACCATCCAGACCGACAGGACCACGAGAGTGAATCTTGTTTGTGCTGATACCGACCTCAGTGCNCCGAAAAGCCGTCGGCAAGACGGGTGGCAGCGTTCCAGTATACACCAGCGGAGTCGACCTCGTTCATGAAACGTTCGGCCTCGGCAGAGTCAGAAGTCATGATAGCATCGGTGTGATGTGAGCCGTGGGTGTTGATGTGAGTGATAGCCTCGTCGATTGAGGAGACGGTCTTGACACCAATGGTAAGTGAGAGATGCTCGGTGTCGTAATCTTGAGGGGTGGCATCCTGGACACCCTCCAATGATAGAGAGGCAATGGCAGCCTTGCTGGCCTCGTCAACGCGGAGGGAAACGCCCTTGGCAGCAAGAGCGGAAGCCACACCGGGGAAAATAGAGTTCAGAGCGGACTCCTGAACAAGGAGGGTCTCAACGGCGTTGCAGGCAGCGGGATAGCTGGTCTTGGAGTCCACGATGGCAGTGATGGCCTTGTCCTTGTCGGCCGAGGCAGTTAGGTAGATGTGGCAGAGACCATCAGCGTGGCCGAGAACGGGAATCTTGGTGGACTCCTTGATGTAGCGGACAAGTTCATTTGAACCGCGAGGAATGACGAGGTCAATGTAGCGATCCTGAGCGAGAAGTTCGGAAATGGCATCTCGAGTTGTGACGAGCTGGATGGCGGAGTTGGGGACCTTTGTGGTCTCGAGAGCTGATGAGATGACCTTTGAAATGGCGACAAAAGATTCTGTGGATTCCTTTCCACCTGTGAGAGGTTAGTATGTGTTTTATTGAGCGAGTGATGGTAGAATAAGGGAAGCTTACCCTTGAGAATGGCGGCATTGCCAGACTTGATAGCGAGAGAGGCAATGTTGGCAATGACCTCGGGACGGGCCTCGAAGATGATGAGAAGAACACCGATTGGGCACGAGACACGCTCCATGATGAGATCATCATCAAGCTTTGTCCTCATCTGAATCTGACCAACTAAATTGCCATTAGCCTCGCAACTCTCATGAAATGTCACTCAAGACCAACATACCAGGGTCATCCAGATCTCTCACATCCAAAATTCCCTTGAGCATATCCTCCCACTTTCCCTTCTTCCCCAAATCCAATCGCGATACAAGAGCTTGGCTAAGACCACCCTCAGCAGCGGCCTTCTTGGCGAGCTCAAGATCCTTTGCGTTGGCAGCAAGGATGTCGTCCTTTGAGGCTGTCAGAGCAGCGTGGATGGCTTCGAGGGCATTGTTGCGCTCCGATGCCGGAAGAGTGGCGAGGGTGAAGGAAGCTGTCTTTGCGGCGCTGGCTGCGGCCTCTGGAGAGGCGTTTGTAAGAGACATTTTTGTGAGGAAAGTGAATGAGGTTTTGAGGGGATTGTGGTGAAGCGTTGTGATATGAAAGTGACTCAACTGAGGTGGTTTAAGTTGTCTTAGCTAATAAGGTACAGTAGGTACCTCGCTGTCAACAGGTAAGGTACCTATAGCTTTAGTGGTGCCCCGCCTGTCTTGAGTTCCATGGTATGCACCCCGCCATTATGAGCCATGGGGAAGTGAATATTGGAGAAGTGAGTGTGAAGGAACTTGATGTTTACATCTTATACCAGCAAAATAGGCCAGCCCATTTTATTATTATTGGTTTTTTTTTATTTTTTATTTTACTTGTTCTACAGTTGATTCAACAGGCTGTAGAGGCAGATTATCACTAAATGCCATGTGCAGACCCGTCATAAGCCTCTCGGTTCTGACTATTCTAATTCGACCTAACTGCATAGATTCGGTATTTCGAATACAACTGCATTTTTACATAAGGTTATAACTATCACATGACAATCGGTTATAACTGCGGATTCTGATTCCGCCAGCGAGGGTTCGACTCCTTCCGAGACCTTTCTTTTTGCGGTGCTTGTTATTATCTTTTTGCTTTCATATGAACTATTCCTTCTTCTGACATGAGTTTGTAATCCTTTTTGCTGTTGTTGGAGGTAATACTGTTGTGAAATAACCTGCGATATCGGCGGTGTCGTATTGATCCTTGGCAACTTGATGGTAACTGGTAGTTGTATGAATATTGAGTCGTCCACTTTACGATAGTCCTTATTCTTTATGTATGGTTTGTAAAAGCGTAATTGGTCAGTTTGTTCAGACCTTGTCAATGCTTGTAGAGGCTTGTCTTCTACGGAAACTATCCAAGGTTGTTTTCAAGCACAAGTCACACCAACAGTTACCACCAGTATTCGAATGAGTCAGGACCCTGCTCTGTACCTCATTCGAGAAGTCCGTTGATTGAGTCAGTTCCTGTTGTGAAACTGTTTCCTAGAGTTCACCACTCAATTCATTGGTTAGCATAACTAAACCCCAACGTGTAAGTCAAAGCCGAAACTCCTCAACTCAAGCATCAACGATGTTGTATACTTGAATCCTTCAGCATTGTCTTGAAATCAGACAACATCTGAACATTTCCGCAACTCAAGCATCAGTCCCAAAACAGGAATGTCAATACCACGACGCTATATCCGTGTTAAGTCCCCACGGTCCCCATACTTATCATCGGCACCGTATCCGGCGCGCCCTTCTGCAGCCGAGGACAATTACTAGTTATTGGTCATTTTCAGGGCGGGGAATTAGGAGCTCTGCTTAGTTTATCTTTTCTCGCAAAAGTCGGCATCAATTAAAGGCAATCCTTGCGACTGAACAAGTTATGGTTCTCTTCTCTTGCGGATTCATTCTTCCGCCTGCAACCCATAATAGTACCCGTACCCCCAGTCGTTTTCTTGGCCTCCGTTTTGTCAAGGGGCGAATGACAATTACAAAATTTGTCTAAATGGGTTTTCTCTTTGTTTTCAGTTCTGTGACATCTCTCCTGAAGGAATCGGATTCTTGAGAATCTTTACAACTCTGCTTCGCTCGTCTCTCTCTCCGCTCCGAATAACGGCCGCCGAGGCATCTCCACATTTATTTCGGAGCCGGCCGGTTCACTTAACTCAACATCATGAATCCTGAACGGGAAGAGGAGCATAAGCAAGAGGTTTTTGTTGATGATGATGATGATGAAAAGATCAGCTTCGAGAGAGGCGAAGAAGCCCAACGTCCTGCTACTGCCGATACCAGTTCCACTAAATCTGGGCACCATGTCCAAGACACTATCGAGCCTGTTATGCTGGGTGAACCCCTGGGTCATATAGACACTCGACCGTCTGTTAAGCGTGCCCAGTCTAGAGCTCCATCTGCAAAATCAAAGGCCCTTTCTGTTGTTCCCAGATCCAAGAGACGTGGTTTACTTGCGAGACTCACTCTCGTCCCAGAGATCGCGTATCCTCCTGATTATAAAAGCTCGACAAAATGGTGTCTTACCGCTATTATTGCGTTGGCTACTGCTGCTGCACCTCTGGGATCTACAGTTGTATATCGTGAGTTTTGAGTCCACACTAGAATATCATCCAAGCTAACGAAACAAGCTGCTCTTCCTATCTTGGTTAAAGAGTTCAACACTACCGAGACAATCACCAATCTTTCAGTCGCCCTCTACATGATCTCCATGGCCATCTTCCCTATCTGGTGGTCCTCCTTTTCCGAAGAGTTTGGTCGTCGAACCATTTACCTCATCTCTTTCAGTCTCTTCGTCATTTTCTCCATCCTCTCAGCCATCAGCAAGAACATCACCATGCTCATCATCTTCCGCATGTGTGCCGGTGGTGCCTCTGCAAGCGCCCACTCGACAGGTGCAGGTTCTATAGCTGATCTCTTCGAGGTGTATGAACGCGGGAAAGCCATGAGTATCTTTTACCTTGGTCCTCTTCTGGGTCCCATGATAGCCCCTGTCGTTGGCGGTGCTTTGACGCAGGAGATTGGATGGCAGGCAACTATGTGGTTTCTCGCCATCTACGGACTTGTTGTGCTTCTCATGATTCTCTTCTTCCTGCCGGAAACATTACAGCGTAAATCCGAGGCTGTCCTGCCAACTGTGGACACTCAAGAGCTCAGTCGAATGCGTACCATGGATTCTGCCAAGGTCAAGACGAAGAAGCTCGCCAAATCTGCAAGAAGATATCTCATTGACCCTCTTGGTGTTCTTCTCTACCTACGCTTCCCACCTGTTCTCATTACAGTGCTTCTGGCCGCTATTGCTTTTGGGTCTCTGTATGTGGTCAACATCGCAATTCAGCAAAAGTTCTCTCGCGAACCATACAACTTTGGCCAGCTTTCTATCGGTCTCATGTACATCCCTTCTGGGCTGGGTTATGTCGTCGGCTCCTTATGTGGTGGACGTTGGATCGACAAGATCATGGCCAGAGAGGCCCGCAAAGCTGGCCGTTACGACGAGAATGGGAAGCTCATATATCTTCCCGAAGATCGCATGAGAGAGAACGCTTGGGTTATGACAACCATGTATCCGCTCGCCTTGCTCATGTTTGGTTGGGTACTCAAATACGGCTTATATCCTGCAGTACCATGTGTCGCTCTCTTCCTCTTCGGAATCTCCTCCATGCTTGTCTTTGTAAGATGACCCCCGTTATATGCTGTATCGACCGCTAACATTATCCCTTAGTCTGTTGCAACAACCATGCTTACAGAACTTATCCGTAAACGAAGTTCGTCAGGTGTTGCAGTCAACAATTTTGTCCGCAATACACTTAGTTGCATTGGCGCCATTGTTGCTGCTCCTTGGATCGATGCCATCGATGTTGGGTGGGTATTTACAATTCTCTGCATATGCTGTCTGATTATTAGTTATATCAGCATCATCCTCCTGAGAAAGAATGCGACGAAGTGGAGGAAGACCATGGATGAGGCGTTGGGTCAGTAAAGATGCGCTGCCAAAACTTGAATAGACATCTTAACGACATGTATTTCACAACAGCATTTCCAACATAGTCCATGAAAAATCTAGAATGAATATAAACCACGGTATTTCCAAAACTATACAGTTGGTTGACACAGTTTAGTGTGGCCTACTTGCTCTCCGCAAAGAGCTTTCCAACAGCATCTAGACCAACGTTACCGCCACTAAACACCAATCCAAGATCCCATCCCTCTTCTCCAGCCTCCTTCTCAACCATCGATCTAAAGTCCTCATCGTACAGCGCCACAGCCAGCGGAACACAAGCACTCGGCTCAACAACAAGCTTGAAGCGTTCAAACACCAGCTTCATAGCTGACAAAATCTCATCCTCCGTAACACTGTACATGCCCGACACTAAACGACGCTCGTAGATCACAGACCAAGGATGTACACCCACGGGCGTGCGCAGTCCATCAGCAACAGTGAGGGTCTTTACTGCTGTAATTCTTGAACCGGACTCATATCCACGCTTGCCGTCGTCGGCACCTTCAAAGGATGGTTCTGAACCAAAGACGCGGATTCCAGTGCCCTCGCAGCTTAGTGCAACACCCGAGAGCATACCACCGCCGCCAAGTGGAGTCATGATAGCATCGAGGCCTGGCTTTTCCTTCTTTGCTCGCGGCGCCTCATTGTCCCTTCCAGTGATAGGTGCTCGGAAAAGCTTCCTTTGACCATCGACCACAGCATCCGCGGTCATCAACTCGGCGACTTGCTGTTGAAACTCAAGACCCATGGTTCCTTGTCCGAGCATGATATCCGGATGGTCATAAGGTGGAACTAGACGAGCTCCTGTCTCGGCAATAACCTTTTCAGCCATAGCTTCACGTTCAGTTGACGTACTCCCGCTGAAAATTACTCGAGCACCGTAGCCTTTTGTGCCAGCAATCTTCTTGGGGTTGGAGATCTCGGGCATAACGATATGAGCCTTGATACCACTCTCACGAGCAGCAAGGGCCAATGCCTGAGCATGGTTTCCTACCACAGTTAGTCAATACCTTATATAAGCCATGTGAAAGCTCTCTTACCAGAACTATGAGTAACAACACCCTTCTCCTTGCCTCCTCCCTCTAGCCACCCAGGCTCTTGCTTTAATCTCTCGATTGCATGAAAGGCGCCTCTTGCTTTGAAAGCTCCTATACGCTGCATATTCTCACATTTGAACCAAAGTCTTAGCACCGGTCGGGCCGGTGTTCGTCCAGCATAGCGGGTTCCCTCAAGTTCCTCTGCTGTGCGTGGCGTTGAGGCAAGTTCCGTGATGGTTCGATTGGTAAGAACTGGGGTATAATGGATGTATTGGCTGATGAGCTTATGGGCTTCAATGACAGAGTCACGAGTAAGTGGGAGAGTTGTTGAGATGTCAGTCATGATGGCAGTAATACGATGATGAATGGTGAGTGAGTGAGTGAGTCCTTACATAGAAGACAGGCGATATATGAAGAGTCCCCAGTCTTCTTATAACCAGCGATCTGCGGCCCCGTTGTCGGCAATTGTACACTCTAGACTTCCTATTTTGGCACGTTAATTTTTGCCGCCAAGGAGACTTTGTAGTGCTTGTCATTTTAAAGGCGCAATAAAGACTCAAATAGAACGATAAAGAATCAATTATATAACTCATCAAGACTTCACTGGCAGTTTTTATAGAGAAACAATATTGAACGTTAAATAAAAAATGGTATTCGTTTTGGCTTTGTGCCTGATATCAACTTTTGGACCAACCCAGGTCCTCCTCCAGAGCCCAGGAATTTTTTAAAAAGTACAAAAAGTTCATGGTTTCATAACATAAAGAAAAAAGCCGGTTCCCAGACATATCCCTTTCCCGCTCACAAATCATCATTCAACATCATTAACTGATTTACTTCTGGTTCTCGGGTCGGAGGCTGCGGACGGCCTTGCCGGCGCGCCAGATCTCGAGCTCGCGGATCTCCTTCATCTCGGCCTCGTACTTCTCACGGTAGTCAGGCTGGCTGTTGTACTCGAGAGATCGCTTGGTCTCGGAACCATCCTTGACGGCGTCGTAGAGAGAGTTGAAGACGGGCTTCAGAGCATCCTTGAACTTGGGGCTCCAGTCAATGGCACCACGGCGGGCGGTGGTGGAGCAAGCCTCGTACATCCAGTCCATACCGTTGGCACCGATGAGAGGGTAGAGAGACTGGGTAGCCTCCTCGACGGTCTCGTTGAAGGCCTCGCTGGGGGAGTGGCCACGCTCACGGAGGACCTCGTACTGAGCAAGGAACATACCGTGGATACCACCCATGAGGCAGCCACGCTCACCGTAGAGGTCAGAGTAGACCTCCTTCTCAAAGGTGGTCTTGTAGAGGTAGCCGGAACCAATGGCGACACCAAGGGCGATAGCCTTCTCCTCGGCCTTGCCAGTGACGTCCTGGTAGACGGCGAAAGAGGAGTTGATACCACGGCCCTCACGGAAGAGGGATCGGACGGTTCGGCCAGAGCCCTTGGGGGCACAGAGGATGACGTCGATGTTGGTGGGAACCTCGACCTTGGTGAGGTCCTTGAAGACGGGGGAGAAACCGTGGGAGAAGTAAAGAGTCTGTAAGGAAGAGCTGTTAGAGGAATGTCTTGATTGGCTGGTGAGTGAGTGGTTGTGCTTACCTTGCCCTCAACGAGCTGGGGCTTGATAGCGGGCCAAGTCTCAGACTGGGCAGCGTCGGAGAGGAGGTTCATAACAATGGTACCACGGGAGATGGCCTCGTCGACATCGAACAGGTTCTTGCCGGCAACCCAGCCATCCTGCTCAGCGTCTTTCCAGGACTTTCCGTTCTTTCGGACACCAACAATGACGTTGAGGCCGTTGTCACGGAGGTTAAGACCCTGACCGTGACCCTGAGAACCGTAACCAATGAGGGCCAGGGTGTCGTTCTTGAAGTACTCAAGGAGCTTCTCTTGGGGCCAGTCGGCACGCTCTGTTGTATACGAGTCAGTATGTGCATCCAATGGACCCCAATGGCTGGGGAGTAAGTTGGAGCTAGAGCAGGAACTTACCATAGACGTCCTCCTTGTGGCCGGCAAAGTCCATGGTCTTGACACCACGAACCTGCTGCTGGACAGGGCCAGCGGCAACAGGTCGGGCAACAGCACCAGCACGGACAGCAGCGCGAGCAGCAGAAACGAAAGTTCGCTGCTGAACACGGGGAGCAGAGGCAAGCTGGCGGGCAGGGCCGCGCAGGGCCTTGGAGAAGTTGCGAGAAGCCATTATGATGATGTGGAGGGAGGGAGGGGGAGATTGGGATTGAGGGGAGATTGTCTGAGAAGAAGGATGAAGAGAAGGAAAAAGAGACAATTGCAATGGCGAGAGCAAAGGTTAAGTAGTAAGGTTAAGCTGTCGTGTTGCTAGCCAATTTTTGGAGGGGGAGGAGGGTTGTGACCGATTTCGGCTGGGCTTGTCTGTAGGTGAGGTGGGCCCTTACGCTGAGCAGCGGGGATTTGTCTGGGGGGGTTTGTGGGTACCTCAGTACCTAGAACTTGGAGAAAGTGAACGACTCACAGTGGTTGTAAATTGGTTGCGGCCAATTATTTAGCAGTGTCTTAATACTTTGTCCAACCACACAGAGGTGGCTTATTCTCTCGTCAGCGACCGTTTTCATGCTGTTTGGCCGCCAGAGAGAATATCTCAAAAAGTAGGGTTTCAATTGACTCGATTATCTCATCTGACATAACCCTGCATATCAAAAACATCTTTCCAGCACGCACAAACCCTAAATCAGAAGCAATTGCGTGGCAAAAAGAAACAAGCACGAATCTCGCCCGCACTACCTGGAGCTATCCTGACTTGGAGCTAAAGTCTTGAGGGAGGGGCTGCGGTGCTGCAGTGGACGGGGTAACACAATAAAGCGGATCCTTGCCTCTCTCCGGAGTACACTTAGTCTCCCCGACTAAGCCGCACATCGTCCGATAGACAAACATCACGGCCGATACAGGCGCCTCATCCAATGACAGCCTTTAGAATTCAAACATACCCACGAGCGGCAACCGCAGCGCACCGCAGTCGGGGTCCTGTCCCTTGATCGAACTACATATCGGGGCATCATCTCGTACTCCGGTCAGGACAGTACGTCAGGCAAAATCTAGATCTGCCTCAAGTTGACTCCTACAGAACTCCACTTACTCCGGGTTACGGACTCTTAGCACGTTGATGATCTTGGGGGCTGCCAGAAAGCTTGAGACACCAAGTTGTAGGTAAAGAAAATAAACAAGCAGATGTCTCATCCAAGGCTCGAAGGACTGCCGGGATAATTCCGTCTCCTATGCTGTCAACACTTAAGCTTTCTGTTACCCCGACCCTTGAGGCTCAAGTCAGGGCTTGACGACGCAGTAGCCTCCCCGTTGTCTATCTACTCCACGTCCCTTGGCGGGATGTCATGACAAGCCATTCACGTCCATCCCAGTATTGAGTTGCGGCAAGCTATATTGATCCCAGTGACCAACAGTGAGCCAAGGCAACAAACAAAGCCTTGTCCAACAAACTCGCCAGCACGTGTAGAAGCGCATAATCTCCGTAGCTTGAGACTGCAAGATATGTGTATGTATGTATATATATCTCCAACTCTACCCCACCTCCAAGTCCTCAGCAGTAACACCCCTCATGAAGTCATACATGGAACGCTGTAGGGGAGGGCAAGCAAAGCCTGTTCCGGATCATGGATTCATAAGACGCCACGTGACGCTCTTTCGTCTCAAACGCTTGTCGTCCGCTGTATCAAACGCTGATTAAAGTCGTTCTGTCGTCTCGACATCCCCAACGGTTCTTTTGTCCCTGTAGTTGTTCATCCCGAAAAGTCTTTGGTATTCGTTCTTAAGCGCGCTCTATTTGAGAACCCTGTCGTAATTTGTGCCCTTAACAACTCCACCACTCATTGCGGTTCTCACATTGCGCTTGAATCCCTCTCGGTTGTTTCGTAGATCTTCAGCCGCCTCCTTGTTCAGCGGGTCCGATGCGTTTGGTTCGAGGAAAAGGAACTGCAGCCACGTTAGTCACACTACCCAGACTTTCCATGTACTTTGCTCTTCTCCGCACCGACCTATGTCGTGCGGAGCGTTTGCTTCCGGGATCCATACCTGTAGACCAACAATAACTGCGTTTAGGTTCAACACAGGCTTCCAGTCCTCTCGGAGAATGTTCAGGCACACCTTGCCTTCGAGATCGATGTTGGGGTGGTAAATCTTTTCCCGGCACCGAACCTTGGGCGGCTCATGTGGGAAGTTCTGGTTAATGGTAAAGTCAAAGGTAAATCGGCCGCTTCGGTACATGCCCTCATCCGGGTCGATCGTAAGAACAAAGTTAAGAATATCGTCAGGGTCGGGGAACTCTGTCTTCATCGTCGAGCCGAGGGAGAGTTCCGAAAGATCTGTAGTATTCTGTGTCAGCTGGTCTTCAATCTCACCGCCAGACATCAAAGTCAGGGAAGCATTGAATCATACCCTTTTGCACGCGCAGCTGAGCTGCGGTCACCTTCTTCTTCTTGCCACCCGTAGCGTGGCCTTCAGCATTCTCTGCATCCTTCTGCTCCTTTTTCTATACAGAGGTATTAGTAACCAACCGTTGAACAACTGCTAATGGTCTGCTTACCATCGACCATATCTTCAACATCGTGAACGTGGGGGCCCAAAGGTGGGCTGTGTCGTATGCGCTGCTAAGGGGAGAACCCGAACAAGATCACGGAGGGTAAACTGCTAAGCCTCGTATCTCTCTAGCAAGTTGAGATGAGAAAGAATCCGAAGGGAAATGTGGTGCGGAAGTCTAAGACGTTGGTCGTGAGAGCGTTGGACGGGGTTCAGAGAAGGGTCTAGGCGTGCTTAGTAGAAAAGGTGATGATGCTTGATAAGATAGCACAGCGTAAGGCAGCCAAGGAGCCTAAAGATCGCTGAACCCCACCGAAGTTTAGGCGGTACCAATGGAATGACGCATCGGACATTTGTGCATTAGAATTAAAAAGACAACGCCAACTTCTTTCATGACAAAGCTCATTTCTTGATGGTTACAAAAATCATATCATTCAAATGCGTCATAAACCCTCAGGGGCAGATGCCAATCTGAAAAAGACTAAATAGAGAATACACATGCGCGTATCCAGGCCGCCCCGAATACCTTCACTCCAAATGTGTTCTTTTGTTGATGTGCCTCCATTAAATACTCAAAACCCAGCGTACGTTACATAACAAAGGTATCCGATACAAAAAATCCAGTTTGTCTAATGTGACAAGTGCCAATACTTTTTCGTATTTGGCCTCTCCAGAAAAGGTGAGAGTGTCGAATGCAACATGCGAAGGTACGCACGACGCTTATCGTCTCGAGAAACAGCACATGATACCAGTCCTGCCCAGGAACCACAAGAAACCGGCAAAACGAACGAGCGAGAGCACGGCAGTAGCGTACAGAAGGAATTGGAAGTAATGCGCCTTTCGTTCTGTGGCAGGTTCCTATGAAGAAATTAGTACTTGTCGCATACTTGATGAGAATAGAAAACTTACACCCCATCCGAGGTTATCAAAGTTGGTGCTGGTAATGCAAACAATGAGGAGAATGTTTCCAAACAACCAGCAGACAACGAGACCGGTTCGGAAAGACTTGTAGCCATCCTCAACATCGGCCTTCTCAACCTCCTCCTCCTCCTTGAAGGGCGCGAGGGCACGGCGGACAGTTTGCTCAAACTGGCTGTCAATATCCTCCTGCTCCTTCTCAACTTCCTCGACAACAACCTCGTTCTTCTCTCCCTTGGTGATGTTGGCAGAGGGAAGTGCTTCAGCCTTGTCTGAACCCTTGGTACCCCAAGAAACATCGTGCCAGTTGTTGAAGGCGTAAACCATGAGAATGTTGATGTAGGTTGACATGAGAACCAGGTAGTAAGGGAAGGAGTGGAACATGTGCCAGGGGTCGAGGTACATGAACGAGGCGATGAAGTTCAGTCCGTAAATGGTGATAAGCGCGACCAGAATAACACCACCGGCGCTTGAACCGCCGAAGAAACTGTCCAAGAAAGCGTCGGTCGAAGCAAACGAGATTTGGTCTCCGATAGGTGTGTCAAAGGCGCGAACGACAAGGTAAGCGGACAGAACCAGAATGTAACCCTGGATGAGAGCAAAGACCATGAACGAAGCGATGTAGGTAAACTTGGAACCCTTGGGTCTGTTACCCAGAGCCAGAATGAACTGGAGCATAACAAAGGCCAGGTAGAGGTATTGGAGCAGAGCGTTGACGACGGGAGTACCGGTGTCACCAAATGGCCAGGCGTGAACACCAGAGGTAGCATTAGGGGTACCCACAAGGTCCATGATGACGGACGTTGTAAGCCAGTAAGAACCGAGCGAGAACCAAGCGAACATTGTGTTGAGAGTCGTGTAGATGAGCTGAATGTGGAGGAAGAACATGCGGATGATGTTATGACCCGACTTGTACATTCGACCGAAATGCATCAGCGAGTACAGCGTGGCAGCGAACGAACCGTTCAGCCATCGACGACGTTGGCTGATGAATTCAGCAGCACCTTCAGGAACATCAGTTTCACCCTTGGCGGCCTTGATATAAGACAAGTGCCACTTCTGGCCAGCCTTGGCGACCAGCTCGAAACACAGAATACGATCCTCGGCCAAGAACATGTTCTTCTTGAAAATGTTCATACCATCGATACCCTTCTTACCAAGCATCTTAGACAAGGTATGATCACCATGGAAATATTGCTCCAGAGGACGTCCCATGATGGCACGGAATCGATAAGCAGAGAAGGCACCGGGCAACACACTAACGTAACCGAAAGATGACTCAAGAGGCTTGTCGAGAATGTTGGAGATCTTGTACTCGAAGTTCTGGACAGCAACGAGGGGGTTGAACAGCTTCTTGCCACCCTTACCCAACATAGCGTGAATCTCACCACAAGCACCACCAAGATCCTTGTCGTTGTAGAAACCCTCCCAAAGAGCGAGAAGAGATCGAGGGCTGGGCTTGGTACCCGCATCAAGCAGAATACACACCTCAGGGTTGAGAATACGACCGAAAGCGTTGAAGAGCCATCGATGGGAGTTAATCTTCTTAGTGTTCTTCTGCTTCAAACAGAAGATCATCTGAACTGGTGGCAGGTTCTGGGAACCCTCGTTTGTGGGTCGGATGAGCTGCTGGTTGGGAGTGACGGAAAGCTGGGTGGTGTACTCGAAGATGTGAGCAACGGTCTCCTTGCCGTCGACATCCTTCTTGATGACACCGTCCTGGTAAACACCGACAGTCGCAAGGACGTCGAGGGTGTTCTTGTCAGCCTTGTCGATACCGTCGAAAACCAAGCAGACAACGATCTTCTGCCAAGCAGGGCCACCCTTGTTCC
Source organism: Fusarium cf. aywerte (assembly GCA_011034095.1). Taxonomy (NCBI): domain Eukaryota; kingdom Fungi; phylum Ascomycota; class Sordariomycetes; order Hypocreales; family Nectriaceae; genus Fusarium; species Fusarium cf. aywerte. The sequence goes on from WETZ01000024.1 coordinate 89,216, forward strand.
AGAAAGTCGACTTCTTCAGGTTGACGATATCGCGGATGTTCTGCATAGTGTGGTGCAGGGTTCGGGCAAGCAGAACCTTATCTTCGTTATAGTATGTAATGGCAATCAGCAACTCAGTGTGTCGGTTGTACATGCGAGGTCGCAAATCGTAACCGTTCTTGAGGGTGAAGTCGTTGGGATCACATGTGGCAGCGGTGTATCGCATCTTGTGGAACTCCTCAGTGCCACTCTCGGCGTCGCGGTATTGAGGTTGAACAGCGTTCTTGATAGCACTAGGCACTGGGTAATCAATGCTCAGAACTGAACCCTGAACCAGCTTGATCTTTCGTGTCTTTGAACGACCGAGGCCACCACCGCCCATCTGAGGCTGCTGCTGACGCTCAACCCAGCTGTCCTCGGGATCGAAGGCAGAGTCGGGGCGGGGGAAAGGGGCAGCGGCATCCAGGTTGCCAAACTGACCAAAGCTGCCACCGTCGCCATATCCAGTAGGTCCCTGGCCGGGCATGGTGGAGGAAGCACCAGGGGCATAGGACTCAGTAAGACTGTAAGCAGACACGGGGCGGTCGGGAGGAGTTCGGGCGCCAAGTCGATCTTGTTCGTAGCCCGAGTTCAAGAGGCCACGGCCCTGCTCCTCGTCGTTCTCCTGAGGGGGGAGATGGTACTGCTTCAAAGGGAATTAGATTTTGTCGTTGCATTGAGGTGGCGGACAAAGCATGTTCACTTACGCTACCGCCAGCAGGAAGGTCCTGGAGAGCATGGCCTCCATACTCCTGATCACGGCCATTGTATGCCATGATGAATAGTTATGCTCCCGTAGGCGCTCAGCACTGTCGGGATCCTAATCGAAACTCGTCGGATGAATAGCGATGACGATGCGAAGTGAAGATTGGCGTTTTGAGTTTTTTTGGACAGGAGCGAGCTGAAACAGGAGGAGGAAATGCGAATGGTGGTCACGGGCAGCCGCCTATTGTATGCAGTAGCTGCTTAGTAGTAGTAGTGTACCTTGACTTGGCCCCAGCAACAGACAGGTACGGTAAGAGGTATAGAAATTGAGGCGCCAGCCTCAAAAGAATGATGGTAGTTGGGGAGCGGGGGGAAAGGGAAGGGGTAAAGAAGATGAAGTTGAGGTTAGAAGGAAAGAAGGATAAGTTAATGAATGCAAAGAAGAAAGTCCAGTGGCAGGGGTTTGGTCTATTTTTTTTAACTCGTCTTGCCCTGAGAAAATGTTTTGATGAAGGGCCCTGGGAGCGAATCTCGTTTTGCTCCACGCACTCAGAGCTTCCCGCGAGAAAGAGAGGTAAGAATAGGGGACTGGTGTCGCGCTAAGCCTGCTGAGCCACTCCACTCCGCCATAACTTGGGTGCTTGGGGGGGTGAGGATCCATCCCATCTCCAGCTGCCATCCCTGTCCGCTCAAACAGATACCCGCCTCTCCTCTAAGAGTGGGAGAATCTGACTGCACTGCACTGCACTGCACTACACTTCTGCAGCAGGCTTGACCATGATTCTCTCTATTACGCAGATATCCGTTATGTGCTGGCTGAGCGTTGGGACGGTCATCCCGCTAAAGTTTATCGTTCTGCACGTTAAGAGCGTGTCCGCCGCAAACATGGATATCTCAAGAAAGAGGCTTGCAGCTGTAAACTGTAAGATGGTACCTATCAAACTCAATGTATCTCTACTGTACGGCATGGTACCGCTGGATCAGCTTGTCAGCATTGAGCCCACTGTGTCAGGGCTGAAGAAGGCTTGATCCAATCCTTCCAGCGAGGGCTTCAGCCACCGCAAATACACCCAATTGCTCACCGTCAACACGGAGTCATATTCTTCCACTCCGTCTTACACGGATACTGTCTCCATGTACGAATAGGGTCAAGCAGAGTACCAAAGAATATGGAGACGCCGTTAAGGGGCCCCTGACAACTTGCATTGAATTGTTCTCAAATCTCCATACAAACTGGTAATCATTTGGGATTCCTCGGACTTACCGCCGCCTGCTCTGCTAACTGTGCTGCACAGTATTTGACGGTTTCAGCGTGCCGATTAACAACTTCTGTGGGGGACAAGCGCAAACTTCCAGAAGCGAAGTTAAATACCAGCGAGTCCCTCCCCTATCCTAGGTATCTCAAACGCCGAGTTGCCAGAAGATCGTCATTCCCCTTTCTCCCGCCACACTTGGAGCGCCTATGCGTTGTACACTTCAGACCAGTCCGGTCCATAGGCTACGGCACAGAAAATGGTCCCTAATTTCCCCTCACCAGGCCCGGGCTTAACAAATTCAAACCAGTCAGCCATCTCGTTTGTTTTGCAAGTACCCGCACCCAGCGCCAGCCCAGCCCTGTTCGGTTGGCTTACGATCCTTTCCTTTGATCTCAGCCGCTGAGCCTGCTGGGACGCCTTGCTTGTGCAAGCCCGCTCACCTTTACGAGTTGGGTTGGGCCGTAGTAGGTACCTATTTGGATAGATACTGTACGGTAGTTCATGTCCTGTCCTGTCAGCAGTCAGATTTGACCATGTCGTGAACTGCCAACTTTTTTTTGGTTGGTGCTGACCGCCAACGCATGACAAACTTGTCGGGCTCCATCTCTCAGAAAGAAGCATGTGCTCGTGCTCGTGCTTGTGCTACCTTTCCCCGGCTCTCCTCTCGTCTCTTCTATGTGAGAAGGAGTACAGTGACATTCAATTAAGCGGTTGCTATGAGGATCATCCAACATTTATCCCTTTGTTCGTAACCAATTGGTTAAAGCAACCAGCCAACAGGATTAGTTAGTCTTTGTCCGAAACGTCAAGAAATCTGCCACAAAGGTTTTGATCCAAAAATAGATGATCCTGTCTTGGCAAGTTAAATTAGCTGGAACCAGCCGGCACCCCCAGCTGCCGGCTGGGTTAGATGCGATGGACGCGACGATGCAATAACAATGGGGCGCAGGCGCAGGCACAGGCTCAGGTTAAGTCGGGTTTGGCCGTCGCCTCTTCATTTGCTCGCATTTGCCCGGAATTGGTCAGTCTTCCTCCGCTCTTGATCCGACCCAAGTGAATATGAGATTATTACGGTATGCGTGTGGCCCGCCATTCTCACTGCATCCTGCTATGTGAACTACGCGGATAAGACCACTAAAGGGCGGGCTTTGCTGCAGAATTGGTTGCATACTAGCCGGAGGCCCTGAATCCTTCGTTCGTCCTCACGTCAGCTTGCGATAACTCTTGGCTGGCCAGCCCTATCGTTTCTGGGCTAAGTATGCAGTTGCTCGGCTTGGATAGTCATAAAGGGAGAAGAACTGTGGGCTGTCGATATATAATCTCAACAGTCGCCGCTGACTTTGTCCTGCCTCAAGTATGCTCTGGTAATCTCCACTGTCGAAAGTCACTTGTTACGAAGTTCATCAGTGGGGACTTTCCCCATCGTTGGCGGTGACAGAGTGGTAGAGTAGTAATTCATCAATTCTATGTTGGCCAAAATAGTCAAAGACATCCACAGGTTCGTTGCCCTGACACAATCCCTCAGCAATAAATCGTCCGTGGTCCCCGCTCTCGGTTGCTTTTCCGAGACATCGGCCACTCTGTGTTATTGATGCCAGAAACTGTAAAGCTCGTGTACTTAGACCTTAAGATCCCGACGGGTGTTACCCTGAAGAGGCCAACCACTTGTGATGCAAGGGATCGTCAAGTGTCTGAGTTCCAGTCCTGAGGCAGTATCAGGGAACTCAGGTCGTGGCGCTGCTGTATATTGAAATTTGGTCATGTTACCTGACATGCAAGAGCAGCCGTTGAACGTTGAGAGATAACGTATAAACGCTCATTCGCTTCTTCTGGTCACTCCGATCATATCCAATCTGTTCAGCGGCATAGTTGAGTTTATGATGCCACAGGGAAACACCATATTTTAGACTGCCCCATAAACACCAGAGATCGACGTATCGAATACATGCGCAAGCACGGATATCAATATTGATATATCCAAGTCCGAATTTCCGAAAGCGATATCCCCGGCCGTGGAGAAGATTGTGGTAGCCAATGTCGCGAACGGACAAATTGAAACTCACCACAATCGTCAAAACTCATGAGCCACCGCAATAATTGAAACCATCAACTGAAGCACCGTTTGCCGAGAATAATGATAAGCGAGAAACGATGTTTCCGTAGCGGTTCGAAAGCATTGATCTGATCGTACCATAACGGCTCAATGGCAATATGTTTACTCTGATAAGACCCCATACTAATTAGGATTGTGTATAACAAACCTCAGCTAAGAAAGAACCAGACCAGTAATTAGGCCGCATGCATGAGACGTAATTCGCTGGGTGTGATATTTGATATTAGAAGCCACTTTGAAGCCCTGGACAATAGGAGCGATACAACCGTGGTGTTGGCGTTGCCGAGAACCGTTGATGGATGGTCAATTAGACCGGAATTCCATAACATCGTCCATCAGCAGGGCGCCCACCATGCCGGTGGAAGTTTTTTTTTTTTTTTTTTTCGCTTTTCTTTTCTTCCTTTTACTGGGAGGTTGTTGTTTCGGATTTAGGGACGCGCGTCTGATGTTGACAAAGCGTTCTGGCAGAACCCGCCCGCCTAGGTCTGGTATGTAAACTCGTGCCACTGTCAAGGCTGCATCGTGAGTGGCTGGATTTCATTTACAGGGTATGGATTTTGAAGGGACCGACTGTAACTCTAGAATCAGGTTTAGTTAGGTAGGGTCGCCTCTTATTATCTCTGTAGTATATTATAGTTAGGTACAGTACTGTGCTCTATGGATGTCGTCGGAACGATGCAGATCCAGGGTCTCGACTTGACGCTGGAATTGTTTATTTAGAGCAGTTTATTGATTATGTTCTGCATGAAGCCGCTTGTTCGTGTTCACCTGAAGCCGGCTGATGGGTTTGCGATACCTGAGCTATGAGTTGACGGCCTGGTACTTGTCATCAAGTGTAATGGCCTCACGATATCAGGTACTGGTGGCCAAGACAGTGTCTAACCAGGATCATCAGGGGCTTTAAACACTGCTATGTGGATATCAAGCAGGGATAGAGAAAGCCTTTTCATAAGCCAGCTAGGCCGTCTAGAGCCACAATATCAGGGGAAAATATACAGTGCGGGTGATTCAACTGTTTCGCTATTGCTAAAAGAGGTAGAGTCAAGCATTAATACCCCTGTTGCACCATCTCCTCTTGCTCCCACCATCAAAGTCGTGACTGTGTGTGAGTGTGAGTGAGTGAGTCTTGCGAGTGACCAGCGCCCAGTCTAGGTCCAGTCCAGTCCAGTCCAGTCTAGTCTTTGACCTCCCACCTCCCGCCGCTTTCCCGTTCGTTCTTTCATTTCATTCATCGTTCTTCAACATTCAAACTGACGATCGCATCTGACTTTTTCAACCATTTAACGCCCCTTCGAATTGAATTGAATTGAATTGAGCCGAACCGACACGACACGAGTACAGCAGATCAACGACTTTGCTTTTCTCGTATTTACTTGTTCGATTCATTCAATCGCCTGGTCGATTATGTCTCGTTGCGCCTCCTAACCAGCCTTCGTTTTCATCCGAGCTAGCCTCTGAACCCACACTCGTTACTTCTCACTCATCTACGACTTCGATTTTTTTTTGGATATACAATACAACAAACCGATTCTCTTGTCCCTTGTTCGTATACAGGAAGTCGACGACAATTACAACATCTCATTTTTCTTCTCTTCTATCTATACGAGCCTTGTCGCAGATCGCTATTCTAGAAGTCATATTGCCAAGCATTTGCCGATAATCCACACCTTAAACTAAAGCGATCGACACTTCTCAACGGTCAACCATCAAATATCATCACAGCCTCTTGCGAGTCTCTTCCTGTTCAGTCAACACAATGAAGGAAAGGGCCGGTTATCTCATCGCCAGGGATCTGGACGAGCTGAGCCATGGTGAGTCGACTAGACTGTCGCCGTCTGTCCAGAAACATAGATACTAACGCTGCCCTCAGCTTTCCAGCTTGTCCCTCGAAGCAAGAGCTGTGTGAAATGTGACGATGACGCCCAACTCGAATGCCCCAAGTGTGGGGATGGAGAAGTCTGCCAGTTTACCGTTCCACTAGACTGCACTATGTGCGCTACATCCATCTGCGAGAAGGACTCTGATTCATCCGACAACAACGACAGCGGAGGTCCAAACGTCGGTGCCATTGTTGGTGGTGTCCTAGGTGGTATTGCTGTCATTGCCATCGTCACATATGTTGTATGGCGGTTCTGCATCAAGCCGAAACGATCACAGATTCCCACATCTATCTACGTCGAAGACACAGACGCAATCCATACCGAGAAGGAGGCAGCCTCAAGGGGAGTTCGTCCGCCTTCCACACACACCGTTCACTCAATCGCCTCAACCGTCCTCACACGGGCATCCAACATCATCCAGATCGCCTACATCCCCGGCGTTACAAACCGAGCGACACCGACGTCACCAAATGTTCTTGTTCCTCCCGTACCCCCAATTCCTATGCATCACGCCGAGGCCAACCGGGGCCAAGGAAACGACGATCAGCACTTCTTTGTTCCTGGCGACCTACGAGACTCTACCTATTCTGGACTGTCAGGATACTCAGACCGAACATCTTACGCTCGTACATCTTACGCACCTCGATCTAGTGTGGCTTCCACAATCTACGGCAAGCAGGCTCAGGTCCTCACACCCGCGCAGACTGGAATGCGCGCCAAGCCTACCATGGTCAGTGTCAAGTCTGTCGGTAACAACGGCAGCGAGATGATGGCGCCACCAGTCCCGTCAATCGACTTCCAGAAGTTTGGTGGTAGCCGTCCCAAGAGCGGTGCGAGCGCCTTCAGCGTCGGCTCAACGTTCCTCAACAGCGCCAACACTGCTACGCAGGCTCGTGCACAGGTGGTCAAGGTTGGAACGTTGAAGAAGGTCGACATGGGAAGCAAGACCGAGTCGGACGCATCATCATCAACCATGGCAGGCTCGCCGCCATCAACACCCAGCGGCCAGGTTACCCGAGACTCAAGTATCACCGTTATCGAGGAGTCGCCCAGTGTGGATCAAGGACCATTCTCTGATCCCCCAGACAGAAGTCCCCAACGAGCAACCAAGGCCCCAAGCCTTGGCGCTGTTATGGAGGACTCGGCGGGCGAGGATAACAAGCCTCCCGTTCTCCTAAGGCGTGATAGTAGTCCTTTCGGGGACAAGCACGCAACAAAAGAGTGATGATACAGTATCTTTGCTCAATTTTATATCTTGCGATTTCCTTTATGAAGAGATGTCACGAATCTAGCCGAATGTTAGTCAAGGGACATGCTCCAAAATCTGTCTTTTATTTTCCTTACCTTATATTCACTTCACGTCAAAATTACTTGAACAGACAAGCACCGAATTGTCACGGGATATGGCACCCTTTTTTATGTTTACATTCAGGATAGCGGGGAGGGACTTTAGGTATTAACTATGGCGTCTTGGACAAGGAGCCTCGGCAACGGCTCATGGATGCCAGGAAGTCATGGCAATCTCTGTGAATATTGAATAGAGATGATCCGGTACATCTGGTTGTGTTGATGATATGTGATGTGCAAAACGTGATCTGTTGAACATTATTGTCAATGATGAGATGTTGGCACATTGATACTGTTGCCGAGGAAGATGTTTGGTGTCATCTCGACAGCAGGTCGATTGAATCTTCGACTTGAGGCTGTTCAGAGATATTTCAAAAATCAATCATCCACCTCACTCGATATTGGGAATACCGAGGGAATGGATGAATGATAGTCGACTGTGCTGCTATACTGTGTGTAAGTATGTCTGTATCTTACCGCTACCCCTCATCTACATGACGGCTATTAGCATGAACGATCGTCGTGGTCTAGAATGTCGATCTTGCGAGGCTATCACCACGACTCGGCCGATAGATAGCGTGACCCATTAGTCTACCACGTAGTAGTTCGTGGCTGTCGCTCCTGCCTTGTCCCTTCCCAATGCATTGTAGCTCAGGAGAATAGCACGATGGCACGTTGACCCCTCAAAGGGTGCATCAGGGTTCTGGTGTCTGTCAGTCATTCAAGGGAAGCGAGTGGAAGATGGTGAAACATGCTAGAAGGAAGGGATGGGTTTCATGTTAACACAGGGAATTCAAAATACGATAGCCTGTTTCGAGTCTACTCAGAAGGATGTCGACGAATTCATCGGGGAGCAGGGCTTTGGAGGAAGATGACGGCGGTGGACTAGCTGGTGATCTTCAACGCCGTTGTTCCATTGTGATCCAATGTTCTTCCATGCATGCCTGTCAAGTGTCACTGGTGGATATAAAGTTAGAATGTACGATACGATACGATACGATGCGCCTCAGAGTCATTACGTGTTGTTATCGAGTCCATGGTACGTAATGCACAGTAGGTACCTAGTGGTTATCATTGATTCCCATCCCATCCATCCACCCACCCAGGTTTTGAGTCTATCTACCCTAAGGCCAAGGCTGCATGTACCCTACTCCAGGGAAAGTTGGCGGGATAGACGCCGCGGGTTTATCCGTGGCACACCGTCCGTCTGGGAGGCCTTAGCTGCTATAGGTAGTTATAAGTAAAGTTAGTAGATAGGTAGCCAGCACTAGAACACCATCTTTATGGAGGTACGGTAGTTTGACACAATCTGAAGATCTTTTACTTTCTCTTCTCTTCTCATATCTTGGCTACACTACTCTAGTCACCAGTTGGCCGAGATTACAGGTAAATAAGTGAGTTCTAGGCCCGGCAATGCAACGACATGACTTGTATACCGACAAAATAGACTCTGAGAGCTTGTCATGTAGATCACCAAGGGAAAATACCCCAGCCATTTCACTCGGGATGGATAATTTATCAAGAGACCGCCATTTTCTTTTCTGACCTCCCCCATTTCTTTTCTAGGGCTTTTTTCCCTTTCTAACAATTCCTTCTCTCTCTCTTTTCCTTGATCCTGGTCCCGGGATTTCCAGTCCCCTGCTCCCCGAGTGTTTACAGTACAGTACAACACCACTTCGGATGGGCAATGCGGTAGGTAGCACGTTGATGGCCTCCCTCCACGCTGCGTTAGATTGATTCCTTTGAACCCATTCACCTTCCCTTTCTGTGCATATCTCCATCACACGTTTTAACTTGTTCAGTATAATGTGTCTAACATGGTTGCCTTTTTGTTAAAGTGAAAGGGAAAAAGAAGAAAAGAAAAAGACATCCATATGTTTTATTTTGTTGCTATTCGGTTAAATACGATTCAATCAGTAAATGAGTGTATTATTAGGCATGGTTATCGGTGCGACGAAACCAGTAACTAACATGATTTGGGTATTCCATCCATTCTTCTTGCTGGTGTCCCTCTTTCAGTTCAGGATCATCGTCTACCATTATAAACGCCCGCTGCTAGTGTCCGTTCATGACGCCGTTCATCCTCCGGTCCTCGTCCGTCTCAACGCCGTCTCAATCTCTGTCTCAAGACAGCACACGGGACGGGTATAACTAATACTTGACTAAGCAAGCAAATCAAAGCAAAGTAACCTGCCAACGAATGTCTGGTGTAGGTATCATCCAAACACACAAAAGAAGGCAAAAGGCAATCATGGTTTACCTTCTAAATAGCACCATCAGCTTTGTACAGTTAGACCAATGTTACCTACTAGGCTACTCTACTGATTGTCCTGGGTCATGGATCCAAATCCGAGCCCCCTGCAATGCCCTGCCTGCCTGGCCCTTTGCCCTGTCTGCCCTGCACAACGTAACGTTCGAGAAACGAGACAAGGAGCAGGTCGGTAGTATCGGCATAGACTTAAAGCCGCATAGAAACTTTGTTCGGCACTTGCGCTGTCATCGTCGTAATTAAAAAACTAGAGCGATGTGTTTGCAGTATGTATGTACCTTAGTAGTCAGTCTCCCAACTGAGATCGGATTTTTAAGGTATAGCGAAGTGACTAATGGAGTGAAATGCCACATTTGGAGAATAAAAGTGCCATCGATATTTATTAATCCCTTTTAAGCTTGATGCTATATTAATGTCATGAGCTGCACATATCTGTCGGCTTGTAGGTCGATTGCTCTCAATTTTCCCTACTCGATCCGGCGCCAACGCTTAGAAGTCGATGCTCAAACCGTTTGGCATTGCTTAATTAATATCTAGCTGCATGCATAAGTCTTGTTTCCTTTGCTTCTATTCCCCTTTTAAGACGTCACTGACAAGAGTCATGTCTCGTTGCTACTACGTGGGGGTTGCGTCTCATAATGCATACGCAAAGCGTGGGAGTGCATTCAACGTCAACCCAGAGGCACGATAGCGGGAATGCCTCTGCACAATGCAGTACACAGAAAACACACGAGGTAAGCACTCTGCTACGTCCCCATAGCTTACGGGGAACATTTGTGCTCGAGCATCTACTTGTAGTGTAGCGCGAACTCCTCCATCTTCAACACACCCACATCGACACACTAGTTTAGCAAACCCCGCCAAAACCTCTTCTTGATCACCTTCTCTGTTGAGCTTCTGTGTGCCCGGCTTCTCATAAGGCTAAGCCACATCGTCCTTACTCCCACCAAGGCATCGTGAAGCTCGGATCTTTCAACGTCATACCATACATTTTATAATCTTGATAGTCTGTCATCATCGTCCCTTAGTTTTGCACTCTCAAGGCAGTATGCAGTTCAAAGCTTGTGTCCTGTCCCGAGTCCACTGACAGGGAACACGGTTTAGAGTCCTGCCCGACATATGGATGCCAAGGTCCGCTGATGTGAATGGGGCTAACACCATGTTCATGCCCTCGAGGACCAAGCCAACATGACACAAAGCACCAAATAGAGGGGGCTTTGGTCCCTGGGATCTTCGTTCGGTCGCTGTCTTAGTCAAAATAGATATTCCACTCTTTATCACACATGGGGCCTCGACCCGAATATCACCTGTCTACAGAAGAGATAGCAACGTTGCTGGTCCAAGCTGTCATTTGTCCAAGCATATCTAAGCAAGTCACTAAACAACACCGAGAACCTCCTTACTTGACGCATTAGCATGGGCATGACTCGAGGTCCTGTCGAGCGTAGCGTTGCGAGAACCATTGGTTAGGTAAATGGCTGACCAATAGGCGACTATGGCTCGATATTGGTATATGCGTCAATAAGTGTTCCTGCTTCGGGTTGCTGGTTACAACAAAAATAGTAAGCGATCCTGGTATTGAACTGTAAGATGTAAACACCAGAAGCTGGGCATTGGTGATCCTGCAGTCATGTACACACGTAAGAGGTCTCTCAGTCCAGTCGTTGACATTTCCACGTGGGAAGACAGAAACAAGCAAGGAATTGGCCGCTTGAATTATGAATGCCATTCAAATTTTTGTCGTAAATGTTGCAAAACGATAATTATAAATGTCAACAAATAACCTAGCGCCCCAAGAATATGCCTCTTTTTGTTCGTACGCCTTGCGCCGGTGCGGAACTGCTTCTGCTTTCGTTCGTTATTCGATGCTGCGTCGTCATGTCGCCCTGTTCGTTGGGCAGTTGGCCATCTAGAAATTGCAGAAAAGTAATAAAGCCCGTCTCATCCCATCCCGTCTCTCTGTACTTCCCACGGTATCTCGCCAATCATCTTGAAATCATTGGGCATATCCTATTCGTCAAAGGCATCACCTTATATGTGGTCCTTGACGCTGGCTTGTTGTTGTTGTTGTTGTTGGCGTCTTGACTTGCTCGTCCGCCTTATTTTTCCTCCTCTTGCCTTACGGTTCCTTCATCCGCAACAATATGTATCCACTCATAATACCACGCATTTGGACTTGTTTCGGTCCTTGTTCCTATTTCTGTGTCTTTCGTCTCGATCGCCGCCCCTTGCATCGCCGTTACCTGTTCGCGTCCGGCCGCTTGATCTTTCCGAGGGACGGGACGCTTGTTGTCGCTGCCGGCGTAGAATCCTAACGACGTCGTAGAACGCCTTTTCGACGTTGATGCAGTTCTTCGCTGAGGCCTCTACAAACTCGCAGCCGAGTTCGCGGGCAAGAGCGTGACCTTCTTGTGTAGAAACCTCTCTCTCGGTGACTCGGTCGCTCTTGTTACCAACAAGCATAATAGGCACAGGCAACTGCGGGTTTGTGGAAGAGATAGGGGAACCAGGATAAGATGGCGATGAGGCGCAAGACTCCTTGACTCGTTGGATTTGATGATGAAACCGTTTAATACGAGTAAAGGAGGAGCGTGACGAGATGCTGTAGACTAGAACAAACCCTTCACCATCACGAATCCATTGATCTCGCAATGCCGTGTACTCTTCCTGTCCGGCGGTGTCCAGTACTTCGAGCATACAGGGCTGGCCATCGATAACGACTTGCTTTCGGTATGAGTCTTCGATCGTGGGGTCATACTGTTGCCGAGTGTTAATTTAACGTTGTCGATAGAGTTGAAGCACGTTGCATGCGTTGCATGCCACCGGTCAAACTTACAGTTTCAACAAAGTGCTGCAAACATAGCTGGATAGTAAGAGCTGTCTTTCCTACACCACCATCTCCCAGCACCACCAGCTTGTATAGTACCATTCGACCGGCCATGATGATGGCGACGGCGAGGAAATCGACAAAAGGTTAAGAGTCGATAAGGAGAAAGATAGGGTCTCGTAGGAGAAAAAACGACCCAAGCGACCGACGGACCGGAGAGGGGAGGGTGGAGAAGAGAGGGGGTGGTCGGTAATGAGGCTCACGAGATGTGAGTGTCGATATATCCAAAGGTGGTTGGAGGTTGTGAGGTAGAGGTCGTCGTCACGGGCAGAGAAGAGGCGAAGGTGAGGAACGGAGGAGGGGGTGGCTTGATGGAGCAACCTCGAGCTGTGACTTGTACTGACTGTATTGTGGGCGTCAAGGCGTCAAGCAAAGCGAGGCAGGGCAGTGCAAGGCAAATCAATGCAAAGCAACAAATGCAAAGCAACAAATGCAAGGCTCAAAGACACGAGGCAGGGCGCGGCAAGGCAGCAAGAGACGTCGGCGAACAAGCGCCAGTGGCAAAAAAGAAGGCTGGTGATAATAGACAGTTGTTGTGATTGAATGCCCGAAAAAAAAGAGTTGGGGACAGGAGAATGGATGCTTGGTCTAGGTCTAGGTCTAGGTCCAGGTCCAAGTCCAGGTCCAGGCGTAGTAGGCGTCGACGTGGAGCTGCAGAGCTGGTTGGAGGCAAAGTAGGTTGGTTTTGGTTTCGGTTTTTGATTTGGGCTTGAGAAAGAATTGAAAAGACGAACAGCCCAGCCCAGCTTTGGTGGAGAACACTTTTTTTTCTCTCTTCTTTTCTCTTTTTCCCAACCTTACCTAAATGCTTGAAGGAGGTTGAGGTCTGCACCGTAGCAGTACTTTCACCCAGTGCTAGCAGGCCCTCGAGGTGGGCGCCCTGGGCTCCCAGGCTGCCATTGGAGCGGGGCGCCAGGTTCAACCAAATACCTGGGTGAAAGGTATCCATGCAATGGAGACGCGGCAGCGGTACTCTCTTCCTTGGACCCAGAGGGGAGGCTAGAGGTCCTTGGAGGGGTTCTTTAGGGGGCACCAACAACCATACGAGCCACTTCACCATACAGGTTGTCTGGTACCTTGCGTGTATGCTTTACCTCGACCAGAGGTACCCCCCTTAGGTTGGGCATAAAGTGGAGGGAATGCAGAAGCACACCCAAGATAGATCACATATCTTGACTTGAAATAATATTCATACTTGCCGTGGGCAAGATTCCGCCGTTGGAGCACGCAACGGCGGAATAGGGGATGACTCTGAATTGAGACGGAGATCCAACAAGGAATTTATTCACAGACAAGGACAAGCAAGAAACTTAGCGAACAAACGAGGCAGAGTAGAGTTGTATGTACTGTATCCAAGGGACGGTGTTGCCCTGGTCGTTTACCCATGGGATAGGATATCGGCTCAGTGGGTGCCCCGAGAAATGGGAGAGCAAGCGAGGGTGCTAGGCTTCTGATAGGCGAGGGATGAAGCCGGAATGGTGAAGCGGTGGACGAGGGGCACTCCCTGGTCACAAAAGCGCGGTTGAGCGACTCCATTTTACTTGACCTTTGTTTATACCCCAGCGTATCCGTACTTTGCGTGTCTGTGTGTGCACTGTAGATAGAGCTGCAGACTCCAGCTTGTATTTGTACGGATACTTGTGCGCGATATCGTTCAATGTTGCAGTTTGTTTCGTTATGCTTCCTTGACCATGCTCTCTGCTCAAGGGTATCGGAATCCAAACCCAGTTGGGTATTATCGGATTGCTCAAAGGCAAGCCCGGGCCGTTTTAGGTTGTATGAGAACATGCTCATCTCGACCACCTTCTGCCAGGGATAGAATTTAAAACATCACCTGTAGCTAAACTCCTGCGCTCTTACGTAGTAGTACGTACGGTGGTTGTCCATCGGTAAGCACCCGGGAGCCCGGGTCACGGCTCGGTTGTGTCGCGGCAGGCGGACGACTCGACCGGACCTAGTAGATTGATTTCCGCGAATATTAGCCTCGCTCCATAGCTCGTACTATGAAGATGGAGGTTTTGCTATTTGCTTAGTTAGTGGGCTGGTTGATTTTAACAGTACAGTAACAGCTGAATTACCACGTCGACCGGGTCGAAAACACGTGTTGTTTTTAGCGGTTCCGGCGGAAGAGATTGATAACTGTTGTCACTGTGTAAGTTACATAGCATTTCTGTTTTAAGTTTTGTGTGTGTGCCAGTTGTGAGAGATAGGATCTAAATTGATTGATCGGTTTTCATGTGCTCGTATGTGATGAGGTCTGAAGGCATCATATTATGATCAATCGAAAGCTGGGTACCTAGGTTAGTAGGAGGTACGGGCAGACAATCGGAGGGTGCATGCTATAAGGTGGGAAGGAGCGTTTCCCCTGGACCTCCTTCTGTTTTCATGATGATTTTGCGACTCCTTCCTTGCATCCTTCCTGCCTTGCCTCACTTTTTTTTGACTTTCTTTCTTTCTTCCTTTTTTCTTTTCTCTTTCCGTCTCGTCCCAAGTTTTTATCAGAACCCTTGTGATGCTGCACTTCTGCACACATTACACTCTGCATTCTGCAGCCCAACCCACAGGCCAAGCGGTCGCAGGATGAGCAAGTGGTGTGGCCACTAAGTGTGGGAGGACATCCCCAATAGGGAATGGTCTCACTTTCAAGGTAGTGGCCTGTGCAGACGGGAAGGCGCTCCCAGGACCAACAGCAATAGAGCTCTAGAATTGAGGTGACCATCAACAATTGACAACCTGGAAGCGTTTTTCTCTGGTGCGGTATCTTGGCACAAAGATACCCAAGGACTTATGTTAGAATGTATCATTGCGATACCGTCAAATCTCGTACGGTAATCGCGCAATCGGAATAATTACATACACAAGCAGCTTATCCAGACAACAGCTCCCGCTTACCTACAATCCCAGCAGCTCACCTTGGAGCCGCGCTAGTCGAGCTCTATTGATCGGCACTGATGGATCGTCTCCAATCCTTTCCTTTGGGGTACTTTCAAGGGACCCAGCCTTTCCTGTTAAGAGAAGCTATTCTGCCACTCCAAGGCACAGCAACTTCACTGTACTTCGGAATCGCCTATGTACAAAGGTGCTTTGGCTATTGGGCCTCTGGGAGGAGCTTGGGCCCTGTCAGTTGTTGATCTTACTCATGAGCGAGCTTAGTTCTCCACCAAAACTTCAACGTTGAAGAGGCGGAAGACGGGACGACGGGAATGACTGTTGCTAGCGGGTATGTTCAAATTGAAAAGTACTGCGAGAACTTTTGAAACATCTCATACTTGATGAGATTTTCCTAGCTTTACATTTCTTAGTTCTCGACGTTGAACCAGTCAACAGAGACTGCTCCAGTGACAATTCAAGTGGTACCAATACCGGCTTGCGAAAAGTCTCCAGCCGCATGGGGAGGCTGGCATTAGAGACTTGAGAGCCATCAGAGATGGGTCTCAGTCCCTCAACGCTTAATCTTGGTCTTGGCCTTGGCTTAGTCACTTGTCAGAAGGATCGTTGTAAGCAAAGTCAAATAACCCTTATGTATAATATTTGCTAAGGATCATCATTCTGAACCAGATTCAAGGCCGAGTCATCAAGAGCATCCGTGATTTTGGCGATTTGGTTTCGTTTCTGGAACAGTCGAGATTCGTTGAGTTATGGTACGGTACGTCAAACTCCTTGAATTCGTTTTCGGTTATGTTGTCTCAATCTGGCACCAAGATTCTCTTCCATGTCCATGGTACTGCACTGCTGTACGTACAAATAAGGTAGCCCCGATACCTTGTCTTGGCGTTTCTTGGTCAGTCCACCGCGTACGTACTGTGCTGCAACCTTGGTAATCTTCCGAAGCACGACCGCCTGCCCTTCCAAAGCTACAGCACATGGGCTGTAATTTCACCCGTCTCGGTACTCCATAGAGACCCTGCCTTTTTTACCGGATGCTCGAGGCGGACAGACAAGCTTCGGACGGACTACGATCCAAGACAAGGCAAATCCCAGGTGGCAGTGCAGTCTAATCCAATTGGATCGAACAGGGCATCACTACGGTATCAGTATCAGTATCAGTATCAGTATCAGCAGCATCCTTCCCCAGAATAAGCGGGTTAAAGATGCTCTAGAGTCAGGGGCGCATGGACGACGAGCCTAGAAAAGCGACGTTGGGACACAGACATGCGCAGTGATTATTCTTGTTGGCTCGGGTCGAGTCCGTCTGCTTGTGCGAAGTGATATCTGCACTCGCCGCATGAGATGGCATCAATCAACCTGGCAGATCAGGGATTGCTTCGAGGAGAGTTGCCCTTTCTGCACGGACACACGAAGCAGCAAGCGGAAACATATTAAGACTAACGAGCAGGCGAATATCGACACTATCAACTCACGTCAATGTCTATTGAGAAGTAGCGTGACTTGTTACCTATCATTACTGACTCAATATTGAAGTATCCGTGCCTGCTACCGAATTAGACTACCCCACACCCAAAACGTCCAGCCCCCAAAAACGAGAAGAAAAAAAAAATATTATGCCAACATCTCAAAC
The DNA here is from genome assembly GCA_011034095.1 of Fusarium cf. aywerte. NCBI lineage: Eukaryota > Fungi > Ascomycota > Sordariomycetes > Hypocreales > Nectriaceae > Fusarium > Fusarium cf. aywerte. The sequence goes on from WETZ01000024.1 coordinate 106,210, forward strand.
GGCTGATTGTCACAAGTCGACATTGTCGCTAACAAGCGGGAAAATAGCAATGCTCTGCTGTTATTAGACAATAAGTCAGATATCATGTTTCGGTTACGGTAAGACGGCACGGCTCGACAATGTACAGTATTATCGTCTCTTGCTCTGTTAACTCTTTATGCTCCCGCCCGTCCCCTGGCCTTGGTACCTAGAATGTCTAGTCCAGTGTCCTCAGAAGCCATCACGGACCTGGTACGCCCTAATTGTATAGGACCGATTGCACAACCGTGGCATGGGTATTATTATCCGGTTGTATGGATCGATTTGTGTCTGGTCAGTATCTATCTGAATCTAGTAAGGCCATGCAATAGCCCTGGCAGCCATTTCATTAGTTTAACTGTGTAGCCTTGGTAAAAGACCTTGTGGTCGCATGTTTTCGGACTGCAGGGACATTATCCATCCCATGGGGTAGTGTGTTGCTTCCCCAGACTTTGCATAGCTGCTATTGCTTGGCCTTCCCGTTTCATTCTCAATGCATGGTTGAATGATTGTTAGATGAAATCGCTGCCAACCTACATATTCGATTAGGCAAAATCCGACTGTCATTACTTCCCTCTGTCTTCATGTCGGCCCGTCCTATGCTTTGCCGCCGGACTCGACTCTTCTTTCTGCTCTTCTTTGATATACCGAAATGAGATCCGAGACTGGCGGATGCACGATCCGGCAGGCCAAGCAGACAGGGCCTTGTGTTTCTTTGGCTCTAGGCTCGTTCAGTATGCGGGGGAAGAACATTATCCCAACGGTCAACTGGGGAGTCGCCAGATTTACGGATATATCGTTGGCTATTGACAAGGCTGCGGCCGTTGAAAGATGTAAGCTTGTGTAACCGACTGCTGACATGTGTTAATCAGAGCCGCAAGCCATGGGATTTGATGTCCGACTCGCATTTGCGATGTCGTTTCTGTCATCTCGCTTCCATTGGGTGGGACGCAAAGAGTACAATGACAATCGCATGATCTTCGCTTGTAGGCCTCGATTGGAAGGATACAGACCAATGCTAAGGACTTCTCGCTTACCCTTTGAGCGACTGAGATTAATGGTAAGTCTCTTATGCTTAAAAACGAACTTCCGGTGATTGGATAGCTTTGAAATACCGAGGTATGCTTCCTTTGTGCTACCAGTCCGAACTCGTAGCCTCCATCATGGGATATCTGCTACCCAACGGAAGTGGTATGATCGCAAGGACCAATCCTTACTAGCCAAGTTGATTTCCGATAACTCTGGACCATGATGGACGAGATTACTGTAAGAACCTCCACTGGTAAGGTGTGCATATATATGTTTCTGTTTTCAAAGAAGATTCAATAACTTTCTCTTGAGAACTACGGTTGAGTCCACGTTGAATATATTGTTGATCAAAAACACATCGGTATGGTAACTTTAAGCTTATGACAAGAAGCAGCTTTCTGAATTCGGCATTTGTTTAGTATACCATTCATCAGTAAACGCATAGCTCGGGGCTATATCACGCCAGCTCGTCAAGTTTCTGGGCCAGAGTCAAAAATCCTTCATCGTCCGCTGTAATCCAGAGATCGACCCAATCTCTAGCTTGCTGGTATCTCTCGTCGTCTTCACCCCAGTCCTCTTCTCTCGGACGCTCAACATACACAGTCCTAAGACCACACGATCTCGCAGCGGCAAGATCGCTAAGGTGTGCGGCCACCATAGCCACTTCATCAGGTTCCAGTCCCAACTCCCGCACAGCGCCAGTATAAACCCTTGGGTTCGGCTTGTAAGCTCCGAACTTCTCTGCGGAGAGCAGATACTGGAAACCCAAGTTTCCAAAGTCGTTGAGATCTCGAAGCAGCGAGACGTTGCCGTTAGAGAGCGTACTGGTCTTGTACGTCTTGCCGAGCTTTGCAAGGCCATCTGATGAATCATCCCACGGGGTCAAACGATGCCAGACCAAACTGAGCGACTCAATCTCGGAGGGACTGTAAAGTCCAGAAAGGTCCCAAGCTTTGAGTAGCTCGATTAAGCTGTCGTGATGATGTTGGTCGATAGTCTTCCATGTGTGCTTGTCGGGATCAAATCCGTGGGTGAACTTTCCATATGAGCTTCTCCACTCTTGTGCAAAGCGGCCCCAGTCTTCTTCGGTGAGATTTTGGATTCTGGCCTTGAGATCTTGGTCGAGATCGGAAGAGGCTTTGCGGAAGGCTCGCAATGTGAGTTCCTCGGTTACGGTTGAGCGCCAGTTGACAGTAGTGCCGAAGACGTCAAAAGTGAGGCCTTTAACCTTGGCCAATGGTGAGATTGCTCCCGGAGACATCTTCGATTATGTTATGGAGACGTGCGTTTATTGGGAAATTTCCTTATGTCGTTTCTATTATGTTCTGGAGTTAAGTTGTGCAAGTGATACTGGCATCCTGTATCTGCTGGAAATGTCACATGATACCTCACGCCCTTGAGGTGACAATACGACCAATAGGGTTTGCGGAAGACCTAGCTATTAATTGTTCGGAGTAATGAATAGCAACGGGAAAGAACTGTAAACAACGATGAAGTGGCATTTGCTTGATTAATTTAGTTTGTTGGTGGTACTTGCACAATGAGGTTGTTGTTGAGAAGTATAGGGTATTCCAGGTCAAGTAACGACGAACGACATCACCCACTTGACTGTCACTTCAAGGCGATATATTGTATAACGAATGGAATATGTTACTCTGTATACGATAAGCCACTGTCATATGATGGTGGTTCGTTGTGGTCTTTCTTGTGCCAATGTCACGACGCTGAGTATAACATGTTTTTGCTTCATGTTACCATGAGGAAGGAATCAATAGACTGCAGAGTTGAGCAGTGGGAAACAGTAATATTGCAATATCTTATACTGAGGAATAATACATCAACACGTATGATGAAAAACTTCAAATATCACCGAGAGAGGACCAACATGACGCATGAAAAACAACGGTGACCTCCTATGACACAGCGAGGTGCCTGAAGTGTATGTTACCACAAGAGAATAAGTAACGGAGCTAAGGACATCAAATAGATCTAGAATGCGTATTCAGTGGTGCTTAATATCGCAATCTGGGTGGTAATGCGAAATACGACCTCTCAGACTTTCACCAGGACCATTAGCAATCCAGCCAAGAAGAATACGGTGACTTCCAACTCACGCAAGAACTGGTGTCTCTGCAGAAAGTTGTGCCAAACATGGAATCCAGCAGTGTGGTATCGAAGGATCAGTCGATAGTATGCAGAGTTGAGGGCTGACTTTGCCTGACACGAACTTCAACTAAGCAAACACTTACACGGACGAACCTAGAAACATTTTGATCGTGGGTTGTACGCGCCATTTCAAGAGACAGGCAATCGGAAAGTGTTACAACCAGTTTATCAAAACTAAATGAACAAGTAAATTCAAGTATAGACCATGTAACTGCCATATCTCGCCGAGTGTCACAACGACGTGCAGTTTCGGTTCCACAACATTATCACAATGCAATGGTAAGCAATCCCATGACAACTGTTAGCTGCATGCCCCAACGCCACGTAGCACGAGTCAGTAGAAACGGAGTCTTAGTACACTTCAAGCATTATGCTTGCTCTCTAGATGATCAGTTCAACTCATGTATGTGTCTAGAAGATATCCCGTGTCAATGACTCGTATTGGAATTCTCTTTGAGCAACCTGAGATTTGGAGTGATAAGCACCCACTTTTACAAAACGATACAGAAGAGGTTCGAAGACAGGTGTCTCTCAGAATTTGTAGCTGTATTGAATAGTGTTTGCTTGAATGCCTGTATACCGCCTCATGGTCTCAAGAAGCCACCTCCGGCGACCAAAATTTAGTGACCAAAGAGGGCTTTGTATATGAGTACAGACAGTTCTAAAATCGAAACTCGTGAAACATAATATCAGCATCATGATGATAAAGCCTCATTGTTTCCTACTTGCATGTACAGTCCTCGGGGAATGCTCTCCGGGTAACACTGCATCCGGCCGCTGCTGCGGTTTCACACCGAACTGCCACGGGGCCTTAACGAAGACGTGTACCGATCTCGTATACAAGCCCTGTAAAGCTTCCACATTTCAATACCAAAGAACGAGGCGGAGAAAGGGGTCTGTGGTTCTGCAGAAATTCCAACGAGCCGCGTTTATCTGATAGTTTGAGAAAAAGAAAAGAAAAACGAGATCCCGTTTGACCGATAGACCCATGAGCAGATTATTTAGTGAAGACATTATTCTATCTGATTTACTTAGGGGTAAGCTTGATACAGTAATATTATGACAGATCTATATTCACATGCATGTTGACTTCTCATATTATGACCTGAGTTGTGGAGACTTCCATGCCAAGAAAGCTCTCGAGCAATCCGTGATACTAGGAATATGCGCATTCCAGTTATGGAGTTGTCAACTACAAACAGATCAGTAAGATGGGCCTCGAACACTTAGGCCAGAGTGGGCTAATAACGTGATCGAAGCTTGCATGGATGTAGCGGACAAACCTACAACTTGACCATGATCATGGCTGTACGATAGCGGTGCAGTTTGGGTTAATTATCGCGGCCGTGCGTTGTTTCATATATACTACAACTGCCTTGAGTTATGAGTTTTGATATGCCGTAACTGTAGTAGTTAGTAGATTTAGTAACAGCATGGTAATATAAACAAATTACCATTGACTAAAAAGCGGTTCATATCATCTACACAAGTTATATCTTGTATCATCTTTAAGACCTTGTCTCAACAACTAGGACCGCAGCTCTGCGCCTGATATCCTCCGTACGCTGCAGCCCCAAACCGTTAGGTGATTACTATTCTCTTGGTCAATCAAAGTTGGCCGGAAGTACAAGAGTGCGGACTAGTTTTCTTGTTGACTTCGAAACTTTGACCTTCTCTACTATCCTACATTGGTTATAGTGTTACGGATTGACACACCATTGGTGCAGGAGGGTTGTGAAGTATATTATCAGAAAGCTTACGCGCACATTGTCAAAGATACTGGCATAAATGGATCAATCGTGTTTGTGTTCCCGATACTTCTCGACCGCTTGCCGTGTGCTTCATACGTTACACTCGAGATCCTTGATGTCATGTCGCTCAGCACGGCACTCGTTCATACCAAAGATCAGAGCAGGAGAACCGCCTTCAGCAAAACAGATCATCGTTCATACATTACCAGGATCTCAGGAAGCCGGAGGAACCGGTTGAAGTGACAAGATCCTTGAGCCAGCTCTGCATACATTTTGCTTTTTCTACGACGGGGCTTGCTGCTTTACATATGAAGCGAGGTCATATGAAAGTGACAAACCAACAAGAGCTGAACCAACATGTAATTTTCAAAGGGGACCGCAAAACCACTTTTCTATTTCCGGGATTCATTGTTAAGACACTGTCTTACTTATGCATCTGCAAGGAAGCATTAGTTGCAGGTGCAGAAGAAACGACTTCTCAGCGTTCTTCATACTTGAGTGACTGAATGACAATGGAGAGAACGGCAGGGCAAAACATGCAACAAGGCTAGCTCATCATAGCGCAAATCAATATCAAGTGCCGTTCGCAAAACAGAGTGGTTTTTGGCTCATCCCATGGGTCAAACTCTCCGTGAGCTGACAGTCAAGCCGCATGTTTCATGTGGCAGCACAGCGCGTTAGTAGCGCATTGGCCACGAGGGGGATTTGCAGGCACGAACCATCCTATCGGCACCCTGAACTCCATAGGATCCTTTGGATTCAAGCCTGGTTCACCCGAGTCGATCAAAGGAATCAAATTGTCGATCGAATGCTACAGCTTCTTCTTTGACGGAACACATGCTCTCGCTAGGTTAGTTACAACCAGCGTGAAGCTAAGAGCAGCCATGTCGGGTCTCTCAGTGGGAAAGATGCTGCAAGCTTCAACTAAGGGTTCTCTTTTTATTGAGGTCTATTAAACGGGCCGTGCCTCAACTAGTAAACGGCGAATGGGGCTAGTTTGATGAGAGTGGTGCTTGCCGAGAGTGAGAATTTGTTGAAACCACCGTACCGGTTGTTTCCCTAAGTTGTAGGCCATCGATCGTGCAGTAAGCTAGCCATGCTTGTTTGCTGCTAGCACCAAACGCCAGCGTTTGGGCAATGAGAGAAGACCAGATAGATCGCCCTAGTAGACGTGGTTTGTGCTCCTGATTGAGTCTTGCGTATAAACATTTTTTTGTTATGACGGGGACAGAAAGGTGCCTCGTGTGGAACGCTGGCGGCCGAACCACAACCGGGGAGCTCGGTAGTTTAGGATCCCCGGTCAATCATTACCTTCATAGGATTCGCATGTTCTTTTCACAGACAGCTAGCCCCAACTTTGGAACATAGTGTCGATGCCCAATTCATTGAGGAAAACCAACCAAGGAAGGCACTAGAGCGGTAGAAACGGATAGTCAACTTGGGTAAATGCAGGTGAATCCTGCGTATGAACCTATGTAACAGGTTTCGATTGTTTTCGTCGACGCTGTTTTTGGGATAAGTGACGGTAATTTAACAAGAAACAAACTTGCTTGAGAGTGGTGATAATCAAATTGAGTGCATACGAAGTGGAGCAAAAGCCAGGGAGGGCCCTGAGTAGCGGCCATCCGGGGTACAGCTCGGTAGGAGACTGTTACAGATGCATATGAATGGCCCAATGCTATGCATACACACGAGGACAGGAGGCGCCGATAAATGCAGCAATATGCAAGTCGAGATGAGTCTCATGTCAACGAAATGTTGCCGAGAATCGAGCTAAAACTCGCGATATCGAACGTCTTCTTGCTATGTGTCAATTGAGTTGATTGAGTAGCCCCCGCTTGATTGACGGCCATTGTGCAGGGGCAATGAGACTGTCTTTTCTGACATCTCGGCAATGTTATCATTGCATGGGATTGGTTGGTCATGTCAGCAAAAATGATCGCTTGTCTTGTTTGCATTCGCATGTCTCTGACAGCTGGAAAGTGACACAGACTGGGACTGGGACCTAGGTCAAATTGTGGCATACATACGTTTACAGCAGCATCCCCGAGATCGTAGCCTTGCTTGCCAGTTTCCCTCTAGGCAGGTGGCTCGTGCTCTGTTTGTCCTGGAAGTTGAGGTACAGTACCAGAACGTTGGACTAGGCATTCGATTCGCTAACGACGATATAGAGCTAGCTTCGGAGGAGACTTCGTAGCGTTATTGTCTTTGTACAAACACATAACTAGATCTAGTTCGTCTGGGAGTCGCGAAAGAAATTATCTGTGCGTATTTGTGCATCGGGATACTTTGTTATGTCCCGCATCATGATCTGAGAAGTTGTTGATAAATCGATTTTATCCGTGAAAATGGAGAAAGGTAAGCAGTGAGACCAGGAACCTTCGAGTTGCAACGCTGCCGAGGATCAACAGCTCCATTGTGAGATTCTGGGGCTTCGAGGAAGAGAGGCCCGAGTGTGATAGTCAGGGATTGCACCTCGAACCATAAGGCCATCAATATCATCATCATCGATGGGAGGAGAGAAGAGGAGATTGCACATCCGGCGAGACCAACACGAGAAGCGTGGAGCTTCCTATTCGACGGCTCATTGACCAATCCTTGGAAAATATGCAGGACCGATATTGCGGAACCACAAGGGCCCCTGGTCCATGCATTAGCTTTCCCGGGGAGCGTTCTTTAGCTCATTCCAAAAGGGGGACGGTCGTTGTTGTCGTCTCTAGCCACTGTGAAAGGCATCGATAAAGATTATCATCAGGCGACTGCAGAAATTTCCAGGTTTCTTAGGTTGATTGGACTGCCACTAGGAATTGAAGCCTCAGGCATAAATGCTATCACCTCAGAACATCCTTAGGAACGGAAGGCACACCACGCCACCCCTACCTGCCGTGCCGTGTCTCAATTAGTATCGATATCCATTGTCAGCATCGGTATAATTGACACCTGCCAAATTGTGTGTATATCTAGGTAATGAGCGATAGTTGCCTCATGTAGGAAAGTGTGAGGGAAGTACGAATTTTCCGCAACTCATGGTACCTTGTTTGAATTGCCTCATGGAGGGCCTCACTTCATTAATGATTTTTTGGGTTCTTGGGAAGTAAATATCGTATCAGCATCAGCACTTGTCTGCATCTTTCAACTACAAGCACACTCTTCAGCAAATCTCCTGCCTTCTCTTCTCTTCGTCGACCAGGATGAACAAATGGAATTGCAGTCAACTGCAGGTCCCGACCGGGTCACTTCCACAGCTACTGTGATTGAATGCGACGTGCCTGGCCAGGGTGGAACTCTCATAGAGTGGCTAAAATTGGTTGGATATCCTTGGTAGGGACGGGTCGAATCGAAAGAGGCGTTGACGGTCACTATCCCACAGACAGTACCGCACGGAATGGCGTAAAGCCGGTAACGAGCGACAACAAAGCTATCTAAGCTAGTTTGGGAGCTGACAGAAAACCACAACGAGAACTGTTGGTCGATATTGCTCTGTCTGTCACAAGGCAGACATTTGCGACTTGTCTCAATCTTAGCTCTCGAAACCTCAGGTTGTTACCTCCTGTTCAGGGTTGAACGCCTTTTCCGGACTTGCGAGTCCCTACATTTCTGGAAAGTGATGAACAATACCGGCGTCGACACCGTTCTCTTCTTCTTAGCTCACCAGTCGAGTGAGTAAGCCTCGTCGACCCTTAATCAAAGACAACCAGGTCCGACCTCCCGGGCTCTGGCCTGACTCCACCTCCCGCCGCCTAACAAGATCACCATTCCCTTTCTGTTCAAAGTTTGCAAGGACCCATGCAATTGCTTCTGGTTTGTCTTCGCTAGAGAGACCTCCCTCGCCGTTGGTATCTGCAAGGCTTTGCTCTATTGTCATTAGTAGTTGGCCTGTCCAAACTAAACGCCTCACAAATGATATCCACTCAACAAGGACCTGGCCATCTGCGCCGCGTGGGCTTTAATCACATTTTGGCCCTGGGGACAGCTCGTCACTACCACCTACCTTTTGGACCCTCAGTATTCTTGAGCATACCTCCAACATTCCTTATCTTTCCTTTCTCGCCATCAAGCTCCAGCTTTCCTTTCAAGTTCTGTTCCGGCCTTTTCATCGCTTCTCACCTTCCTGCTGCTAGTGCTGGTACTGGCTTTGATATTTCTCTTTGCTCTAGTTCACCAGTTGCACTTGTACTTTGTATTCGGCTTTTTGCCAGTCAATCCTTATTACAAAAGGTGTCATGGCATTGCGTTAGCTCTTACGCTTCCGTGTGAGCAACGAGGTTCATCCAAAACGCCAATTGCCTGCCTTCCCTTACGTTGTGAGTTAAGACATGTTTCAAGTCACTCCCGTTGTCTCGCATGCACTGCTTTCTATGACTTACAGTAGTCTGTGAATCCAACCGCACTGCACTTTTCACATTGCCTCTCCATTTATTGTGAAGGGAAGAACGCTAATACAGTCGATGTACAGCAATGGCGTAACCTATGAACAAAACGGCAAGCTTAGTAACACCGAGATCCTTTCTCCTGAGCTTTCAGCCATCAACTTTTACCAGCCTCGTCAGATGATCAATCAGCTGGTGTAGTGTATACTTTGAAACCTGCCACGTTCCTTCAAGTATAGTTCTCTACAGGTTTGTTCTTATAATATGTGCCCAGAAGCAATGCAATGACTGACCATATTATGCAGAACGTACTCTTTTCTTTCTTATAGCGAACTTTTCTACACTCATTATTTCAGCTAAACACAGAATTGGCCTGCGTCAAGTTACGCAACCGAATACGAAACCACTTCAACAGCAGCATCTTTAGAAATTCACCATGGGCATTTGGGAAACAGATGATGAGTATCTGAGTGGGCCGGCTGCTACTTCGCTGCCGACTCCTTTGGATACTCCTTACCGAACGCCTTCAAGGACATCAAAAAGGTCACGACGCTCGGTTACGCCACCGGGACCAGATTCATCTCCCCCTCAACTACCGAATGAGATGGGCTCTAAAAGGTCGTCCCGAAACATCACAACCGATGAAACTATCAGCATACTCGACCCACGACGATTTACTCCTACCTTACATGCCAATTTAGTATCCGAGATTCTGAACCTCCGCCGAGACCAGGAAGAAAAGACTCGACAGATTGAAACTCTAGAAGCATCGTTACACGCAGCAAAAGAGGAGAAGGACACGCTGAAACAAAACCTCACTGATACAGGCAAGGAAAGCAGATCCCTCAAGCGACAACTTTCTCTCCTCGAAGGTGGATCATCATCGGCACTAGGAGAGTTGGCTCGTGAGAGAGATGATGCGGTCGAATCTGTTGCCGATACAAGAAAGCGACTGGAAGCTGCTCAGAAAAAGATTCGAACTCAGGAGGAGGATTCAGTAAGAGTACACGACCTATGGGCCCAAGAGAAGGAAGCCTGGGAGAATGAAAGACGGAAGTTCGAACACCGAGTTCATATTGCGGAAACTCGTCTCAAAACTGTTCTCGATGAAGTTGCCGTATATCAGCAAGCCCAGTTGAAGAACGCGAATGGCGGAGCCCACCATGGACCAAGTCCTGGCCATGATAGCGAAGCTGAGGAAAGTGGTCGTGAAAACGATGCTGCTAGCATACGAACTATGAGCATGACCAACAGTGTCCGGTTTTCCATGACAAGCGGCATCGGAGTATTGAGATTAAATGGCAACTCATTAGCCGATGAGCTGAACTTCGACGACGAGGACGAGCAAAGTGACTTTGACAATGGTCGAGAAAGTGCCATGTCAAATTACGGACCGTCTTTCCACACACGAAACCTCAGCCGGGACAGCCCGGTAAAACGGTTCCATGCTCGAAACCAGAGCTTAGAGAGTATCAAGAGAACAGGAAGCGTGACTCGTGGCAGGCTTTTTATGAACGCTCCTGTGCCAGAAGCCTTGGAAGACGAGGAGAACGGGAATGAATCCTCAGTCATCACTGCACCCAAAGTTTCGTACACCGACACCGGAATCCAGTACTCGCCACCACCTTCACCTAAGCTACCTCCCGTACAGCCTGCGACACCTGAGCCCCCGACTCGTACCAAGCCTTCTGAAGTCGAGTGTTCTCCAAGGGGAGATGGCGAGATCGAGGCTAACCAGCGCCGCAAGCGCGTGCACCGCCCGCTCAGTTTCGAACCGACAGCGACTCGCCAAGTCATGGTATCAACCGCTGTACAGACAAGCGAAGAGCCATTGGTACCCCCAATGACGCCCAAATCGCCCACTCGCCCACCACCACCGCCTCCAGTACAGTCCCCTATGGTTGAAAAGCCTTTGATGGTTACATCTTTTACACAGACTGATAGCCCACCTGCTCCCCCGCCACCAGCGGCACCGGCCCGCTTTCCATCACCCCCTCCGCTCGCAATCCCGAGTATCAGTGTTCATCCTCCTAGCAGTCGCCCTAGCACTCCTAAAGAACCTCGATTGCCTGTTCTTCACAAAGACTTTGGCTGCCAAGTTAGATTGTCCGAATCGTCATCAACGACCGAAGCAGGCGTACAAACAGAAGGCATCCAGACGGACAAGCGAATGGCCCTACTTCCACCCCATCTCCAACCTTCCGCTATTTCCTCGCGACCTTCTTCGCCCAACCCGTCATCTGGTATCGACATAACAAAGAGCTTTACACCTGTTCCCGGCAATGTGCCACCACGAAACCCGCGCCGACTGGACAGACAGAGTTTCAGTGACCAACCATCGTCTCCAATCTCTCAGCCCGATGATGACATGCTCCACGATGTGTATCCTGGGAACAACGACGATGGCCCCCTTTCCGGCCAGAGAGCTCCAATGCGACGACCGCATCGGTTCAGTAGTCTTTTTGCTGGATTCGATGGTGGTAGCTCTGATGAAGCGGATGATTTCGGTGATGCCGACTTGAGTGACTTGGAGTATCGAACGGCATTATCTGCACCTCGACCCAAGTCCATCTCCAGTCGCCCTGGTAAGCGTAGCTCAACAGGAACAACAGAAACATGGGGTACCATTCCAACATCACCTGAGCAGATTATGTTGCGCCAAGGACCTCGGGTTACCACAGAGCTTCACCAGCCCTTCACAGTCAAGTCCGGAAAAGGGTTCGAGAAGAGTCCTGCTGCCATGCCATCAAACCGGACTAGCGTCATGCGGAAAGCGGCCATGATTCAGAGCGGTATTGCCAGCCATCAGGGCCGAGCGAGGAGCCCCAGCTTGACCGATACCAAAAATCCCCCTCCATTCCCTATCCCTACCAGAGCTAGCTCCAGGAACGTCCCAACGAGTACGAGTGCTCCTAGCGATGGCCGAAGGAGCCCAACCAGAGGTGATTTCTTTCAGCGCCGTGGATCAGGTCGTGTCTACCGGGCGGGCAGTGTACGCAAAGTCCGTTCTGCTGCTGCATTACCCCGTCACCACCGCCATCGCAAGCAAGACAGTCGATCATCTGCTCCACTATCTCCTTCCACCGAAGCCCCTGAGAGCCCAAGCCTTCCTCCCCTACCAACGAACGATATTACGACTCCTCGTAATCGCCCTCGCCATAGTGGCCAGTATAGGCATCAACACAAGCTTTCTACCAACACAGACAACACTTTCAACACGTTCAATACTTACAACACTGGAAACACGCTCAACACCTCCAGTACTGACCCACCTTCCACGCAAAGCGCTGGTCAGAACACGAGTGTAGTAGATGCCATTGCTCAGACCATGGTTGGTGAGTGGATGTTCAAGTATGTTCGCAGAAGAAAGTCATTCGGTATGCCTGAAAGCAGTGGCAAGGATGATACTGGTAATGATCGCCATAAAAGATGGGTTTGGCTCGCGCCTTATGAGAGAGCTATTCTGTGGAGTAGTAAACAGCCGGCCTCCGGCAGCGCCCTCATGGGCAAGCCTGGTCGAAAATGTAAGTTGACTTCTATTTCTGCTCATGAGCATGCCGCTGACGAATGCAGTGACGATACAATCTGTACTCGATGTCAAGGATGACAATCCCCCGCCCAAAGGAACGACATCAGTTTTCAACCGATCCATTCTTATCCTGACACCACAAAGAGCTCTGAAGTTCACAGCAGAATCTGCTGAACGGCACTACATCTGGTTAACAGCACTGTCATTCCTTGCACACTCATCTCAAGCAGTCCCTGAAAATATTCAAGCACCACCGCCAGCCCAGCATACGCCGCTTCCAGAGTTTGAAGCACCCGCGCCCAAGTTAAAACGGGGAGGTATCAGAGACTCTATCCGTCTTGCTAAGGGCCGCACGGTTGGTCGTGCTGCACCGCCAAGTGTTCCGAGCATCCCAAGTGTGCCATCTTCACAATTGGGAGATGGTGCGAACTTTCCAGTGGTGGAACCTGCTGGAGGATTCACGAGTCGAGATGATTCGATAGATGCAGCGCAGCCTCCACTGATACCACGCTTCCATGATCGTAACCAGGCTATGGTCCATGGTCGCAAGAGGAGCAACACGGGTGGGCATGTACCGCCGCCGCTCTCTTTCCGAGGCTTCTCTGGTCCTATCACCAGTCATCAGTCGACGGGTAGTACTGCTGGTAACAGCACCGGAACTGCAGGTTCTTCCGATATCTATCAGTCACAAGCATCGGGCAACGGTGCTTGGGCAATGAGCCAAACAGGCTCGCAGCGGACATCAGAAGCTTCATCGCGCCCAGGCAACTTCTTTGATGCTATTGGCACTGTAAGAATGGAGGCTTTCATCAGCCCCCTGGCATTCTCTCAAATCAACGATTACCCTGACGAACAAGACGAATTCCGGTACTCGCTTCGAAGGCGAAGCAAGGAACAACGAAGACGTCAGAGTCGAAGCCGACACCGAGACAGTTACAATTCTCGCAGCACCCGTACAACAAACGACGATTACTATCACGGAAGCAGAACAGCCGGAGAGGAAGACTACTTCCGTGATGACCCATTCAAGGGATTCTAGCATACACGCGATCTCCCAGTAGCCACGACGGCGATTATCACTTTCATTATTACTTTCATTATTCCTCTTGTTTGTTTTCTTTGTCAACTACCTTGGATAAGGAAGAGTTATGGGCGGACATTATACCCTTTTCTATACAAATACTTTAGGATGGTTTGCAGACGGCCTCAGGGCTGTTTGACACTCGCTATGGAGTTTTGGGGGTTCTTTTACTGAAATGATGTAACAGTCATCAAAAAGCTTGGAGGATAACGGGTTCTTCCATTATTGTTGTGGTTGGAGGTTGACATAACCCTACTGGCGGAGAAGACATTTGGCCAGCTGAGAGAGGCTGCAAGACTACATTGGGTTTGAACCTGCTCCGATTAGTGAGGCGTGGTTCAATCTGAAGAATTAGTAGACATATAAATGAAGACCAGGCATGGCCTGTTTCAATATCTGTTCATGTCTGTTGCTGTAGATTGGGCTTTGCGTGAGAAGCTGTAGTAGGATTACCTTAGATGTAGGCTGGGTTTCACTGACAACCCTACTATATAAGTACCTCTTACATGGCTGGTCGCGTCACGTATCTTCTGTATCCCATGAGCTTGTGTTAGTATAATCAACGTCATCTCTACTTTCACGAATGCCCCACTGATGAATTTTCCCACTACCCCGCGATTTACAGCTCAAGCTCTGCAAGCTTCCATACTTTCCGAACAGAATACTTTCTCTCTAATCCCTCCAGCGGTACATTCCTCCGAAGCTTTCAAAATCTGCTCTACCAAAGTCTCAAATTCAACTGAGTCTTGGGCCACACGAGATATCACAACCCATCATGGACAACCCCGCACCCACAGAGACCCTGGAGCAGATCCAGACGCGGCACCGCCGTGAGCTCAAGGATCTGCAGGGTCGCATAACAGGAAAGAAGAAGAACGCCACAAAGAAGACTCGAAAGGGTGTCAATGATGAGTGTGCGGAGATGGAACGCCAGCTACGAGATAAGCAAGCTGCTGAGATCGCCGCCCTGAACCCGAGCGAGAACAAGAACGACGATAACGAAGATGATGCCGCTTCTGAGGTGGAAGATAAGCCGGAGGGGGATAAACTAGCTGAAGAGACCCAGAAGCTCAGCGTTTCAGTATCAGTGGAACAGCAGCAACAGCAACCGGGCAAGAAGCGCAATCGTCAGAAGGAGAGAATGGCTCGACGTGCTGCTGAGCAGGAAGCCGAGGCGCAGCGCGCAGAGGAGGAGGCGTCCAACATGACGAACTATCGAGCGAAGGAGAGCGAATATATGAAGACGACGTTTGAGAAACACGGTCTGGTGGAGAAGGACATTGCGCCAGACGGTCACTGTTTATTTTCAGCGGTGGCAGATCAACTAGGACAAAATGATATTGCTCTTAGCGATGGAGCCACACAAGAGCCAGCCTACAAGACGGTACGAAGAGTCGCTTCGAATTACATGTTGGAGCACGGAGACGATTTTGCTCCATTCCTTGAGGAGGATCTCGAAGGCTACGCTCGCAAAATGAGGGATACCGCTGAATGGGGCGGACAGCTTGAGCTTATGGCACTAGCACGACAGTACAAGGCAGAGATCCGGGTGGTGCAAGATGGACGCATGGAGCGGATTGGTGAGGAAGAGGGAGCCGAGTCGGGAAAGACACTATGGCTGGCATACTACAGACACGGCTACGGTTTGGGAGAGCATTACAACTCTCTCCGAAAGGCATCATGATGAGAAGGAAAACAGAAGATCGCTCTTTTCTTTTGTGTACGACGGCGACAAATCATATACCGTGGCTGTTTGGTATCGAGACGTAAAGAAGGAGGTTCGGTCGCCGTAGCACTCAGCTCGGCTATCGGCTCCAGACAGAGAGGAAGTCCAGCACTGCGCCTTCTGGGCTCGTGCCTGCCTTGTGTGTCCTTGTTGGTTTGAGAAGACTCAATCGATGTAAAGCGTCGGCCCAAGGTTTTGAGCAGGGGTCCTCGTGGACAGTACCGTCATCGTTGTATGCGATTTCCTCACCCGGAGCTGCCAGAAGGGCTTCGTAGAGTTCTGGAGAGACGCCCCAAGGAGGGCCGTTGGCGGACATGGGCTTTGTTGAAGGAAACTCGAGGCAGACGAGACGGCCATCATGAGAAAGTAACTCCGTCATGCGCTTGGCCCACTTTGGCCTTGCGTCTGGAGGCAGGGCGCACAGAAACTATAGAGATGGTTAGTCCATCGGAGAATAGCAGAGACACTCAGGACCCCTGAAGGCCTGGTTTGAAGGACGTGGAATTACCGTATAGTCGTAGATGAGATCAAACTGGTCGTCCTCACCGGCACCTTTGGACCAATCTTGCTTGAAGAAATCGCCGGTAACCCAGTGAATTTTGCCTTTATCCAAGCCATCCACAGGCTTATAGAGACCTTCTGATTCGGCTTGCTTTTGGTTCTTGACGGCCTCCTCCTTCGCAGCAGCGCTGTAGTCCAGACCCCAGACGTCGTAGCCCCACGAGCTCAAAAGCAGGACGTCATGACCACGGCCGCAGCCAGGTACTAGAGCTGTTTTCTTTTGAATAGCACCTGTGGAGTCCCGGAGAGGATGTCCGCGATGGTCATGGTGTTGAGAGGGTGGTACAAGATCGGGTCTTTGGGCGAGGAGGTCGTGAAGGGCGATGGAAGCAGTGCCGCGGTCCCAGGGTGTCAGGGCCTCTTTCCAACAACTATCCCATTTGGGACCTTGCTCTGCAAAGGGGACAGAGGAGATACGATCCTCTAAAGGATTTTCGGTGGCCATTGGCGCCTAGTTGGATGGTATAACGGGGTTGCACGTCGGCGGATGGTGTAGGAAGTAAAATTGCTCGACCTGGGGTCACGAATTTGAACTTAGGATAGCGTAGGTTATGGAGGTGAGGGGGAGGGTCCCGTCGGTTCGGGCGATGGAGGGATGGTTGGATCGATCAGCTCTGATCCAATGGTGGGGTTAGAATGACGAAATAGGGTTGTTCGTGGAGAGTTGCAAGTCTGTAGATTGTTAATAATTTGATAGATGCAGTGGAATTAACTTGAAGAGATCATGGAGAATGTGTGATGGAGTCAAAATATTAGAGAAGACTGAAGAGAGAAAAAGAAATAATTTCTGATCTGGTCGCGTGCTTTACTCAAGTTTCGGAAGGAGCGACACACTATTTACAGGAGCATCCGGATTGCTTACCTAGCGCATACGCTAACATAAAATGGAAGGCACGAAGGGAGATTGATATTGGAAAGCAACTGCCATTTATTATCAAACGTTTATAAGGAAGGCATTGTGCTCTGTATTACGTCGCTGAAACTGGTGAAGCGACAACTCGTTTGACATGTGAAGCATATGGTGGGGGTTGCGAACGTCATCCACTGTAATCATAATGTCTCAGAGTGAACTTCGACAGTGTAGTGTTGTGTGAGTCGACATGTAAGAGACCAAAATTCAAGACAGTACCACTCAATCCCAATCACGTAATCACATCACCACCAAATCCAGCAAAGAACAGATCGGAAAAGACTCAGAAACCGAGGTCTGACCTGCATCATATGGACATGCTGTGCAACAGCATAAGATGCACCTCGTACAGCGGGATCTGGTCACGACACCAACTGAAGTGTCAAGAAATGGCCTGTGATACTGCAAAAGAAGACAAATTCGTTTACTCAAATGAAAATACAGGTACTGTACACGCACTCATACTCAAACATACTGGATGTCAACATACACCCTACCATCAACTCGTTGCTTCAGCCTCTCGCTTACCCGCCGCGAATTCTTCCTTGAACTTGTCCATCCTATCTATCACTCCCTGGACGAGCGCGTTCCATCCTCGAGGACCCTTTTTCTCCTTCGTACCATCCTCAGATCCACCCCAAAGGGCCCACAGAAACTCACCAAAGATATTCTCAAAGTTCCCTGAGTTCTTGGAAGATTCATGGAAACTGTCAGAATCAGGCGTGTTCTCTCTTGAAAGCCTCCCAGCGATGTCTTGGACCTTGTCCTTGAAGTTCCCAAACCCTGCGTTAAATCGCTTCTTCATTTCTGCAGCCTTACGACCCATTCTTTTTGGTTGAGAGGCTTCTGGTTTCTTGGAAGGCTCTATCGATGATCGATTGAACGATTCATCCGCCTCAATTGACTCGACAGGGACATCGGCTGTGACTTGCGGGAGAGAATTCTGCGTGGCAGTCAGACCATCGACCTCAACGCTTTCTCTCGCATGCATTTGAATGCTGACCGGCTCTTTCTGTGCACTCACAGAGCCTTTCAGCCCTTCGATGGAGATATTGAACATGTTTCTGATTCTTCTTTCCGCTTCATGCGACAGCATCATTTCTCCATTCTCTTCCTGCCCAGCCTTCAACTCATAAGCAGGCAACCGGATAAAATCTTCCATCACTGTGACCGTACCCACGATAACCGTCGCCGTGCCTTTGAACCACTCCACATGCCCTTTGCCGCAAATCGCACAGTCTGTGACCTCGAGCCTTTGTTTTCTGAGGAACAAATGCGCCAGATGCCCGGCTTTGAGAGCACCAGCAAATGCAGTGTTGGATTCATATATGATTTTGGTGTTTTTCCCGTAGCAATTATTGGATTGGTATTGCCTTTGGATAGCGCTTTGCCCAGTGAACCCAACTTTGAAGATTTCTTCGTTTTGGGTATGCTGAAGAACATATAAAACCCCATATTCCCATTGACTCTTCGTGGGAGGGGTGCTGAGAGCTTTAAAAATGGGCGAAACTTGATGCAGAGTCCCTTTTCGACTCAGTTGACCCACGCCGATACCATGAATAGCAATCTCATCACAGAGTGAGATGTTTTCAACTTTGGGGACCTCTTCTTGCGATATCGAGGTATCGAAAGTGGTCCGCTCAACGGTAGTCTTCCCATCACGGACAATTGAGATTTCCTCCGGCATTCCTTGAAAAGAAACGTCATCTCCACTGGAAATGCTTTCTGCAGTGGCTGGCTTTCCATAAACAGAAGGACTGTCTGTATTTGAGTAAGTATGGCCAAGAGACAAGGTGGAAATGTCTTTCGTGATGGTATTGACATTAGACGCGTCGTTGTCTGATACGAACAAAGGATTCTGATCGACTTCTCCAGGTGGGACATAGAGTATGGGTCTGTTAAGAATGGAAGTTGGACCTTTGATGGGAGTCCTGACTGAATCAGGTTCGGTGAGAGGTGTTGGGAAGGGCGAGGTGTTGCTGAGGTCAGAAGAATCAAATATCTCTGGGTCTGGCGTTCCCGGCTGTGATGCATCATCAGAATCATCTTTCAGGGACCTGTTCAGGTCTTGCGTCCCGGCTGGTGAGGTCTTAAATGAAGTATCAGTCAAATTGGCATAAGCGCTGTGCTTGCCCTTCCACTCCTCGAACGATTTTTGGACTGTAGGAAAGTGACAACCACGGTAACTGGCTTCGAGGAAGCATTCAACCATTGAATAGAAAGTGTTAACGTCGGGACATTGCTTCTGCTCTTCAATCTCTGACCAAAGCTGTATGGCTTTGACCTCTCGCTCCTCCTTCAGCGAATTCCTGCAGCGAGTCTTATTCTGGTTTACGCCATGACAATGTTTAAAATCGTGGCCAACTCCGGATACCGGAAAGAACTTGATGAGGTCCCTCAGCCCTGTGAAAAGAGGATGTTCAGAGATTTGAAGGGTGGCCATATTGAATCGAGACAATGGCGAAAACAATAAGGATACAATTCTGAACTTGACGAGAACACTCGTCGCATCTACGGTCTATTAATCACTGAAATTCAGGTGGCTAGCAATTTCGTGTTTCCAGGGGGGTTGAAAGAGAAGCGCAAGGGTCATGATACCCAGGCTGAAGGAACATGTCGTTGGTTCGACATTTTGGATGTTCGTAGCAAGGGCATGGTGATGGATGATATGCAGTTGGTCGTGCTTTGCAGCCGGAAGGATTTCCCCGGAGTTAGAAGAGGAAATAAATCGTCGAGAGCTGAAGAGTGTTGAAACACTCAGGGGGCCACCCGCGTGCTAGGCATCCTTCACGGGCTGAGTCCAGGTCTGAGCGCAAGGCTAAGTCTCACAAGGCTATCGTTATCCTTAGGGAGTTTGGGTATGTGATAGCTCTCCTCAGCCCTTGTATTCTACGGTACACGAGGGTTTCAGTTTATGTAAGGCAGTGTGTGTGACAACCCACGTTTCTCACCACCATCTTCTAGCCAGAAGTAGGGTTGCAGTGAATTGCAAGATCAGATAGACACGGAGTTGGCCGATGAAGCCTTGTCTGGCTGCTTGCTGCTGTGCCGTTGATGAGCTTGGGAAGTGCGTGCGGGGAGGGGGCCTCACGTCGAAGAAGGGCAAGGCTTTGGATTGGGGGAGGAGAGCGATAAGGAACTTTTGCGATAGATCTCGATGGTTTTCTTTTTCCTTGGCTTTGTGTGATCTTATGATCTTGGAACACTGTAAGTTTTGAGAGGAAGAAAGAAGAGTTGGGTACTGATGTTTGTCGCAGTTGTTGCAACCTCTTCGATTATACGAGGCAGTGAACGACAGGGCTGGCTCTAGTTGGCCACCGACGTACCGTGCCGTAGCAGCAACGTCCAGTTGCCGTGGTTATCTTATCTCAGATATTTATCAGTTATCAAACTGCTTCAACCGCGGTAGTTGAGTTGACAGCTGAAGAAGGAGTGTGTGATGCTTAAACAGTGGAGTTTATTGACTGAATTATTAATTCAATGATACCGAGATATTGGGAATGGATCGCTCACGTGCATGAAACAACCGGAATTTACCTCAAGTACCTCAAGTTGCATCATTTTGCCTCGGAAGAAGTCGTGAACAAGGCACGGAATGGACAGAAGAACATGTGCGTGACTGTTTATCCCATTATAGTTACTGTAAGATATCTATCTAAGCAGCCCAACCCAGCTCGGGGCAGTCGATGGCAATGTCGGCTTTATAACTAATAAAACATGATCCGCCTGTGGTGTATATACATGATCCATCTAGTCATCCATCTATATACCAGAAGCATATGCATATCGTTTCATTGCAGAAAGTGGAGAGGCAATGGGGGTAAAGAAAACAGGAAAAAGAGTAACAAGAAGAGTAGACTAAGGTATATGGGGGTCATTCATGAGCCCTCCATTTTTGTGCCAAAAACGCCGAAACCCCGGATATCCGCTGATGATACCGAAAAAAGACAAGACCTCGTATACGTTAAAATATTGGTAAAAAAAAAAAAAAAAAAAAAAAAAAAAAAAAAAAAAAAAAAAAAAAAAAAAAAAAAAAGGCAAGAGATGGGCTGAATATGACGATGTTGATGATGATGATGGAATCCAATGTCTTGGTATGACGACAACCTCCACACTCTCCGAATGTGTCTTTGTCGGTTTATTGCTTGCGGAGAACAAGCCGAGGATAGGATGGACGGCGGTTCGGTTGAAAGATAACTTTTCGGGAATAGACTCGACAAACATTCCCGGGCCGACAGACTCGAGTATAGTCGAGTTGGTTTCTCGGTCGGATCAAGGTCCGAATGGGGACAAGAAATGGCCCACATGGAGATTGGTGTTGTGCAGCGCAGTGCAGTAGTCGGTCAAATAGAACCGAGAAGTATGTGCGTGCCCCATGTCCTTGTCGTTTTCTCGGATCGAACCACTTTCCAACTACAATGATACATAAAAAGTATTCATCGATAAGAGGTTGGAGGTGCAAGACCAAGACCAAGAATGTGAATATGGGCGATAGGCGTCATGATTGGTGAGACGTGATAAGCCAAACATGCCACTGTCGCATATCCTCCTCCAATGAATGAACATCTCGTAGTAATTCGTCGAGCTGAAAAAGGGTTTTTTTTTTTGTTTTGGTCGAGATAGGCAATGGCTTGGCTCATCTTTTCTCTTCTCTCCCTTGTTGTCGTTTGAGAGAGAGGTAGCCCTCATTCTCGTATGTGAATAACCAGTTGAGTAGTCTTTTACAGCCCACAGTCCTCAAAGTCGCGTATCATAATGGCCATTTGTGCTCGCTTGGCAGCCTCGGCAATGAGTGTAAAGTCCTGGAGGAAAGGAGCGGTTGAAGGGTTGTTGCCTTGGGTGGGAGCTGGCTGAGGGACCATCTGGACAGAAGGGGACTGCTGAGCCGAGGAGTTGGAAGATGAGGTGGAAGGGGCGTCCATTGTGATAGTTGTTGGTGGTAGTGATAGATAGTGACGGACGATGTTGGTATGAGCTAGTGAGTACGTGAGGAAGAGTAGATAGAGTAGAGAAGAGTAGAGTAAAGAAGAATGTGGGAGAGATGGATGGATGGATGGATGGGGGGGAAGTGGGAGGAATATGTATTCGGGAGGTTAGGCAGCCAAGAAATAGTGACAGCACAGTATCGTATGTATGTAGGTGTATGTAGGTATGTGCTGGATAGCATATGCTTCTTATGTGCTAACTTAACTAATGAATTGGGTGGATGGGATCCATGGGGACGATGAGATGGATGGCTTATAATTAGTCTGAGCGCGTGGGGTAAAAAATGACGGGATGTCACTTTTTGCTTTCCTCTTTGGTCAACAACAACACTCCAACTTGTTTCACACACAAAGAAAAAGGACAACCCTTTTCTGTCTTTCTGCAGAGTGACGTTCCTGCGGTAGTACAAAGTTGGCACACACACACAAAAAAGTGGTGACGTTGCTAACAACCAGAGAAACCGTCTAGAATTCTTCTCTTTCTGTTGATGATGGGTTTGTTGGTGTGAACCAAATTCGGCTTTAGGTTTATGCCGTCCGTACATGGGAGTACAGTACCCAGCTGGCCTGGCCTGGCCTTGCGCTATAGATAAAGGGCCGAGTGTTCTGGGGGAACGGACAACTAAGTCTCAGTTGTGGAAATCGTGAGATGGAGTAGCCCAAGACGAACAAGAGGGAAAAAAACGGAAACGCCGAGAGTGTGGAGGAGGAGTAGGACAAGGTAGTTCGAGTTGACGTTTAATTTATAAAAAGTGGAGGATGCCGAGATGGATAGATTTTTTTGAATGAGGCCGAGAAGAATATGTCTGCCAGTCACTCATTTAGTCAGGTAGTTAGCATGCATGGCACCACTACGAGATACTGTACTTGTACGTACAGCAATATCTGTCACTTTTATCCCAGAACAAAGTAAAACTCCGATGTTGCATGCAGAACAAATGTTCCTACATAGATCCCTCCATGCCATTTCTGGATTCATGGTATGATAGTCAGTCACCACTTCACTGTGTTGCAGACGGCGGGTCTCTAGAGAAAGGGACCAAAAAGAATTTCCTTCAGCTGCACTAACATCTTTACAGGGACCAAAAAGAATAACGAAAAAGAACAATCTTGTCCACTCACTCACTACTCGGCCTTATGGCCCGGGAGCTAAGAACTGGGGGTTCTTTCCTTCCTTCTGGGCTGTGGATCTGGGGTGGAAACTGGATCTCAGAGGGGGGGGCCGTCCATCTTTTTTCTAGTTTTTTTCTTCTTCTTTTTCTTCTTTTTCTCTTCTGTTGAAAAGTCGGTATTGCAAAAATTGTGGACATGAAAAATAGACCCTAAAAAAGAGACCGAGAACAAATATAGAGTTAAAGACACTATTGATTGTAACAATGCAATGCATGTAGGGCTCAACGATCCAATCTCGTGTATTATTCTCGCGGAATTTCGGGCATATTGCTCCGCTTTACATATTAACTTACTACAACGCAAGAACGAAAAGAAAAGTCATCTCTCTCTTCTTCACCGCTCGTCTTACCTCTCGTTTCAATCTCTTGGGTAGTTAACTGACTAAAGTAGTAGACGGATTTTTATCCTTTCCTCTATTTCCCTTTATCCGCCAGTCTTAAGTCTGTCTCGGCATTTACGGTAACGTTATGGGGATTCTTATATTATTCGTACAAGCCCCCGCCAATCATTGGACCCTGAAGAGCGTGGGGTTTTTATTTTCCCAAGCTCTGACTTTTTAACCGCCAGTGATAAACAGGGTCGTCATGGATAAGAAAGGCCATGTTATGGGAAAAGAAGGAGAAGAAGAGAAAAAAAAAAAAGATCTCTTGGGCCCCGTATATTTTTTTTTGAATGGGGCCTTCCTGATGCTAAGGAGGGATCGACAATATTACCTCATGCACCTTGCAGATGGACATGCAACTTAGTCAACTGTAACTTAACGAATAGTCTATGTGGTGTCTGTTCAAAGTGGCCAGACACAAATCTAGATCAGGAACAAGCAACGTGATTCCAACACTGTATATCGATAAGGCTCACAGAGAGAACTTTCCAAAGATCTGACCGGTCCGTCATCCCTATCTTTTATCCACAAACCACCTCAAAGCCTCTCATGACCATGCCCTTTGTTCTTAGCGAGCCTCACTTTACCAAAAGATAAGGGTCCATCGTGAAACTAGTTGGCGGTCCGGGATCTTTCGGAATTCCTCTTCCAACCATCCATTCATCCATCCATCGCTTGGTGCGCTTTTCTTGCTCCAGTGGGGAAAACAAAACCCCGAACTATCTCCCCTTGTCGATTCGTAAAACAAGCAAATAAAAGAACAAAAAGTCACGACATGACTACTAAACCATCTGCCCATTATCATCGTCATTCTCCCCCTCTTGCTTGCTGTTCGTGCGGCTCCTTCGTCGGACATTGGTCACCGATTGCCGCCCTCCTCAGAGGTCTGCCTTGCTTTTCGGGCCTCTGATCCGTTCCTAATGTCTTGCTTCTTGTTGCATTTGCATAATTATTCGCCACCCCCAGGAACCCGAAACGTCAGCCCAGAATCGGCGGGACGTTGGAGATGAAGTGGGTTTCTCAATCCGCCTGCTCTACAATCCTGGTCAGGTCAGGTCAGGTCAGGTCAGAGAGAAAGCCGCTTCTCTCGTTGCGGAGCCGTGGTTGAACTGTGAGTTGTCTACGGTATACTTCAAGAGGTGTAGACTAGTCTTAGCGCTTCTACAGCCCTACTTGAATCGTAAGAGGATATCCGAACCGACACAATTTCGTTTTAGAGTGATGATGTAGAATAGATGCAGACTCATGAGTCGTGTGGTGATCTCTACTACGTAGTATCTTTTGCTATGCAGGCAGGCAAGTTATAAAATGCTCCGCACACTAGCTGTGGCGTTATACTAAAGTATAAGGGATGATCAAATACTTGAGAATAGCTTTAGGCAATTTAGTAAAGACTTTAGGCTATCATTTCTATTAAGCCTTCCATATATACATGTTATTATACCACTCATATGCCCCAGCAGGTTGGACTTGAAAGTTGTCTTAACTTCAAAGCAAAGCAAGGCTGTCGAGATTGCCTTATTTGGAGTCAGCCCAGATCCAACTTGCAGTGTAATATAGTATATAATGGGCGGTATCACTACTACACGAGACAGTTTCACAAAAACGTGGATCGACTTAAGGTTACTGACGACGAGATTAAATTGTGTGCGGTCGGCCTCAGCGAGAATATCAATCGAGAACGTCGGCGAAGTCCTCCATGTTGCTCAGATTGCTGTTGTAAACTTCCCACGCGAATGGAAGTAGCAGTGCTGCTAGTGACGACGCCGACTCAGATCGCTTCTTGCATATCTCTCAGGGTGCCAACAAGCATCTGTGTAGCGATGATTCGGACATTGTTGGAGTTGTTATGGTCCATGGCACGAATACCGTGGCTGATACTGTAAGTATCATGCACTGAGTACTGTTACAGGGAAACTTGTACTTATAATCTGTCAAATCTTTGGAATTGACCTGGCTTTCAACTGCTCTAAACCCTTCGTCGACACTGGTTTAATGCGTCCTAACTCTGCACTCTCCACCAACCGTCATTCCAACTTTTACGACGCTGTTCGAACGGCCGTTCACCCTGAAGCTCGAGATCGCGAGGCTATGATTGCCATGAACGATCATTTCGTCTCGGCACTCCACGCTACAAAGACAAATGGCAACACTGTCTCGACTTTCCTGTCGCTGATCAGGGGTATATCGTACAGTTCATATGTGGGCAGTCGTACTTTTTCCTTTCTCCGTCTTTACCCAAGGGCCGAAGCTACTTTACTCTGTATAGAGTGAACTGATCTTTACTAAAGGTTGATGATCTTTACGGTCATCGTAA
Source organism: Fusarium cf. aywerte (assembly GCA_011034095.1). NCBI lineage: Eukaryota > Fungi > Ascomycota > Sordariomycetes > Hypocreales > Nectriaceae > Fusarium > Fusarium cf. aywerte. The sequence continues at coordinate 132,208 of WETZ01000024.1, forward strand.
GTACCAATATGCCTTAGCTAGCCATGGTACTGAGACCAACATCGTAATAGAGGGCTTTGACGCCGAGCTTCCTTATTCTATGGCTAAGAACGGTGCCAAGCGATTTTCGACGTAATTCAGTAATCTTAAATCTCACTGACATCTTTCAATGGCATTGTGACAATGGGTTATGGTCCGGGTGCTCTCAGCACTGAAGTTACAAAAGCAGCTGAGGATCTTTACAGCCAAGGCGTTATCACTGTCGCTTCATCCCGCCCCTGTCTCAGACTGTCGGTGTCAACTGCCGATCCCAAAATGATTTAAGTAACAATTTAATAGTTTAGTAAAGATATCTAGATGTTTTAGTAGTATCAGCTCGGGAATCTTGCTCTACACTTTACGAATGTCACGATATGAAATGGTCGTATTGTAAGGTATCCAAAACAAGCTCATTGCAGTCATACTAAAGTTCCCATATCCAAACACCGTCAAATCATAAATCCCAAACATAAATCATGTACGTTTACAACTGTGCCCTCTCCGCCAAACTAGCTGTCAATCTCGGCATGGTTTTGAATCCGGTGGTGGGCGCCACAGCGTGTGTCCCGTTGCTCCGTCCAATACCAGATGGTACAAGAGAGGAAGAGACTGGCTGTTGGGTAGCTTCAGGGGTCGACATAGTGCTTCGATAACTCAGGCTGATTGTGGTTGTCATAGCCATTGTAGTGGTACGAAGAGGCGTGGTACGGAAAGGCATGGTACGGAGAGGCGTGGCACGGAGAGGTGCGGTGCCAGGTGTGCCCTGGGTACGAACCGGAGTTCTTTGAAGGGGTGTTTCTGTATTGCACTTAGCAGTGCTCTTCTCGTTCGATTCACGGGGGCTTGTACCTGGCGTGTCTTTGTCGTCACTATCATCCACAGCAAGCTTTCCATCTCTATTAAACGCTGCGCCTGCATCTTCATCTTCTTTGAAAACATGACCAGGAGCCTTGAAAGACCGAGTAGACTCGTTCGCGTCAACGGTTTCAGTAATTGTGGTAGTCATCTTGATAGTTGAGGACCTTGTGAGAACAGAAGTGAACACTAGCGTTCTGAGGCCCTGAGACGTCTGCGCCACTGAAAGCTGCGCCCTATTCGACGTCTCAGGTCTGGAAGCAGCAGAAGAGCTCGCAATCAACGTTGGTGCAGCGAGTTGCTTTGCATCTGCCGCCTTAATGGTTGGTGTTGAGGTCGCTTCTGTCTCCAGTGCTGGGGCTGGTCCTTCGGCACCGGTGGCCAGGAGGGAATCTTCCGTTGTTGCTTCCAAGGTCGCGAGCTCGGAAGCTGTAGAAGCTACCTGAGCCAAACCTTTCTCTTCGGTAGCGACCAGGGACGGGATTGTTGAGGCGTCCCGTGCTGGCTCACTCTCGATCGACCTATTACCTGGTGTGCAGTTAGGGTTTCGATGCGGATTGGATTGACCACTTACTTGTTCACCTTCATCACACTCTTCGCCTGAAGGCGACGATTCCTGGTTTCCCTTGCGTGCTGGATCGCTAGTCGGTTCTCCGGAAGCCGCATCGCTCGAAAGTGTCTGAAAACCATTATCAGGACCCTCGACGAATGCACCTCCGGGTACAGCGCTGGGTTCTCCCGCATCCAGGTCACCGGAAACAGAAACAGAAATTGATTTTCCATCTTTGGGCCCCTCGGTAGACTCGGCGTCTTCTGCCTTGTTGACTTGCGTCGCAGTTGGAGCCCGAGCTTCGCCAGTCGGTTGAGCGACAGCTTCATCGAGCAAGTCATCAGATGGAAGGGCATCACCGTTTCCAGAGTCATTCGCAGACTCTTTCAAGGCTTCAGCATTATCGTCAGGGGACCCTTCGGTTTCAACATCGCTAGGGGAATTAGCTGATTCATCGTTTGCTTTCTGAGTGGGGATTCCAGCCGGTGCGGCCAATGCTGAGTCTGCTTGCCCACCAAGTCCTTTTGCTGGCGATTGTCCAGATGCGTCGGGCTGATCCGATACACTAGGAGGTTGTGGTTCGGGGACAGTTGCAGCTTCATCCGTTGGTTCAGGCAACTCAGGTCGCAGAGAGGGGTCAGAAGCAACAGGAACTTCAGATGGACCGGGGGCGTCCGCAGAGTCAGGAGCTTCGGCCTCAGTTGATTGCTTTTGGGGTTGACCATCACTGGAAGGTCCGTCAGAAGAACCTGCAGGCAACTGGCCCGACTGACCCCCAGACGAGGCATCTGTTTCACGAGAGGGTTGTCTGTCCGATTCACCAGAAGGCATCATGCTGTTGACTTGATCGTGAAGTCTGCTGATCTGATCTAGCAGTTTCTGAAGATCTTCCTCGGTAACCTCAACCATATCGCCTTGGTTTTCAACCAGTCGCTTCACCAAACTGAGAGTGTGATGAAGTCGATGGCCATGGGGAGATTGCCCAGGGAGCGCTTTGAAGGGGACTACATTGAGAGATCTAACTTCTGGCTCACTGAAGACCGCGCCAGGTAGCTTGAACGGAACGTTGAGGCGAGGCAAAAGGGCAGCGTTGGTAAGCGGCATGGTTAGGAGGATACATGGTAAGAGACAAAGAAGTATGTATAAGCGTATCATTTTGTCGACTTGAGTGTAAAAAATTGAATAAATAATATGGTGTGTGTTCTCTCACTTGGGCGCTGGTTGACGGGTTGTCATGATATATCTTTGCCATAGGCTCCGTCTTGTAGAGGAGCAACGCATTCCAACTATCGAGGTAGCAACACTCATGTTACGATGTCTCAGTCTCGGGCGGATATACAATGAATTGGCCAACACTTGTTGTTTCATATCTGACAAAGGACGCGTTTCTCATTCCTAACGATGAGCGAATGATATGAAAAAAAAAACCCAAGGGAGTTTTCTTGCCCAGACCCTGATCTGATTCAGATAGATGGGTTTTGCGGCGTGGTGATACGCCGCAGCAGGTATTCTGATATGGTTGCCGAGGAAGGCCTATTCGTCATGTTGATCTCTGTGGGGGTTCGAGTTGTTAATTGGCGTATGATGGATGACGGTATCGGAAAACGGGAATTCATAGCATTGGATAGTATCACCTAAGATTCGGCGGAGTCATGACGAAAGTTCAGATCCGCTTGGCGACTGGGAGCCGTCTCGGTGGTCGTAGTCATACTGTACCACGAAGACGATTTCTGGAGTCATCTTTTCCATCGATTCGATAATGAAGATACTGGAAACTTCCGTATTATGTCTTTAACGATGTTGCCTGATGAATTCATGATGAAGCAGTTGAATGAGTGAGTCATTTGATAACATACACTCAACTTAACTGAAATGATGCCTTCTGCTGAGGGCAAGTGACGAGAATGTGTCCTCGGATCACTCACTGGTTTGAGAGTTCTGAATCGTGAAAAGAAATGCCAAGTTATTCTGCAGGTGGATTGACCTGGTAAAGAGTTCCGCCACCCTGAATATTACAGGGGCTTGCTTTGGTGAGTGACATTGAGCGTCCCCATTTCTTGCTGTTTTTACACCGTCATCATCAGCTGAACTAAGGGAGGGCTAAAAATGTGAACAAAGTGGCTGAACGGGGGAAATAAAATGAGACAAAGAGTAGTGATGATGTTTGCTCATTTATTTGGATTTGTTTTTCCTTTGTTGAGTATGTTTGTACGTATTTGAATTTTCATACGTGTCATAGTGGCCATTTCGGAGCATCACGATATGAAGCTGAAAATAAAAGTGTGTATATTATGTACTTAAATGGAGGTTTAGAATGTCGGGAGATGCAAAAAGTCCCTTTTGATGGGTTGAACCGTGTTGTCATCGTCATTGATGCGTCGCAGCGGCGATTCGGGGACTGAAGCGCGATCGAGGGCGGATGGGAGCTTGAATTGAAAGGGCTTTTGCTCGCTGAATCGCTCACTTGGTTTGGGAGGAGTGGAATAACAATAGAAACGGGGGAAATCGAGGCAATGCTTTTGGGGAGAGATTAAGGACATACCAGGGTCGTGATTGGTTAGAAAGTAAGCGCACCCTTGGTATGCGGAAGAAAGTGGCGCTAAACCAATTATAGTAAAGAACCTAACTCAGACGGGCTGGACCTGGACCTGGGCCTGGAAATCAAATCCCCAAGTTTTGCTCGTGCACCTGAAAGAGAGCGAGAGAGAGAGAGTGTGTAGAGAAGAGAAACGCGGGAAACCAAACCAACCCAACCCAACCGATTTTTTACTCCTTGTGCGCCGCCTTCGGCCCCAGCACCAGAAATCAAAATGACAACAGAACCAAATCCCCAAATATTAAAGACAAGGTCTTTTGCCCATGAGTCTATTACTTTCTCTTTATTTAACAACCACCACATCGTCGTCTCTCAATAACCCATCACCATCATCACCGCACTCGGACTTTGGCTGAGATCGCATAACAGCAGCTCCCTCCCTCTTAATAAAAACCACCACCACCACCACCACCACCACTATTGCTGCTAAGAAACTCGCTCCACGCAAGCCCCAAAAGCCCACCACCCCTGACCACCACGGGATCACCACCGGGTCTTTGGTTATTTGCCGCCTCTCCCGTAACCAGCCTATTCCTCAAAACCTGCTCCTTTTCCATTCTTCTTCCATCATCATCACCACCTGTCGCTGTTTCTACCATCGCAACTCCACACCTCGAGTTCTCATCAACAACCCATCCTAAAACCACCATCACCATCATCAGCAGCTCTTCCTCACTTAGATCATCAACCATCATGGCTCCTCCAGCCAAATCCGCCGACGCGCGACGCAAGTCAAGCACCAAAGCCACTCTTATTGTCACTCGCAAAGTCTCTCCCGACAGACTTCGTGCCCTAATCGTGTCCGACGACCCTGTCAAAGAGGAATCTCCCGCCAAAGACATCAAAGAAAAGGCCGACTCACCTGCCGCGTCCATTTCTGGCTCTCAACCAGCTGCCAGCGTCACAAATGGCGACAATGCTTCAGACTCCAACGCAGCTACTCCCGTCCCTGACGCAACTCCTGCCGACGGAACACCCGTCCCTTCAGCCATGGGGCCTCCCACCGAAGGTCCAAAGAAGAAGGGTGTCAAGCGATCGGCTGCTACTGCCAACGGAACAATAGATGGTATCCCCAAGCCTCGAGGAAAGCCTGGCCCCAAGAAGAAGCCTCGTCTGTAAGTTTTTATAACTTCCACTATATGTCTATACATGTACTAATTGTTTTCTAGGGAGGACGGTACGATCGATCACTCCGGCTCCAAGCCTGCTGGCGGCCACAAGCTGGGACCCAAGGCAAACCAAGGTGCTATCAACGCTGGTCTTCGTGCTCTCGATCGCTCTGGCAAGCCTTGTCGCCGATGGGCCAAGGGAGGCTTTCAGCTCAAGAGCTTTACAGGTGTCACATGGGAGATTCCTCGCTGGGTAGCTCCTCAGAAGAAGGCCCCCGAGTCCAGCACCGAGGATTCCGCCGCTGCCTCCGCCGAGGGTAGCACCAAGGAGAACAAGGAGAATGGCCAAGAGCCCAACAGTGCCAGCAACAGCAACAGCGGCAACGACGTCGAGATGCAAAGTGCTCCCAGCAACCACGCCTCATCACCCGGACCTCTGGCTATCGCAGCTGCCTCATAGTAATTGGCCATCGCATACTATCGCTTTCCTTATTTGTTTTGCTCCGATATCAGAGTTCGTTTGATTATGCTACGATATTTGCCGGCGTTTTAGGTTCATACACAACTGACGCTTGGTCTGTCAGTTTGCCAGACAAGATGTTTTCAGAGTGAGCGAGGGCATGGATTCAGACTTGATCATACTTTTTCATCAAGAATGCGACGCTGGTGTCGCTGGCGTTACGGAACAGCGAAGAAGGTGCGCTGTGGAAAAGGAATTGGAATTTAAATATGGACGGTGCTCAAGGCAATGTACAATTACATGGAAGACGGGAAAATGCTAGACAGGTTTGGAGGATTGTCCAAACAAATACTGCATTATTTAATCTGAAATGAAGCAAATTCTCTTTGTTACGTGATGTTGACATGGATTCTTGTGCTCGTAATTTGAGAAACGTGTGCTGGAGCGACGGTGCTTGACACGTCGTTTTGTCGCAGCCTGGGTAGCATCGATGATTTCAGTTTTTCCTGTTTCGCCATCCGAAATTAGGCAGTCGGCAGGTCTAAAGGTAGCTGACGCAATCTACAACTTGTGAGAAACCTAAATACATGGTGGTTGGGTGTTCCTCGCGTCGGCACATCTCCTAAAGTCGCTCAGCATGAAGATGCGATTGATGGCATGCAAAGCGTCAAAGTTAGTTTTGTTCCCATTTCGGCCTCTTGTGGTGAGAAATCATCCTCGATGTGAGGGAATTCTTTGACTTGAGCGGTTGGCGAAGAGTTTTCGGGGGACGAGATGCCCCAATGGCCAGACAGTGGATACAATTTGCGTTCGTCTTTCTCATCGGGGTCATGTCTTGATGTCGTGGTGTGGTTGCAGGGAGCACCGAGGCTTAGTCATCGGGCGAGAACTGAGTTGAGTTTGAGTCTTGTGACTTTGTTTGGCAGCGTTGAGCTTTATATGGCAGGTGGACGTGCGTAACGTGCTGCATTATGCGCTGATTTTTCTATTAATCTTTTTGACTTTAATTTATTAGAAGTTTATGGCACACAAAGAATCTTGTTTATAGACAAGGGGATGGTGGCTGGATGATCCTGTGAGGGGGCTAAATGAACAGCGAGCAGGTTTGAAACCAAAAACCAATATTGGAAAGATTGGGATGCTCATTGGAGGTTTGGGAATAAGTCAGCAAATAACCTCTCCTGGCGTATAAGCGAATGAAACTCTTGTCTCTTTCGCATTCAGATACGCTATGTCTTATTAGTTCAGGCTATAGACTAACGGCCACGTTTTCGTCTTACTGCATTCGTATTCGAGTACTTGAGAAGAGGATCAATCCTCTTTCCAACTGTGGTGGTATCGTGGCGTTATCATCATGTCTCGTCTCAGCTTGATGGACTGTGTCGTGTTGGGGCGTTTTGCATGGCGGATCATGGAGCAATGCAGGTTAGAGAGGGTCCGGCTCGGTTAGCGGGGAAGCTGGTTGCGCCTCTCCACTGTTAAGTTAATGCTGCTGTTGGTTAGGTGCTGGCTTAACAAACAAGGTCTTGTCAGGTAAGGTAAGGTACCGTACTGAAAGACTACCTAGCCTAAACCCGCTGGGGAGACCCTCGTGATTGATAGCGATAGTGATAGCGCAAGCTGCGTTTGCGACGATGAGCGGTGATACGTATCTGTCTGTATCAATGAGGAGACGAGGAATGATCCAACCATGACTCGGTTTCCAGCTTTGTCAACAAACATTCAGCGGTCTATATTTCGATTTATTCTGTACTCTGTCTTCCATCAGTTTCTGTTCATCATAGCTGTGTTGTGTTGTATTCTCCCTGTGAACAAGTGGTGACGGTGACGCTTCTCACACGGGAGCCACCTCCACTCTATCCGCCTCGTCCACTACTCTCCGCCATCCACCATCCGCCTTCTCCTCCAACTACCACTCACTGCTGTTACTGTACTTACTGGCCAACATCCAGTTCCAAATAGAATTGGCATCATTCGGGCTTCTTCTTTTGTTTTCATTCTTTTACTCTTGTCTTTGGCTTCTGCTTATCCTTACCAACTCTGCCTCTTGCCTCGTCGGTTAGCTCTCGACTTATCCGAAGCTCGTGCTCCCCATCCACCCTCGTGGCGCCTACGTACATACTCACTATAACTGTTCCAACCACAACGCTGCACCCCACTACAAACCAACATACTTGCCCTGGGACCTGGCCTGACAGTTGACTCACCTTTGCCCTCTGTTGTTGGGAGGCTCATCGGGTGATAACTGCTCTGCCTTTGCTCCTGCTCTCGTGGACATGGCAAGTCCTCTATACCAAGCTTCAAGCTCCTCTGCTCTTCCCGAATCAGCATCGCCATCCGTCGCGCCTTCACCATCTACTCGTAACGCTCGCTTCTCTCCTCCGAACAACCCATCCATAGCCAATATTCCCAACTTTTATACGCATCCCGCTCGTACCTCGATATTCAACGCTTCCGGCGAACTCAACATCCCCGGCTCTGAATCGACGAATACTATCAATATGGACGCTCCTGGGATCGAAGGTGGTGTGAGCACCGTAAGGACTGGTCTTCCGTCCTTCTCACGGGCTTTCAGCATGCTCGTGGCTTCGGAGGCGGCGGCTGCTGCTGCTGCAACAGCAGACAATAGCTTTAAAAACGAAGATGACGACTTCTTTATCCCATCATACCTCGAGAACTCAACATATGTTCAGAAGCTCCAAGAAGCTCACAAAGCCAAGGCCCAGACACGCGATACAACACGCACTTCCACCAATGGCTTCTCACATGCCTTAACTACATCGTTCAACCAGCATCCTTTGCCCCCCGGTTCCCACCGGGGCATGTCGCATACTGTAATAGAACGCCCTCCGGCCTTTGAAGAGGACGACGATCTCGCACCTCTACCAATGAGATGGAACAAGGAAGACCAAATGGCAGGCATCGAGATCCAAAGCGACGGCCTCGGTGTTAAACACATCGGACCTAAGAACCAGCACGATAGGGATCATGAGGCCTGTGCAGTTCGTGCTGATCATTTCATGCCCCCTCAATGCGGCATCTACTACTTCGAGGTGCAAATCTTATCAGCAAAGCGTGATGAGTAAGTAATAGTGCCATGTAGGAATTGCTGTAGTAAGTGCACGCCTTGCTGACAAACGAACAGTGCAACCGTAAGCATCGGATTTAGCACAAAAACGGCTGGGTTATCACGACCAGTTGGCTGGGAACCCGAGTCCTGGGGCTATCATGGCGATGATGGTCGGTGTTTCACGGGACAAAACATAGGCAGGCATTTTGGTCCCGGTTACAACGTAAACGACGTGGTGGGGTGCGGTGTCAATTTCAGAGAAAATCACGCTTTCTTCACGAAGAATGGAGTAAAGATAGGTGTGTTTTACCCATGTTGGTCTCTCACAATCCAAATTGACCAGATCTTAGGCACGGCGTTTAATGATGTGGGCAGAGGGAAGCTTTACCCAACTATCAGTCTCAAGAAACCTGGTGAATTCATCAGGGTCAATTTTGGACAGACGCCATTCGTTTATAATATCGACGACATGATGAGGGTAGGCCTGTGTAACCCATCCCAGAGCACGACATATAGCTAATACCGTTTTAGGAAGAGCGCGATAAAGTGCATAAAGCCATTCAAGCTACGGATGGGTCGAAGCTTGTTCGAGGTTGGTCTGAAACTGATCTTATTCAGAATTTGGTTCTTCAATTCCTTCAGCACGACGGTTACGTGGAGACGGCTCGAGCTTTTGCGGAAGATATGACTGTTCAAAAAGAAGCCTTGAATCTTGACCCAGATACCGAGGTCAGACATGTTGGCCTTCTGGATGATGAAGACGCTAATAACCGTCAACGTGAGTTGGTTACTCTCTTGTCATGAAGGTTTGCTAACAACAACACAGGTATCAGGAGAGCTATACTTGAGGGAGATATCGACAAGGCGCTTAAGGCCACCAATGCGTACTACCCTCACGTGCTACAAGAGAATGAGCATGTCTACTTTAAATTACGATGTCGCAAGTTCATTGAGCTGGTGCGCAAGGCGGCGCAGCTCAATATGCGCAACGAGTCTAAGGGCTATAAGCAGGCCAACAACCAGACGATGGATATCGACCTTAACGGAAGCGATAATGCTTCATGGGAAACTGATGGGGGTGAAAACGCGACTGACCTTGCTCAACTTGAACACAGCATGCTAGAATATGGCCAGAAGCTGCAAGAAGAATACGCAAATGATCCTAGGGTGGAGGTCAGCAAGGCACTGAATGAGATTTGGGGTTTGGTGGCGTATCAAAACCCTTTGAAAGAGCCTCAAGTGAGCCATCTTTTGGATAGAAATGGACGAGTCACTGTGGCAGAGGAACTCAACTCCGCCATTTTGCGTAAGTAAAACAATCTTCCTCTGGCTACTATATTCTAACCTACAAACAGTATCCCTTGGCAAATCGTCCCGGGCAGCTTTGGAGCTAATTTATGCTCAGAACAGCGTGCTTCTCGAGGACCTCCGTCAAGATGGTGGTGAAGGAGCCTTTGTCTCGGTCAACGATGTTTTGGAAGGCATCCCTCAACCATACCAGAACTAGACGCCATCAAGATGGTTGGTATTTTTAAATCATAAGTTCTTTGCATTGTCGGGGTTCAGGTTCTATTTGGCGTTCCAAGGATATTACCGTCACATGGAGTTTTTTTCATGTCGCATTCTCGTTCCTGATCACACTTGTTGAATCGGAAGCACATACGAGGCCGTGCTTCTTCGGAAGTGTCGTCAACTTGTAAATAACCAGCATGGCTAATCGAGGTTATGGGTTCCTTGGAGTACTGTTATAGATAGGTTAAGGAACTTGAGGGCGGGTTAGCAGTGGGGAATGGACAGGTCAACTCCCCTCTTGCAGGTAAAGAAGCTCGGGTTTTGTTATGCCTGCCTAACACATAGACCACAGTGTTGATAATCAGCGAGCAAATTATCTCAAACTTGATTTGTGTAGTTGATTCTGAGCCATCCGCGCCCATTTTTATTCTTGTTTCCGAAACTCCTCATGATATACATATGATACATTGATACACAGTCTGCATTCGGACTGTTAGTACATTACAAGACGAATCAATCGTCTCTTTGCAGGTGATATCCGCCCCTTTTAGGACTTGTCTACGCCCCAACATCGCTTGTACAGACGTTCTCTATGCCTCGTTAGGTTCTTTAGACCCTCCAAGCACTCACTCAGTGAGTTGTCCTCCCATGCAAGCGCCTCGCTATCTATTAGATATGTGTATGCGAACACATCTGCGTCGAACAAACCGGGTCCCTCAACACCAAAGAACCATCTGTCGTCTCCTAGCAAAGCGGAAAGGGCTTTCAAAGCAGTTGTGGCATCAGCGAAAAGCTGTGAAGGCGAGATGGTGGCACGGCGTGTCGTCTTGAGAATCTCGGCGGTTGCTGCGGTATGCAGGGTCTTGTGGAGAGGGGTGCGGAGGAAGATCGAAGAAGGGAGGTAGAGACTCTTGAGGAGAGGAGCGTTGGCGGGGAGGAGGTAGAGGGCGTATAACTGCATTATGTTAGCAGTCAATATTTGACTTTGAACTGGGTTACTTACCCAAGCTGGTCGGATATTTTGTGTTAGAAGAGCTTGGTATGCTTCGAGGCGGGGTGACGAGATGTTGGGCAAGTCACGAGTGGCATGTTCACGGGCATATTTGTGAATCTTTTCGCCAGTGAGAGGTCTCGAGTGTTGCGACGAAGATGGTAGTAGAAAAGGCAATGCGCCAGAGGGTGAAGCGTGGTTATTCGAGGGTACGATATCGAAGTCGATTCCCGCGATCTTCAAGACAGTCTACCGAAACTGCATTAGGAATTTCTCAACCGATTTCGTTGAAAGAGAGGAAAACACACCTGCCATTTGAGGCATGAAGGGTTATAGCTCGGCTTCCCTGAAAGCGCATCCTCATCGGCCACAAATACGTATAATGCAGGCCGTTGGCGCACGGTAGCGGGGGATCGCACGGGAAGCTCTTCGGGGCCGTAGATGTGGAGGGGGAAATGGTTGAAGAGATTTCGAATGGGTCGTGGAACGACGAACCAGCGATTGGACTGGGGAGGATCAACGGCGGGGGACGTCATTGCGAGGCGGGATCGTGGGCTGAGGCTCCCTTTGTTGAAGCTGGATTTTGTTGTTGGACGTGGTCGTCGGGCTGAAGCTGGAGCTAGAGCTAGAGAGGGTCAAGGCCGGAGGTCGGATCGGCGCGGCGGGCAAAACCCCGGATCGGCGGTACGTATCTTATTTTTCGGGGGACGGCATCATCAAGGCCGGGAGTTCGGGGGCACGGGCGATGGAAAACAGTGATCTAAACAGTGATCTGTGGAAAGTTGACCAGAAAAGGTTTCTATCCCACGAAAAACGTCAAGCCTGTTATGTTTGAGAGTCCCCAGGGTCATAGAAAATTTGATTCTTCTAGTATAAGGGACGAAATAATTTAGTCAGTTTTATGTAGGTTTAGACAAGCGTTTAGGCTACTTATTTCTGATATCCTAAGCTTTAGTCTCGAGGTTTTCGGCTATCCCTAGAGAGTCCGTCGCGGGCTAAGCATGATTTTACAATCTGGGCTATCAGCGACGATATCAAGCGCTGGAGGGGAATAAGGGACTTGAGATCAGGTCTCAAACTAATAACAGCGACAATCTACAAACAAGAATCGAGGAGCTGAAGGTCAACATCCAGACAGCCAGCGACGAAAAAGAGAAGGAGCTTGACTTCTTCAACAAGGGAAACCACATTCTTGATAAATTGTATTCTTCGGGCTACACGCGCAGAACGCCGGACAACATGAGATTTGACTGGGCTTTAATCGATGTAGATCAACATCGACGAGGCTCTAATCGTTTACTATCGAGAGACGTTTGGGTAGCGGCTTACCCAAGAGATGATCAAGTTCACCTAGTCCTGACCTTTGAGAGTCTTCTCCAAAACCAGTCGAGATTTATTAAGTCTAGTGACAAGACTAATCGTCCATCATCTGTTTGGAAAGTAGGTGCCACTACCGGACCAGGTGGGTTACATAACAATCCGCACATACAGAAGGCTTGACAGAAGTAATAGCCTAAGCCTTTTACTAAATTATCTAAAGCTATCCTAAAGTCTCTTGTCGTCCCTTATGCTTTAGTATAGTGGCAGGGTCAGTGTGCGGGTTAATTCCTAAACCGCCTGAGGACCAACAGTCGGAAAATACGGCAGTACCAAACACACCTACAGGCAATGGATCGGGAAGAATACTCAGCTTCCGTAGCTTGGTATTAAGTTAGTGATGATAAACTTTCTACTTTTTTCTAATGTAATACAGTATCAGTGGATCGATTCAGATATCAGAGTCAAAAGCTTCTACTGACATGCAAAAGGATAATTGGTAAATGCAAAGTATTTAACCTTGTGGAATCTACATTCTTGTGAACTGAAGCATACATATCTTAGCCTTACACACTCTTCACAGAATATCCGTGACATAGTGCATGCAGGAAACCACTGTCCCTTCTCTTGATCAACCACTTGCACGGGGGATATATGGCTGGTAGCCCAATAATATGCTGTTTATCTCGGGCTTTATATGAATATAACAGTCCAGTATCCTGTGTCTACCTGAAGAAGTCTTATTAGTAGTAAAGAATAATAAGGAAGACTTGCTACTTGTGCATGTTAAGTGTATTTTGATGCCGTCAGTGCGAGCAATGTGTCCATCCTGTACTAAGCAAAGCACACATGATGTTGTGCACTATAGCTTTAGGGTCAGTAGAGAATAATAGGTACACTTCTAAAGAGGGTAAAACTTACCTACCTAGTTTATGGAGTGGTAAATGCGACTTTATTAGCCCACCTTCCTTTGCGAGTGCCGATTATAAATATCTCCGGCCAGTGGTAGTCCTTGGTAACCCCAAGTCGGAAAAGGGTACTGAATTTACCAAACTCTGCCTAAAGATGCGGCTCGAGCACATATACCAGAATGGAGTTCATTATCTCGCTTCTCGGCCACACTAGAAGCGACGTAGTAAAGAAGTTTCAGCTTGATATGCTGTCGGCGAGAATGAGCTCAGCCTTATCTGGCGCATCCATGCCGTCTTCTCCGCGGCTGCCAATAAATACTTGTTTAGTGAATGAGTTAAATAAAGCTTTCCATTCTTACACTTCCGGATGTATTTTCTCGAACGCTCCTATAATGTTAAAGTTGATCGATTTGTGTATTCTCTCAAGACATCATTATAGATGCAATATGCTTGCTGCGGATTTTAGGAATCTCACTTGTGAACTTGCTGTTAAAGGTGGATTAGAACTTGGTCACTGCGGTGAAAATTCGGCAAAGTAAGAAAGATTTACGAACCGATACTTATCTTCTCCCAAAGAGTGCCTTTGAGCCTGAACTCCTGGCAACTTCCTATAGTGGCCATCCTACATGAATGTTTAGTAAGCCCTTAAGAATTATATATGCGCCAGCTTTTATTCCATTCTCAGGATGCTTAGGGTTAATGTCCTTAACACTAGGGGTAGTAAAACCAGAAGACCCTTGACTAAATCTACTCCAGCAATATCGCGTCCTGCACCTAAGTCTTGACTTATAGCATCAATGGTGCCAGGGCGCAGAAACTATCATGTATGAAACTCTTTCCGAGAATTCTTTATTGCAGCGACTTGAAACAGAAACTGTATAGACTACCTTCCCGTGACAACAAGCTCAAAGAACTCCAAGAGCGAGATGGTCAGTAGGTGTCATACAAAGACTTACATATTTGACTTACTAATATTCCAGAACGCTTGAATAACGATTGACACGGAAAGGTCATCGTGAATGTTAACAAAAGACTGAGATACATATAAGATAATGATATCAATAAGATCAGGACGTATAAATTCATCCCGAAACCACTGTCACAAGATAACAGGAATGAGAACTAATGCCTGGCCAACTTCCATCATTCTCCACGAATCCATATGCGTGACGGAATTCTGCATACGCTTCCAGCCTGACGAAAAAGGTGAACTCGGGCATTTTATATTTTCTGTGAGATATAGTTATGAACTCTGCTATCCAGTTACGTGTTGAGACTATGCGTTTAAACTCAGAATCTCATGATGTCGAGGCCTAGCCCGGCAACATTCGGAATATGATCACAACATACTTTGACATAGAAACGAGCTCATTGTGGTGAAGGTACAAGCAAGACAACTGGTAGCTAGAGGTAGAAGTGACTGGCATGTTAATTCTAGATATTAGAGACTCACTATAACCGAAACGGCTTTCTTATCGTGGCTGATGTCTGTTCATCTCGATATCACGAAGCACATGTTTGCCTACCTATATACAAGTTATTCCTTGGTGAACCTTGACATCTGCTTTTCTACATTAACATCTCTTTGCCAACAAATGATCGCCACAAGTCGTCGCGTGTTGCCATGCTTCTTATTGTTCTTATTGACCAACAGCCACATTTAATATAGGCTATTACACTCTGTTGCTCAAATACCAACCACCTCATAACTCATCAAAATCACAACAGAGGAACAATTAAGACTTTATAGTATCAAAGTATAACAATCTTAATTCTCCGGTGATCAGCGGCGTCTAGCCGATCATCTGCGGGTTTTATACCAAGTTGGGCCATGTCATGTAAGCACTTGCACCTTCAAAGCCCCATCAAAAACGGTTCCCTCCTCTGCCACGTTGTACAACCACTTTAAGCAAACGATTAAGAGATTGGAAATAAGCCCCAATGGAGAATAATCTGACACGCACTCGACAACCAATAACATCAGTTCAATATGATGGCTAAGGCAGCTGACAACGGGTTGCAGGGCCGCAGGGTCTTGCGCCTCGCCTGAGTTTGTCCACAGTCTTACATGCATAGACCTCTTTCGAGTCTTGGCTCCTCTTCTCATCTCATTCATATTTTTTTTCTTTCTTTGTCCAACTTGCGCTCTTTTACCACGTGATCACCCTGTCTTTCGTTCATAGTATCTGTCTTGAGAGTGAGCGAGTAAAACGACGAAATGCGACAATGAGCCCAGCAAGATTCTATTAACATCTCTCCCTCTTATATGCGCTGCGCTACGCCGCCCATACTACACACACCATGAGGTTCTTCACATGCTCAGTCTTTGTTCCTCTTGCCATCGCGCACACGCGACGCTATGAGGCACTTCAGGCAGCACCAGGCAACCTTATGCCGCGCTTCTTTATCGATCGCTCATTTCCCCTAGCCAAGCGGGCCACAGAATGTGATGCAGATCATCACAACTGTAAGCGCACACTCGCAAGTCCAGTGTCGCTCTCAACTTACACAGTACAGGCCTCGAGATCGGCTTCCCAAATGACTGTTGCGATAATGAATCTTACTGTTACATAAATCGAAAAGGCGACCCGAAATGTTGCGCCATAGGCTCAAATTGCTCCAACGACTCTCCGTGTAACTCGACTGCTTACTTGTGCACTCGTACCGTCACCGCGAGCGGATCTACCACTGAGCAAGAAGGTTGCTGCGATCGAAAATGTCCTAAAACGAGCCTTTATCTTTGTCCTAGTAGTCTTGGCGGAAACTGCTGCGGTTACAACTCTGAATGCCAGGTCGGCGGTGCTTGCGCTTCAACAGTAGCCCCATCAAGAACAGATTTACTTTCGCCTATACCTTCAGGCTGCACAACATCTCAGCATAGTTGCACAATAGGAGAAGGATGCTGCGACAACGACCAAGTGTGCACTCAAGTCAGCGGCGAGGGATACTGTGCCCAAGCTTTACCAACAGAAAGCGACGCCACCATCGTTGACGCCGATAGCGATAATGAATTATCGGATGGCGCAAAGGCGGGTATCGGCGTCGGTGTCGTTGTAGGAGCGGGTCTTGTCATCGGCGGTCTTACTTGGATGTGTTTGCGAAAGCGACGACGCCAGCGAAGTACGATAGGCCCCTCGGCTTCCGGTGATGGTGACAACGGCCCTCCTCGCGATGGCATGACAGATATATCAGGGAGCCACGCCCGGTCAGGATTGACACAAGACTACTTTGGACCAGATCCTGCAGCAGGACCATATACGGAGCAGGCCAGTTCACGAGTTACTTCGCCTGGCAGAGACGCTGCAGTGCCAATGCATGCACAAAATGCAGGTGATATTGCGGCACCAGTCGAGATTGATTCAACAACAAGAGACGGCGGTGACCTCTTATCTCCAATGTCTAGTCCGAGTCTGTACCAGACACCTCCTTCTGAAACAATAAACGGCCGGTTCGAATTATACGGCAACGATTCAGCTCTAACCCCTGATCGTCCGCTATCCATCGTTCCGACACCACCGCATAGTGTAATGGGGGACAAAGGCCCACGACAGGGTTAATTATACTAGGAGAAGAGAAATTCATCCCGTTCTATTCATTTTTTTGGTTACTTAGAAACGCCCAACCAGTTCGTTCATACGAAGAGAGCCATCCAAATGTTGAGAGTGCACATGCGACTAGAGAAAGAAATAAACAGTTATGTGTATCGAAGTTGATGCTCAGAACTCCACGCCAAACAAGATGGGGAAACGTCAAGGGCGCCGCCTATCGGTCCCGACAACGCCGTTGTTGAATGAAAAGTGAAAAAAAAATACAATATGCAACCATTGTCTATGACAATTTTTCTCATAGAATCTGCGTTTAGCAGACGACACCACCAAAGGGCGCGCAGTTTCGTAGGTCCTTGACAAGTTCCTCCACACTGCTCAGATGTTGGCTGAGCAGCTCTTGCTTCTCCTCGGTGGTAAGATAAATATCCCCTGCAGAGTCGGAGCCGGAGCGCTTGCGGCGCGAATCGGCATTAAAAGCGCCGACAAGTTTGCTAGGGCTACGCTGGAACATGGCAGGGACGCTGTCGCGCTGGTCGGCTCGTGGAATCGAGGGTATCTCAGGCATGAGGTAGAAATAGAGAAACTCGACGAGCTTGAGTTTGACCTCCCGAGCGGTAGATCGCGACTTGAAGAGTGATGTGACCGTGAGAAGGCCGTCAAGGCTCTCGAAGGTGCGGGTGTTGATGGGAGTGTCGATCAGAGCGGTTACTAGCGTGAGAAGAGTCGCAGATTGAATGGCGGGGCAGTTGTAAGGCTCAAGAAGGTCAAGCAGAAGCTATGTTTTTGTTAGTCGGTGCTTTTGTGGCGGTGGGCAGATGTGTTACTTACGTTCATATTTTGTTCTCGTGCAAAAAGAGATTTGCTTGGAGGATGAAGCAGTAGAAGTCCTTGAATGAGATCAAGGGAGCTCAATATCAAAAGATCGTTTCCACCATCACCGCCCTTGGCCATGAGTCTATCGAGAGTGCTGATCAGGCGCATAGCAACGTTCCATTCGAAACCCTCCTGCAACTTGAAAAACTCTCGGAAAGCCGGATCTCGAGAAAGCTGTGAGAGGTCCTTCTGAGGCGGTGTAGATGTGTCACTTCCATCATCGTCTGAATCACGGCTTCGATGCGAGCGGTCGTGTCGAGAGTTTGCATTTGCGTTTGAAAGACAGATCTGGGCGAGAAGACCTTCGACCTGGCGAAGGCCCTTTCGAACTTTGGGTCCGTCGTAGGACGAAAGGTTGTCGAAGGCGAGGGATAGCAGCGACTCCATTTTGTTGTTGTGTTGTTTTGTGTTGCTATGGTGGGATGTTGCGCTGTGTAAGTGGGCAATACGAAAATGGCGGCGGGCAGCTAGCTATTACGCCAATCGAGAAGATAAGGTGCGAAGGGGGGACAAAAAGAAAGAGACGCCGAAAGACCAATTGCTTGAGGCTCGTACTTTATTCTTTATTAAAGGAAGGAAAAGAGTGTGTTCAACGTACGATCCGGACCGGACGACGAGCCGCAGCAGAAGAAAAGAATGGGAAAAAGTGACTGACGATCGAAAATGACGGTGACGGTGACAAGAGACAAGGACCGAGCTCAAGCTCCCAAAAAGCGCAAGAGGCAGACAGAGGATCGACCGTTGAGGTGGATACCTAATACCTAAGTCTAGGTATGGTAGTGAGGTGACAAAACCAAACAATCCAGGTCGATGGAGTATCGGCATGGCAACGGGGCTACCAAAATTCCAAGGTTTAGAAGGGTCACGAGCCGAGAGCCTTCCGGGGTTGCAGGGGCCGTTTAGAGGGGTCCTCGGGGATGGAAGCCTAAGAGACGAAATTAGCAAGTCACTTTATGCCGGTTTAGGGTATGCATAGCCTTGGGATTTATTTTTGTACCCTAAAGCTTAGAGGCCAGCTTTTCTGTTTACCCCCCAGGAAGTCTGCGCGCTAAGAGCGGGAGAAGCTGGTTGTCCGGGCTGTCATCCAGACCGTTGGGAGAAGGGAATGTCCTGGTAAATAGAGGGCACCTTGAAACAGTTGACTTGATTCTAACGGAGATGAGGTATGAATATTTGTGGATAAGTTAGATATTTCGACTCAAAGAAGAGTTTGTTTGGTATTTGGTCTAAAAGAATGATAATTCACTTTACTGGTATTGGTATGATGAATGTTTACACAGCAACTGCAGTACTAAACAAAGACATGACCAGCAAGATATTATGGCTTCCATCGTATTACCCACCTAGAACCTATTTGACGCATACCTTTCATGAGAAGTCGAGTCTGTTCATCGTCAATTGATCTATATCAGTCTTGATAAATACTCTTCTCGGCCGGAGGTGGATACTCGGCCGATACTCATTAAACCGCATAATCTCATCGTCGATGGATAACCGATTGGCGAAAGAATGTAATATAAGACATAGTTGGGGTGTGGAAGTTACGTGGTTTATTTTTAGAGCCGGCTTAACTCTTGGCTACTCTAATTTTGCTTCATCTGATCTTGTAAGAATATTCACTGTAACGCAGTCTTGAAGAGCTGATATCAAGTGTCGGACCCAAGTACAACTTCACTCTGCCAAGTCCCACATCAAAACCCTTTTATCAGGTTCGTGCTTTAACTCCAGCGCATAGGCAACTTAATCGGTCAGAATACATTGAAATCTATATTGAATGGATCCATGACGTACTATGGCAGATAACTTGGCATTCTAATTACTCATTACATCATCGCTCTACTGACCACCCTCAGACTGGCGCGAAATTGTCTGCACGGCTTCATCTACTGTAGCAGCGATAACTGTTGGCTTCACGTCTAATGAACCCGCAAGACCATCACTCCATCCCTTTCCATCACGGTCAATCCATGCACTCTTAAGTCCAACGGCCGTGGCACCCGCCACGTCAAATGGATTCGAGCTCACAAGCCAGACCTTGTCAAGTTGGGATTCAAGACCAGCTGTTTTGGCCATGAATTTGTACGTGCGAGGATCCGGTTTAAATACCTGAACAGGGTCGATGCTCACAAGCTTCTCCTGAGGAAATACGTTGGTCGCCTGTGACAATGAAGGCGATGTCTTCAGTGATGACGCAAGCATATCGGCGGTGCCGTTGGAGAAGATGTACGGATCAATGGATGGACTATTTGCCAGCCTCTTGAGTGCATCGTCAACATCCGGAAATGTATCAAGACCATTGTACGCATTCATAACACGCTCCTCTTGTTCAGAAGTAAGCTCAACGCCAATTTCCTTGGTAGCTTGCCGAAATGACCATCGTGTAAGATCGCTAAATGAGCGATAAGTGCCTTTGGATGCCGTTAGCCACATTCGTTTCTCAGAGTATTCTACTAACCCATGCTATTGGCGCGCCATGTATACTCTAGCTGATATCTCCTGGCGAGAGATGCAATTGACTGGGCTTTGTCTTGACCGTAGAGATTTGCCAACTCTCCTGCGATTGATGCAGTAGAGAGTATGGTACCGTAGAGGTCAAATGCAACAACTGTTCGTGCCATGGTGCTGGGTTATGAGATTTGAGCAACTAGTCAAGAACGATGAGAAAGCTGAAGTTATTGATGAATGAGAGGTCTCAAGTCAAGATGGAGACGACCGTAACGTACAAGCTGAGTCATGGATTTGATTGGAGACCAGTGATGGAGATACTCCGACTTCTGACATCTGAATTACGACTTTCTGCCATACATCCAATACCTCTATGGGTCTCTAACGCCAGTTACTGAGGACTGATCCATTTGTAAGATGACTCAGCACTATCATTGGCAAAAGCTCAGAAACGCATTGTTGGTCATATTAGTACATACTAAGATCAGTGAACATTTTAATGTTATACTTCTGATTACAATAAACCTATTCTTGTAAGAAAGGCAATCCTATCTCGCAGTCACCGTACTGTCTGAGCTATTCCCGCTCTCATTACACTGGACACTATTCTGTCTGTTCTCAGCGCCATGTTCCTCGTCCTTCTCCTTGGCTTCCTTCTTGTCCTTGGTAGGCGCAAACTTGCTTCTAACCCGAATCTGTTTGCCGTACTTGTAGAACAGGAACGGGATAACAGCTAGGAGAGTAGCAACACCACCAATAAGACTACCGCCGCCACCGACACCGAGAGCGCTGAACATCTGATTGGTGAATAGAGGTGCTGCGGCGCCGCATGCTGATCGGGCGATGGTATTCGCTGCGATGGCTGAGGCAGCATACATGAGATAGACATCGACGAGGTATGTCAGGTAGGCGACGAAGATGAGCATCAAAGATGTAGCAAGCAGAGTACCTGCGATTGTCGGCACGATCCAATGGATAGAGCTGATCAGACCAGGTTAGCTTCTGTTCTAAAACATTTATCGTGGACTTATAGAGTGTGTAACTCATGAGCATATGAATGATTACTTACTTGTACTCGGCTGTCCATGCAAACCAGAACATGGTCACAGCAAAGCCAACGCCTCCAATCATGGCCAAAGGCAATCGGTCTTCCGGTTCCATCTCTTTACCTCCCTTTTCAATCTTCTTCTTTCGGATTCGGGTATCAATCAGCACAACAAAACCACCAATGAAGGCTCCTTTCGTCACGTTAGTACTTGAGGCGCATACACCAAGACTTGCGAGGGGACTCACCTATGACAGTTCCAATCAGGGGGAGCTCTCCAACACCACTATTCCAGCCTCGTTTCTGCTGGAACACGATGGGATAAATACTGAACAGCATGTACAGTAGCGTGTAAACAACCGACATGTAGATGGCACACAGGAAGGAGATGGTATCGAACAGTATGATAAATGGTCGAGTCAGGGCAACCTTGTACACAGCTGCCAATGATTGATCACTGTCTTCAGACTGAGCCTTGACGTTTTCGTATCCAGGAATCTTTGCTTTTCGAATTCTTCGGGCCTTCTTAACGAGAAGAGTCGGAGCGTGTGTTTCGGGAATGGTCAACATGACAACAGCGGTCGCACCGCCGAGCCAGAGCAGTACAAAGAAACTCCACTGCCAGTCTTTCTTGAGCTCAAGTAAACCTGCAATGACAGGACCTAAAGCAGGTCCAACCCAAACCATAGCAGAGAACCCAGCCATAGCATTGCCGCGCTCGAGAGGGGACCAGAGATCAGCAAGTACACCTGGTGCATTGCTGAGGGGCGCAGAGACAAAAGTTCCAGTGAGGAAACGACCGACGAGGAGTGCGCCAAAGTTGGGTGCCCAGGCACACAGGAAGTTGAAGACGAGGTACAAAGTGAAGGTGATGTAAAAGACCCACCGTCGTCCGTATACTTCACTCAGCGGTGCAAAGATGAGTGGCCCGGCACAATATCCCAGGAGAAATAGAGTGATGGTTAGACCTGCTGCCAACTCAGACACATGAAAGTGTCTTGCCATGGACGGGAAACATCCGCTCGGTGAACTCGAAGCAAAAGTAGCATTGAGAACGAGCAATACCGCAGAAAAAGTTACAGCCCATCTTCGAGGGGTGGACCAGTTGTGTGGATTCCTTACATCTCCGGGTGCAAAGTCAACGTATCCATCCTCGTTTAGATACGGAGGATTTTCATCTTTGAGTTCTGTAGTTCGGTAGGGCTTGTTGTTTGCCGATGAGAAGATTCGATGTATAGGTGCCATTGCTGCGCTTTAGAGTGCTCTTGGTGGCTTGACCTAAAGAGCATGCATGGCCAAGAGATAAGACAGCCCAGACTCTTTTTATATGCCTTTTTTGAGGATAAGGGTCCAGAGGCTTGCAGCACTACGGAGGTGATATTTGAGCAAATCGATGACTCTTTCCCGCTCTTCTAGCGTCTCGATACTCGTGGGTTCGGAAATAAGTTATTAATCAGATCCAGGGTCGTTTCCCTGATCATCATCCGGCATCACCATTTTCGCTCCACCGTTGTCGTCATATCTTGGGCAGTTCTTGTAACACTATAGGCTAAAGGTCCAAAAGTCGGGCTGCTAACTAACGATTCGTCTTGAAAGCTAAGTTAGAGGGGAACTTCGCCTTTCGCGGTTCGGCTCTCGTTGCCGTGTTACAGATATTTCGGCCGGTAGTGGAAAGACAATATCGGTGTTAACGTTGGCCGATGGGAACTTAGTGGCTTATGAGAACTTTATATGGCTCAACTGGGAAGTGATCTGATGGAGTTGGTGTGAGGGCATGTAGGGATTTTGTTAACGTTATCGCCGTTTGCTTCGAAATATGTTTCTTAACTCCGTGAAATAAGGTATAGACCGAAGGGGGTGATAAAGAGGGTTCTACCATGTTTAATGATTTATAAGAACAAGTGAATTTTGTATGCAGATCATCCGAGAGTCCCGCCATGATGAAACAGTTCAACAGTCGCTGTCTGCTGATGAAGTAATGAGAACCCAAAACTGTATCAGAAATTATATGAGTTAAAGCAGTATTCTTCAACGGGAGAAAAACCCCGAAATTGAATAGGATCTCAGTCGTGTTGGTCCTGATGCTCACATTTTCATCGACCAAAAGTAATGGTTCAGGGTAGGTCGCTGCACACGGATGACGGCATGGACCCTGTTATCCAAATTTAGTCATCTCATCCTAACATATAGGTAACATGACATGGCCCCATTGATCAGCTCGTACCTGGATTCACTTCAGTTCAGATTTGCACGTGAAATCTAGAGTTATCTCCAGTATCTGGATCCATAAATGGCAAGATCTCACAAGCAAAAAATGGAGAGGAAACTAGGTCCCTGGCATACTGAAACCAGGGATGTTGAACTCAACGTGTTCGTCTTCGCCTTCGCCTTATTCTTCAGCTGAGCACCGATCATAAGACAGATAGACAGTCGTCGCAAGCCCTGGTTCTATCATGGGCTGAGGTATGGTGTGTTTTGTCCCAACGAATTGGGCACGTTCATTTGGGAGATGATAGTTGTAGATAAATAAAGGGAGAGAGAGCTGGTGTATCAGAGAATGTTAATGTCTTTGTTTAATCTTTTGTCTTTTGTCCTTGTGTTGTTTGATACTACGGTAACTGATCTTTGTTTACATTGCTATATGGCCATACAAGCTCTATTAACCATTCTTTGTCTGTAAGTTGTCTACTATGTGGCTTAAGGTGGTAATAGTCATTAAATATGAGGTAACTGATAATAACTGATCTACTTGCCAGACAATCATTTAAACCATTTCCCAAACGAGAATACTCAGATCATCAATCACGAGCTTCAACAAATGTACGTATGAATCGATAATACGTATGAATTCATGCCACATCACGTCAACGTGCTTTCTCAGCTGTGGTCAGTTGGAATGATCTGCCTGCATTTGGTTGCCAATTGGACGGGACGCTCCCCCCCCACAATCCAACCTCGATCTGGGCTTCTCACCCCTGACAGTCTCCGCTAGAGCTGACCCCTCTAGCCCCTCCCTCCCCCTCTCGACAACAAAGGAAAGCTCCTCAAGCTCCTCAAGCTCCAGGCTACAGCTCCTAAGCTCCCTTCCTCTCTGCATTAGCTTGTGAAGAAAAAAGTCCTAAACAAAGACACGGACTTTCTGATTGACAAGCAAGACAAGCTTGTGAAAGGTACATATACCTTGTCATTTTTAAAACTGTGCTGCGCCCGTGAGTCTTGCGTAGGACAGATACGTACCCCTCTCAGGCCAGACAGACACAAGCTTTGGGGTAAATCCTACCTACCTCACGGACAAACCTCAATCTCCAAAGTCCAGGACTTTTCTACTCTCAAACTGGAAAGCTGCAGGACTCTAAACCACCCCTGTATTTCTCAGCGCATGCGCATTGGACGCGTGCGCGGTATACTTACTTGGTGTATCTATCCACAATTGAGACCCCAAGGCTCAACTCTATGATCCTTCTATCGTCGCATTCGGTAGGCTTAGACATTATCATCTGGATACTCAATGACGTCGACCATTTATAGACTCACCCGAACTACCCGACAATAACACCTATCACTTCATTCATTATTGTGTGCCAAGTCGAGACGAGACAAAACGAGACACGGACTGCGCGCACACACGGACGGCATTTGTTTATTATTGCGTGGGTTTTCCCAATTTTCTTGATGTAATTCTTTCTTTCTTGATCTCAGCTCTACTCTTCCGCACTAGTCTACAGCTCGGACGTATATGACAGCAGCAGCAGCTCTAGATATCTTCAAAAGCGTCATAAAACCATCAGACACGGACAAAACCCCTCCTCTGCCTCCGAATTCGACTTTAGCCTTTGTCGCTCGTCGAATCGCATTTTCTATAATTAATTACCTACCCCAAAAAAAAAATACAAAACACAAAACACAAAACACTCTCCGTATGATCCCCACGGCCGACCCCATTCTCTCTCTCAACCCTGAGACCTTGCCCCCGTCAGCTTTGCACATGCTATCGCTGTCGCCCAAGGCAATGCATAAGATGCCCGCCATCTCCAGCCCACTTGTCTCTCCAAACGCCATTCCACC
This sequence comes from Fusarium cf. aywerte, assembly GCA_011034095.1. Classification (NCBI taxonomy): domain Eukaryota; kingdom Fungi; phylum Ascomycota; class Sordariomycetes; order Hypocreales; family Nectriaceae; genus Fusarium; species Fusarium cf. aywerte. Next base: position 157,573 of record WETZ01000024.1, read on the forward strand.
TCGCACCTCGAGCAACGGAATCCCAACTTCTCTCAGTACGATACCAACCAAATCCGTTCTGCGCCCCGTTCCTGAAGGCGACTGGTTGAGCCAGAAGCAGGCTTCTGCAAAGACACAAGTCTCAAACCCCGGCTACGGCGTCATGGCAGCTCCCAACCCTCCTCCCGACCCCGAGCGCTACGCTCATGAGGATCTCGAGTTCACAGCTAAGCGCTCTTGGAACAACGACAAGGAGAGCGTCGTCCGCGGACCTTACGACTATGTCATTAGCCATCCTGGCAAAGACTTTCGCGCCCAATTGATCGGCGCTTTCAATGCTTGGCTCGATGTGCCCGCGCCAAGCCTCGAGGTCATTACCCGTGTCGTCGGTATGCTACACGAGTCCTCGCTCCTCATCGACGATGTACAAGATTCGTCCGAGCTGCGCCGTGGCTTTCCCGTCGCACACAACATCTTTGGTGTCGCCCAGACTATCAACTCGGCCAACTACGTATACTTTGTTGCCCTGCAAGAGCTGCACAAGCTCAACAACCCAGAGCTGATCACCATATTTTCCGATGAGCTCGTAAACCTCCACCGGGGTCAGGGAATGGACCTGTTCTGGCGAGACACCCTGACCTGCCCTACCGAGGAGGATTACCTCGAAATGGTCGGCAACAAGACGGGCGGTCTTTTCCGTCTTGGTATCAAGCTCATGGCGGCAGAGGCCAATGGTCCTACGGACTGCGTGCCCCTCGTGAACCTGATCGGCCTCATCTTCCAGATCCGCGACGACTATATGAATCTGTCGTCTAAAGAGTACAGCCATAACAAGGGAATGTGCGAAGATTTGACCGAGGGCAAGTTCTCGTTCCCTGTTATCCACAGCATCCGCTCCAACCCCACAAATCTCCAGCTCATCAACATTCTCAAGCAAAAGACCTCAGACATCCAGGTTAAGCGCTATGCTGTTTCTTACATGGAGTCTACTGGCAGCTTCGAGTACACCCGAAAGGTCATCACCGTTCTTATTGAGCGTGCTCGCAAGATGGCTGAAGAGCTTGACCAGGGCCGCGGTAGCACAAAGGGCATCCAGAAGATCCTCGACAAGATGGCTATTCCCTAAACCTGAACGACTTGCCTACTCTTTTTCTTCTTCTATATTTTCCTTTGTCATATTATGGGTACCGATTTGATGTGTTATGAGCGGAGCGCACATAGAATGATCTGGCAGGAGCCGGAGATAATCTGACGACCCCCAATTTTGCAGTTACAGCAGACACCTGTTGAGCATGATACCACTTGGGTTCCGGAGAGATGATCTTGCATTCAGTGTTGGAAACGGCATGCAGTTTTTGTAGCCCAGCCAATTGAAAGCGCACCAATTGATTAATAGCTTAACTCCTGCTTGATTTGTGTGAAGTTGTTATGCATGCTTTTAGCCTTGGTTGTACAGCTTATCCCGTTACTCACCAAGCAGCAATGTTTTGTGTAAAAAACCACATGTTATGATTTACTATAACGGAAACGTTACAACATCAACTCGGTTGCACCGGAGCTGCTCTACGCTTTACCAGTCTGACCCATCGTCGTCGTCTCCAATCTCCTCTCCGCCCACTGCCATCTTCATTTTCCTCCCAGCTTGGCCTAAGTGTCGCCTTTTGCTTTCCCTTATCGTTGATAGGAAGATCTACGACACCCGTGCGCTCATCTCTTTCATCCCAGATATCGTATACCCAGCGCTCGCCTTCTGTCTCGACTTCGACACCTGTAATGATGCGCTCTTCCACCCACTCTCGACTCCACAGGTCCAGTGCCCATTTCTTTTCACTCCATTCCCAAGCCTCAGGGGGCATAACATCCTCGAAGAAGCGTGCACCGCGGGGTCGTTCGCCCGCGATGCGAGGCTGTGAGAGCGGATCGTAGGGAGAAGGGCAGAATAACCAGGGTTCCCACTCGCCACCACCAGAGGTTTTGCGCTGCAGCTCGAAGATTTCAACTTCGCGTGTTTCAGGACTTGTGTCAAGAATGACGTCTGAGCTAATCCAGTTATCTAGCCATGATCGTGCTTTGGTCTCTTGCGGTTGTAGGCGCTCACGATGAGCAGCAGCCAGGAGGCGGCCAACATACGGATGACCCATACCAACAACGGCCCAGCCGCCTAGAAGAAATATGATCCGCCAAGGTAGAAGCTGGGCTGCAACAGTCATGAATATGCCACCAACCGTGAGAAACAAGAAGAGCGCAGAACTTAGTGCCTCATCACTGAAATTCGTTATCGGCACGAGTAGAGCGACGACTTGGTCATGTCCCCGACTGAAGTCGTCCATGCAATTCTGCAGATCACGCATATTCCTGAAGAAATCTTTGCTGAGCTCCTTCACTGGTTTCACCGTTGCTGCAGGTGCCAACGGTGGCCCTTGGGGAGAATACCCAACATTTTGTTCACTCGATAGTGTGCCTTTTGGCGGCGCCGGGTGTCGTGCCATGAAGGCAGGGATGAACACGCCTAGCAGTAGCACAGCGATGGGCAGCACGAAGAGCAGATACGGATCTAAACAGACGAAGCTATAAACGGCGAGCAGTGAAAGTGTATGCGACGCCTGTTTCCAGGACAAGATGCGCTCGACTCGAGCCTGAAATTTGAAAACCACACCTATTCGAGCGTTGAAACGACGGAAGTTGTAGGACATGGTAGTGATATTGAAGTTTGGTCTTTCGGTTTGAGCGGCTGTCTGCTCGTCGCCCACAAAGGAGACGTCATTCTGGTCGTCACCATCGGTAGGTATCACTTGTTGCAGGAGTCTATCGTGCCGTTAGTTGGGGAGTCTGGCATTGTGGTAACTCAGAACGCTCAGCATACTTTTCTACCAAACGATCCTGAATACTAGCTTTCTGACGAATGGCCGCGAAACCTCCACGTAGACCTTTTTTCTGAGGAGGCGATTCTGGTCGTGGAGGTAAGATTGGAGAAGAGCTTGAGTCGGCATCCGGAACGGGTGTCTTGTCATCATCATCGTCGTTGCCGCGACGCCGGCGGGGATCCTCTGGAGGGTCAAAAGCTCGCCCTGTGGCGAACATCTCTGCTGTGAAGTCGTCCATGAGGAGGTTTCAAGACATAGCGTGTGTGTACAGCATCGGACAGTGGAGGTTTCGAAGGATTGGAGCTGGTATTCTAGATGCTCGTCCCGCGTGGAGGTGTCACGGCACGATCGCGAGTGTGCATGTGACACTGAGTGACATCACCTTACCTAGGTCACCTAACGGCTGGAAGCACGCTTAAGTTTAGTCGTGTGCTGCACTTTGGCTAAAGCCCCGTGACAATGGATTTCCCAGTGGGAAAAAAGGGTACATAGAAGCTAGTCCCAGTAAAGAATGCCATATTAGAAGTGAATTCTTATTTGCTAGTATGGAACCCTCCATGATATTACTGTAGGTATTCGATGCGGTAGAGTTCACAGTAGCGTTGAGCGGCCCGTGGCGCTTTGAAATTGTCTGTTGCTCGTTAAGGAAAAGGAAACGCCGTGGATCGTTTCATCACCCAACGATGGTCATTTGGCTTGATATGGACGCTTGAGGAACATTGGATATGGCGCAAACTAAAAGTGGAAAATGAAATAAGATTGAGCCTTTGTGGTACTCTGATATTCCCGACACAAATTAACGGAAATTTTGATCCATTTCAATGTCCATGTTTATTTATTTACCCCACACCAACCCGGCAGACAGAATTACCCTCGTTATTTCGGGTTCATGCTCATTAGTGTGTTCAGGCATTGTGACAGATTTGAAGATCAAGGGTGCAATGTATCTCTGGGTACAATATTTAAGTTAATACCTAACTTATACATGAAACCCAATTTAAGTGCCCTGCGCATATATGCCCAACAATAATAAGTGATTAGCCAGCTGATAGGCAATACGCCTCGCAAAGCATCGTGCAGTACAGTACACGTCCAGTGGTTGCCCATGTCCCGTGATGATGATAGGTAACTCACATATCATATCCTAGATGCCTATCTTTTCTTTCCTTCTGCATCAATCAGCTGCGTGCGCCTGCGGGGGCGGTCAGGGTTCTGCAGACGGTACAGCAGAAAAAAACAACAAAAACGCGACTCGAAATGCACGATCAGATCCTTGGTGTTTTTGGCAGGACAACAATGCATAAGGTAAGGTCCCTGACAATAGCCTCAATACACAAGGTTTATTGGATTGGGAGTAATGCGCTGGTTAAAATAGTCACGGTATAGTATTGTATGTGCTGTCTGATCCGCAAAGAGGGATGGATGATGCATTCTGCAAGGCCCTATCGGCTGGAGATGCCCGAGAAAGGCCCTGGGCAATGGGTCCTCCACTAGGTCCTTCAAATCCGAGACACGACTCAATCCTTGTCTTGTATTCACTTGAAGGTAGCTGGTCTGAGCGGGAGGCTTGATGAAGATGACATCCGTCAATTTATCAAAGGGGAGTTTTAAAACTTGGCAGCCTGGTTGCGAAACAGCGTTACATTGGTAGAATTCTCGTTTCGAGACCCTAGCTGCTGTCCCTTATCTCAATTTGAATACCTAGGTAGCTCCCAATGTCAACATCCATCCCAATACAGCATAGAATCTAATTGATTGCTAGCCTGAGTTGTTTAGTCGTTAGCGGTAGTAGTATTTCGCACCAGTGCCCGTTGATGCGTCAACCGGTTCACGCGTATATACCACTCGACACCATGTGGTATGGTTGGTAGCATCACGATGCCGCTGTAGTATCCACCGTACATGCAAATCTTCTATAGAATCACCGACGGCGCCGCTCGCTATCGGCTAGACGTGCTTGGAAGACAGGGTTATAGTTGTAATCTACAGCTAAGAACGAAATGTGATGACGATAAACCACGACTCTGACGGGGAGAGCTACAGTATAATTGCGGCCTTAATGCGGAATCGGGCTGGCATTCCATTATGACAAGTCAAAGAATGTCTCATCTCTCTAAACGGACAAAGTGATGAAGATTGACGTTTCCTTCATATCTACATCGCGGGTTCGATGGAGGCTAATAAAGTGCAGTAATTAAGGGGATTGGATAGGTAGCTGCTGTTAAGGTAGGTAGGTACCGTGGATTTTAGCTTGGCTTGCATGTAAAAACGGGACGATACTTTTTGATGCCGGCAGCAACAGTCCATACGGATGTACCTCGCATCATGGAACTAAAATGGCGGTAAAAGGACAATCCATTCTCTACTGCAGGCAAGTATGGAGCATACATCCGCTTGCTCTACCAGTAGCTAATTCAGGGACCAATCTCCCAGCTTGAACATCCAATCATGCCATCATTTTTTCCCGCGTTGAGGTCCACCGCTTAACTGTCCAAGTGTCTACTAACCTAACCATGATACATCTACCTTTACAAGGTCCCTTTTGCCAATATCAGCCTCTCAGGCGCCTTGGTTCTCACACTAAATTGGATAATGCCCGCTAAGGTGGCTCCCCAAAGGCCAAGGGCCCCCCTAGCTTCCAGCATCCATAGAAGTCTTCCCCATGCCCCCTTCCGGAACTGCCTGTGGCCACCTCTGACAGCGAGTGAGGAAAGACCGTCCTCTCCATCGTTCTTTCCGTCTCGTCCTGGGAAGGGAAGGGCAAAAAAAAAATAACAACCAACAACCTTACCTAAACTGCCTCCACTACTGGAACCTGTCTTAACGACTCCATCTTTTTTTTTATCCATCTCCATCTCGCATCTTACTGTACCATCCCTTTCTTGGGGCGCCCACCGCAATCAACCAGTCGAGTGCATTTCGTTTCGCCTGTCGCCGACCGCTCTCACTCCTAACTGTCTGCTCTCCTGCATCTCAACATTCTTGTCCGTTCCGGAATGAGGTAGCCGTTCGAATGCGCTCAGCTCCCTGACCGGACTGAGTCTGTGCTAGCGACCCCGTGAAATCCACCTCCGTCGTCGCATTGCCAGCCACCCCTCGACCGGACCCTATGAGCCGCGAGCACAAGGCACCTGCTGGGCCTCGTCCAGCCAACTTTTCTCCAACGCGACTGTGAGCATTTTCATCTGTCTTCCTCGTTTGTCTTTCTACATTTGACTTGATGGTCGGTCCATGCTTGTTATGGTCTGCCATCGTCATCGTCCAAACCTTTGTCGCCCTGCACTTCCTTGCACATGGCCAAGCTGACCTTGATCCCTTTGTGACAGGGGCAAAACCGCCAACGCTCAGCCTCGACCACCTCTACCCTCGACGAATCCCGGCTTTGCCTCTGACGATCCAATGCTCAGCGCAACTCCTTCCAATAACCACTCTCTTTTTTCTTTCAGTAGGGATGGGGAACCAAATCAATTAAACGATTCGACTGCGTCTTTCGACTTTTTGCCGTCTGTCAGTTTTGACGATCTGCAGAGCAGTATCGAATCTGCTTCAACTGACTTCAAACTCACCCAATTCCCTTCCCCTACCGGTGAAGGGGGCATTCTCGATCCCCACGGAGCAGATGACAGCAGCATGTCTTCGCGTTCTCAAGTAGCTCCGTCTTCGAATGGTGCTGCTACTCGCCCTGCCGTCCAAACCAACAATCGACCCGCCCGATCAGGCTCGCTCCTGCGCCGACCTAGTAACTCTACCAGACAGCCTACCAATACCTCTGGTGTCTCGGCTCACACTGAAATTGCAAACGGGCCAGGCACTGCCCGCTCTCGCCGGCAGAGTCAATATCCTCCTGTGTCCAATACTAACGCGGCCAAACCTCCTCGAAAATCAATCGGCCCTGGAATCATTAGTGATGGAGATTTCGGATCTCGTCCCGCCCAGAAGCGGCGACCTAGTCTGTTCTCTGAGGGAGCCCCTGCAGGCTCGGCTAGGACTTCGATGGATGGTAACTCGTCATGGCTAGAGAACACAACAAGAAACTTCTCCAATTCGAGGGCTGCCAAAGCCAAATCAGTACAGCCACCACCTCGTTCGAATCAAGCAAACCTGGGTTTCGGTAACACTCTCACCCCGGAGCAGAATAGGCATTCAACTCTTGCCCCACGATCGCCTCGTGTTGGTGGTCGATTGAGCACGCCGTCATCTGCCAACAAGCGAGTTTCGATGATGCCTGGTGCCCACCACTCGTCGCATGCGACAGGCCTTGGGGCAAGGACAATTAGTCCTACCGATACAAGGAGGATGAAGCGTATGTCCACGATGCCCCAGTCAGTGAGCCTTGGTCAAGTGTCAACCCCTCCACCCCCACCGCCAGTATCGATGAACAACCCGATAGAAAGGGCTGAATCGAAATCGCCTTCAATGATACCAAGAAGGACCTCTGGTACTCCATCGTCCATGCGGACTACTCCAGATATGCATCGCAAATCTTACAACTCTGTCTTATCAGCTACTTCTTGTTTGAGCCTAAACTCTGCAAGGACATCAACCGGGTCGCTACATCGTATATCTACCTCATCGTCTACGTCGCGCCTACCTGCACCGAAGCACACGACAGTACACAACCCCATACCAGCCGACGACGACGAATATGTGCCTCCCGTCCCTGCTATACCGAAGGCATATGAGTCTCCGAAGGACTCCCCTGCAGATACCTACTTTGTGGAAAAGAAGAAAACCGCGCTCAGTAATATGGATGCTATGGGCGCGAATTCCAACCCAACTGGTGTTATATCAATGCCCGTCTTTCCCGAGCCTACAAAGCTGCAAAGAAAGCCAAGCGGTCCAAGAAGCTATGTCCCAACGGTGGCCGCCGAACCTGATAACAAGGCCACCCCTCCTAACAAGCGACACCTGCAACCATTACGATTACCGCCAATGAATCTGGGACCCTTGAGCACACCAACAGCTAATAAAATTGCAGCCTTGCAGGATCACAATAGTACCGACAGACATGAAACCCCACCACCTCGACATGTACCAAAGACGCCAACGACCCCGATGACAGCCTCCAAGAGCTCTTTCTTCGCGAAGACTCGTCGCGGAGATACCCCTGAGCTCCCGTCGTTGAGGAGTAGTAGTTCGGTCCACCACACCCATCTCACCCCTACACCTCCCGACGCTAGTTCAACTGAGTCTTCATTGGCTTTCAAAGAGCTCGACCACAAGCAAAGCATGTCGCCCTTCTTATCCTCCTCTCTGCCCAAGGGGGGCGCAGACCATGCTTTTATGAAAAGGTCAAAAACGGGTGCTGATTTTATGACAACCGACGCGAGCATCTTCCAAGATCAAGTCCACCACAAGCCTGCAGGTCCTCGGCCACCAAAAGATGCTGAATCCACCACTTCCAAATCGCCTCCCCCCGAGCATACACCGGAAGAACCGCAAACTCCTTCTTCCATGAGCTCTATCAGACGAAAGCTTAGCCTCTCTTGGAAGCGTGGGAACGCCAAGAGTAATATTACTGCTTCTGGAGATGCTGATAAGGGAAGCGCAAAGCAGCCTGAGGAACCTATGCCTCCTCCCAGAATTCCAGTTTCAGCCACCCTCAACAACTTGTCCAACGTCAAGCAAGCCAGTCCATCACCGAATTTGAAGCAAGGGCCAGGTGGCTATCTCGATACAAGAAGACGTAAGAGCTCAGGTGGAAGTCTCAATGGCTTTATTTCGCATGATAAAACTAAGAGCGAATCTTGGACTGCGAAGAAGTCTGTCCCTGATCCTTCAACAATGCCTGTTGGCCGAAATACCTCTGTTATGCAAAAGATTCTCCGCCCCAGGAATTCTTCCAACATTGCGAAGGGTCCTGACTCGTGGTCTGCTGATCTCGACAAGGATGATATAGCAGCTGAGGAAGAAATGGCCAAATTGGGTTCTCGGCGCAAGGAAACAGACGTTGCTGCTAGAACCTTGGACGCGCTCCGAAAGCGAGCGACACCAAAGGAACGAGTCGGTGCTCATGAAGCCATTCGCATTGCCATGCTCAACATTTATGAGAGGGGCGAGATTGTTGATTACACTGACGTTTTCTTCTGTGGGACCCAGAATGCTCACAAAGTGGTTGGTGACCTTCAATCAGATGCGCCCAACTTTGGCTATGATGATGAGCGTGGAGATTATACTATTGTGCCCGGAGACCACCTTGCATACCGATATGAAATCATTGATGTTCTCGGAAAGGGCAGTTTCGGACAAGTCGTACGATGCATTGATCACAAGACGGGGGGTCTGGTTGCCATCAAGATCATCCGAAACAAGAAGAGATTCCACCAACAGGCTCTTGTTGAGGTCAACATCTTGCAGAAGCTTCGTGAATGGGTATGTTGGCTCCTTTATCAATCCTGTGGCATTCCGTATTAACTTGTAATAGGACCCCAAGAATAAGCACAGCATGGTCAATTTCACGCAAAGCTTCTACTTCCGCGGCCATCTCTGTATATCCACAGAGTTGCTGGATATGAACCTTTACGAACTAATCAAGGCACACGCATTCAGGGGCTTCTCTATCAAGATTATTCGACGCTTTACCAAGCAAATCCTCAGCTCACTTAACCTTCTCAAGCAACACAAGGTCATCCACTGCGATCTCAAGCCCGAAAATATTCTCTTGCGACATCCTCTTCATGCAGAAATTAAAGTCATCGACTTTGGTTCCAGCTGTTTTGAAAACGAGAAGGTTTATACGTACATCCAGTCACGTTTCTATCGATCGCCTGAAGTCATTCTCGGCATGACTTATGGTATGCCTATTGATATGTGGAGCGTTGGCTGCATTTTGGCAGAGCTATATACCGGAGTTCCCATTTTCCCTGGAGAAAACGAACAGGAGCAACTTGCGTGCATCATGGAGGTGTTTGGACCCCCCGAAAAGCACTTGATTGAGAAGAGCACCCGAAAGAAGCTTTTCTTTGATTCAATGGGTAAACCCCGCCTTACAGTGTCTTCAAAAGGTCGCAGACGTCGGCCCTCTTCCAAGACCTTGTCACAAGTACTCAAGTGCGACGATGAGGTATTCTTGGACTTTTTGCAACGTTGCTTGCGCTGGGATCCCGAACGAAGACTCAAACCTGAGGACGCGATTCGGCACGAGTTTATTACCGGACGTAAGATGACCGTTCCTCGTATGCCACCGACTCGCGAATCATCACCTATGAAGCGACACAACACCATCTCCACTCCACGACCTCTCCCTGACCCCCCTGGCACTGCTGCTAAACCCCTGGGATCCTTGCGATCTGGAGCCAGCCCTCACAAACCAGTTTCTGGCCCTGTTCGTAAGGCCTCGGGACAGATGGGGCCGGTCAGCTCCATGCCAGCTAAACGAACCAGCGCCGGTACGACTGGACTTGCACAAGGGGCGAGCGGCCTACCTCGAGCTGCCGGCAGGAGTGTGAGCGCAAAGCAGGATCTAGCCGCTGCTGGTGCGACGGCTGCTATGAGTCGACGATCATAGTTTCTATTTTAGAGAATGCCTTTTCATAACGATTGGAGTTCAGGCCGTGTCGAGCATTTCCTTTTTGTTTTCAACATTATGCGCCATTGGGTAACCCATACTTTGCGCTGCGGCGTTACTTGTGACGACATAACTTTCTCCTTACAACAATTACACGATCGCATCACCACAACTACGGGTATGAAGGGGCGCAGAAGGAGGAAGACGGTGGCATGATGATTCATCTCGATTATTCATTTCAAAATTTGTGATTAGGCACACGCAATGCTTAGAGACGTTCGCTCTGTAGTTATCGTGCGAGAGGTTTGCCTGGGAGCAAGCCGTAGCGCAGGAAGATAACGCCGAGTGAGTCAAGATAGCTCGGAACTGGGGCTGTAACTTCTGGGACGGGTGTATATCACGAGATTTGATGACTGTTTCAACTCAACTCGATAGACGTCGTTGTCCGTATCGAATAAGAGGATTATAGAAGTAGAGGGGCTGACAAGAAGGGGCGGTCATCGCAAGTACGACTTTGCACCAGCGAGCCTTTCAGGCGTCCAAACAGCTTTACATACACATAATGGAATATTCGAGACTAGACTCGCCATCCGCTCTTGACTCCTGACTGAGGCCTCCCTCTAACGACAAGAACTATTGGTGACTGCTCAGAAGCCGCAAACATGTACAACGTCAGATGCTTATTCGATCTTCAAAAAGCTGAAGCCTAGATGCTCGCAGGATGGTGCAATTTCGAGAAATATCTGCGCGGGTGCAGATCAGCCTTACGCCTCATGATGTCGGAAAGCTCACGGACCAGGTTAAGAATCACAAATAGAAACGCGGCAGCGCCAACAGGCAAGACCAGAAACATGAAACTCGGCGGCAAAGCTGTGGCAGGGAGTTTCTGTAACGATGTTTTACTAACTGTAAGCGGTGACATCTTTCTTTGGATGGGGACAAAGCCAGTAGGGGTTATGACTGCATCGATAAACAGCCGCAACATCAAAGAATTCAGACGATTATGCAGGGAACTAGGTTTCCCAACCCGTGGTTTGGGATCCGGCAAGTGGGAAACATTACAGTCAGAAAGAGCGGGAAACATCATGATTGGCGAATGCGCGATGCCGAGTCTGCTTATGACAAGATTAGAAGCGGGATCCGGCCGAAGCTGGAGTCTTACCCGTTGTAATACGTTCAAAAGGACTGCATGTGTACCTGGCATGATTCGGTCTACCGATCCAAGGCAGACTGATGCTCAGGACGAGTGTCTCGAAGAAGAATAGGAAGGAAAGCACGAGGGTGGGTCATCTGAATGCCTTGCGTCCGCCCGCAACGAGTACAGTATGTTTTTCTTTGGGTGTAGAGTAGCTTTCTGCAATAGTACAGATGAGGATAAGTTGTGATGATATGGCCGAAAAGCATCATGTAAGTCAAGTTTCTCCGCCGGCGACTCCGGGACCATCAACGGAAGCAAGCCACGGCGGGAGGCGCAGCGAGTGGGGCATGCAGTGGCGCCTCTCTCCGGGCTCCGATTATTGGGCGCCGCCGGACGAACAGGGGGACTGACCCATCCCCCCGCAGACGTCAGGTTGTTCAAATAGTTTCTGCACAAGGCTGAAGGGTCTCTACCATTGTGCAACATGAGTGTGAGGTCATTGAACCCTCCATCATGACAGTAGTAAGCTGTCAGGGCCATCATGAACAATTGTAAATTGGTAGAGGTGGGTGAGGAGTAGGGAGGTGATGAATGATACTGTAGTAGTACTTGATCATCAGACACCGCGGAAAGCCCTCTAGCAAGTTGGCAGCTCGTTCAGCAATGTCACTCTTTAGGCAGAAAGACACGAATGACTTTCATCATCAACATGATGGAGGTATACGACTTTCGTTTGTGCTCTCCCATGATCTTCCATGAGCCATCGGTATTGGCGTTTAGCTGGTCCTCGACTAACCAGTCACTGGCGTTTCCCGTCCACATACTTTCCTCAACAGGGGTTTTCTTGATGCCTATTTAGATATGACTCTTTGCTTTAGTCGCATGAAAAGGGACTCACTGTCGTATCCACCGGTTTCAAGCTCGTTGTGGCTCGACCCAGGAATGGCATTGCTATATTTGTTTCTCTGCAGAACAGTCGGTATGTAGTACCAACGAAAAGAACCTGGGCGACAAGCCGGGTGGAAACGTACCTGAGACACGATTCCCAATCAGGTGCAATTCGTTGTCTTTAAGCCAATTGGATATCTCCTGCCAAAAGAGGGTGTCTTTGGCGAGACATGTGAACCGTAACGGTCGGTCAGTGTGGGGGTACAGCGAGACGTTCGATCAAAAATCAATAAGATTAGAGATCAAGGAACACTTGAGAAAGCAATGGTGAACCTGCCGCAGTGAGGATTAGCATTGCAGGAACAGCATGCACATGCATAAATTGACCTGATGTAAAAACTTTCTGTCAATTTGAGACACGCGTCGATTCATCCCCTCTAATGCGACCGTTCTATTAGCTTCGAACATAGATGGGATTGCAATTCAGACGACTCAGTCGCCTTGTCTTGTGAGGCCTCGTTGTCAGCATTTGATTATTAGAGCCTACGTGAGGCATGCGTTCTTTCCAAGCAGTCAGGTGCTAGACTTCCTATTTACAGCGGCATGCGACCCTGTGCCCCGTTCCAATAGGAACGACTTCTCGAGTAAGACATTATGCAAGGAGGAATAAAAATCTCGGGAACTCGTCAGCAGTCTTATTGAGGTATGTGTACTGTACATGGAACATAAGAAGACATGCTAGAGCCTTTGAATGTTGCCAATGCGAGGCCATGCAGTTCATCTCCACTGCTGAAGTGCAGACAATGAAACGGAATGATGCCCAGTGCTGACTGGTTTTATTGGCAGAATGCTCGAGAATATTCAAGGGTTCAAGTAGTGCGTCAGTTGTGCCGGAACTAACATGCTTGATCGAGGTGCGTTCGATTTCCAGCGTCTTGGTCATGGAGGGAAGCCACAAGAAACCTTGTATGGCCCAACACAACCGTAATAGGTTGCGATAAGTAAGATTTCTTCCCAGGAACCAACTTGTTCAGATCTATTGGTTGGCTGTCTTGGGAAGTTGAGCGAGAGTAATAAACTGTAAATGGACTTGCCAAATACTGAAGTACGGAAGAACAAGGTTTGATGATCGGTACGGTATGAAAATGTAAATAGACACAGTTACTGTTTTGCGAGGACGGTGAAGTCGGGGAGCAAGCAAGCAGCAAGGTGAGAGAGCAAGCATTGCCAAGGCCGGGGGGTTGATGCAGACACAGCCTTATGATTGACAGGGGACCCAGTCGCTAAGACTGTCAGCATGGTGTTGGAGTGGTTGTGGGTGGAGGTTACGAAATGCAGTCCTCGATCTGATCTGTTTCCAGCACCTTTCAATCTGCAGGTAACACTTGAAAAGTTGTGTACGACCGAAATGCTTGGTATACCTCGTTTTTGGAGAGAGATATGAATAGACATTAACGTACTGTTATGGTGTTTACCCACTTCAACTTGTCGTTGTCGTTTTCCCATAGCTCAAGAATTCGTGGTCGCCGTGCCGCTATCGTAGAATTTATCATAAGGTAGTGGGAGTCGTGAGAACGAAAGTCTCAGGCGGCCAGCGTCAGAATGAGATGGTGGACCCCTGGAATGCGGTTGAGACCGTAGGATTTTAAGCCCACTAGCCGGTAGCTTCATGGACTCTAAATTCAGGTCGTTGCTTTTGTCCAAGTGCGGAATTAGCTGATCATGAAAGGGGAAACAAGAAACAAAAAAAAAAACCGAATCAGATCACAGGGAGCAGGCAACCCCCTACAGAGCAGAGCAGTCTTAGGTTTGAACTACTCCAGTGCCCTAGCACCGGGACGTTTGGCCGCAGGGAGGGCCACCCAAACATGTCGAATCCCTCCATCTTGGTTCACCCACCACCACCATAAGTGCCGAGTAACAAGGGTTAGCGCTGAGAAACAGTGCCCGCTGGTAGTGACGTCGAGAAGTTTGGACCTTGGGACCCCAATCTGGACCCTTTACTCTGGCATTAGGAATCTTTGAAGAAGCAATTGCAAATAGCTGTTCTCTCTCTTGGACAAGGCAACTCAGGCATCAGTCGTTTGTCTGTGGCTGGGTTTCTGCTGTCATTGCGTATGACTGTTAGTGACTGCATGTTTCAAAGTCCTAAAGTCCCATCGACATTGCGCACGAAGGAAGAAAGACAAAAAGAATGAAGATTGTTACTCGTTGAAGATGCGATAATGCGAGAATAGGGCCCCTCTGCCTGATCTGCCTGCCTCAGTGGGTAGGCACGTGTGCTGGGTTTCGTTCCTAAAACTAGGTCGGCAAGTGCAACTGGGCACTTAATTTTCAGTGGGTAAGAGCTGGGCGAACCATTCCATGCCTGAATGACTAACTTCCCAAAGTCCCTTAATCCACACGCATCTCCTATGGATTATGGGGGTTCTCTACAATGTCTACTAGGCATCTCATCGACATCATCATCATCATCATCGTCGTCGTTAATAACCGATACGTCTTTTACTTGATACGGGTCTAGAACTTCAACTACGAATCTACATGTTCAGCATATTCCCAATACACCAAGTTGACGTCATAAATCTGCCTTCTCGTATCGAAGCTGGTTAACGGTGTTTCCCTATCAGCGACAGGATAGTTGCTGTCACAAGCTGTTGAAGCCACCCTCGGCCGGTGGAAGAAGAACTCGTCCCATATTATTTCTTACGTGCATCTAAACCTAGTACAAGATGATGGCAATGTACCGTCCTATACTGTACAGTGGGATCTGCTGCATTTCAACTATCGCTATTGCATCACTTCACTTCTAGGCCCTGTAACCCTCCCCTTCAGCCCTGCTGCAGGTCAATTCAACCACCCTGTCTCAAGCCAATGGGTGAGATGACTCTTCACGCCGAGCCCGCCCTTTTCGAACAGGAGCGGAACTGCTTCCTAATGATGGACTGGGGATCAATCGCCGGCTTTTTTCTTACACATGGTGTTTGTACCTATAGTACCTAATCTACCTACATGACTGCTATATCTGCCCTCCCCTGCCATCTCAATCAGACCCCCTGCCCTGGTCGATGCGGTACGGTACAGGTACTCAGGCTCATTGATCCCACACTGCGCTGCGCCTTGAGAACAAGCCCGTGCGTGTTCTCGCAGTCTCACTCAAAAAATAGACTATGTTTCCCTATGGATTGACCCTTCGGGACGAGCACCACCCGATGGCACAGAATAGATCAGGGTACACACAAGTAAAACTGACACACAAAGTCCTAAAGAGCCATAGCCTCCGAGACAAGAAAAGCCCCCAATCTCAAAGATCCATCAGACCCCCTCCCCTCCAGGCCCAAGGCATCTTTGATGGTTTACTTGTGGGTCTGCACTATCCCATGCCTGCAATAGACGCGACCCAGCCTTTGTCACCTGTCAAGACAGTCAGACTGAGCTTGCGGCTATTGCTCTCACGCACCCTCACTGGCGTCTCTGGCGTCACTGGTGCCTTGCCGCACATCCTAGTGGTGTTTTCTGAAAGAGTGTCTCTGTTGAAAGACCCCCGGATCGGGGAGTGTCGCTATGAGCTTCGACGCTCTCCTCCAGGCTACAAGCAGGTCTATAAGGCTGCGATGCCGCTTCTGATGCCAATTGTCTTATCCTCACTTCCTATCCTTCTATTCACGACATTCATAAAGCAAGCGCTTCTCCATTGATACCTAGCTGTCTCGTCTACAAACTTCATTCTTCTTGTGCTTTGCTCTCTTCCCTCCGACCAACACCCTACTCCCCTCGACGAACTTATAAAAACTCAACCTTGGTTGGTTCATACAATTCAACAGACCTTCCAACCGAATCATCTACAGCCTCTTACATCCTTGTACCAACACCTGGCCAACAACTTCCGGCCCAACACTGCTACCATGTGTTATCAACTTGTCGAGCTGTATTCGGGTTGCCGATGCCCCTACTACACACACGCTATCGACCGCTGCGCAGCATATGGCCGCCCTGGTCACTCTATCCAGCAGCGAACGATTCTTGTCGGTTACCTGTGCTCAGCACACTCGGCTCATGGCGCTCAGTACGCATCACCACACAGTTACTCCGACAGTGGCTATCAAAGCGGCTACTCCAGCTCAAGGAGCTATCGATGAACAATTCTGTCTATGGCAATGGGTTCTCGATCACTACGACTTGTGCTGTTCGAGTTCGACGATTGGATCTTTTACCTGATCTCCTTCAACCCGTCACGACTTTCCTCTTTGCTAGCAGGGCATTTCCGTTGTATTAATGGCATTTCAAGTGGGTCACCTTTTAGGTGCATCGTTTAACATTCTCGCTGGCTCTCAAACTGCCATTGATGGTTACTCGCTTTGTCTTATCGGCCGCTCATTATGTTACGAAGATACCAAAACTTGGAAGACTTGGGAATGATGTATGATTCTTCAGCTTACGGCCTTTCTCCCGAACGCTTCAAACACTCCCCACTTACTCATCGAATCGGGTATTCGTCGACAGTCAGGAGAAAAACCTCTCATCTCACATTGTTGATGGCGTTTGCTTATTTGTCAGTTTTTCACAGCGGGGGTTGTTCTGGTGCCACTTCATTTTCGCTTGGCTGGGAACAAGTCAGGATATACAAACACTGGGTTACATTTCTGGGTCAGCATTTGCTGAGAGCCTCGCGGCCTTTTTAGATGACGATGTTCAGGATTTGGGGCAGGAAAAGCAAGGGCATTACAGGTAATGGCTTTTTGCCTATGGACTACTTTTTTTCTTCTTTTTTTTTTCTTTGCTTTGGCATGTTTTGCTTGTATTTCTCTTCTTCTTGGACGTCTTTTTTGAGAAAAGATGGTCCACTTTTAGGGTCTTGGGGGTTTTATCATCTCGTGCATTTGAACGGCGGATCTGTACCACAACGCTTGCAGCGTTTGATATAAACAACGAATGGCTGGCCATTATTTTATCTCTTGAAGAGGAACACTATGTGGATTAAGATCCTATTCTTATATTCTCTACGGATATTTTTATCTCTCACAATGCATTGACTGTGAGCAGTCAGAACTGTTATGTACCTACTTAGGGACTGGACTCCCAACTATATAGCAGAACAATAGAAACTGGAACGCAGAGCGTCCATCATGATTTATCGAATACATGAAACAATCCCTTTATTCTGTCCAAACTACTGAAGTCTTTTTATTCTCCCATCTCATAGTCCGCGTGAAGACATACCCAGTAATAGATCTGGTGAAGTTTGAGGCATTCTTGAACTCAACTTCCGGATACAGTGGGGTACAATAAAGTCCAAGCCTAGGCCGAAAACAATACGTGCCTGGGAACCGTTTCATTCTCCTGCTACGAACTTGAATATAACCGTAAGACGCTTAGCCTCTAGAGAAGGTACTTTGTCAAAATTATTATGGGGAGGCCTCGTTAGATCAAAACTCGAGTGCTTGGTTTAGCATCAGGCAGACAAGTCTAAAAACACTTACAAGATGGACTAGTGTGTCTTACAGCCTTGCAGCAGCAATAATCAGCTTCGGCATTGTCTAAGCCAATGGCTAGGCTCCCTAGATAGCATCCAATGACCTATTATTAGGCCTTGCACCCCGGCAGGTTGCCAGATCAAGCCACGCGGGAGAATTAGTGTACTAGGCGTAAGCAAGGCCAATCATATCATATGGCATTAAACCTTGCTAGCGAAGGATTTCGGCTGTTTTACTCATGAAGCTTTTTGACGCAGCTGACTAGGATGGTTGGGGGCTGGTTTGATTTGCTGATGGTACGCGATTAGGCGCACTGGCGCGCTGCAAGGGAACTATTTCAAGGGGGTGAGACGATCGGTCGGGTTACCGGGGACATCGAGGGGTTGGTTTAGTCTAGTCTGGATGACTTCTACTGTAGATAGACAAGGAACTCTCGTAATTGAGATGAGGGCATGCGGTACAAGGTAGTGGAAATCAGATTCAGAAATTCGCTTGGGACTTGATGAACCTCACTGTCATCATGATATGATACAGCATAACACCCAAGTTCTCGGATGTAACAATCCAACAACATCAGCATGTTACGACGTTTGACAGGATATGTATGTATAAAGAGAATGCCAATTCGCGAATTCAATTGGCCGATTTAACATCAGCTAACATACCCTGCTCCCACGATGCTGACATGGTAGATAGAACCTTTGCCTGAAGCTTGCGTCCAGCGGGTTGGAAAGGTGATTCGCTTGCACAGCTTAGGTGAGCCCCCAAAAGAACTGTGGGTGAAACGGCAATACGAGTATGATACAGTGATGTGATGTGATTCGGTATTCGGTATCCGTGATTGAATATCATGATATCGGTTGCGTTCCCGTTGGGTCCCATGCTGACGGTAGCCTGTAGGGAGGTAGTCGAGGCTGGGCAGTGGCGAGTTCTCTCCAGGAATTCCATTAGGCTACCTATCCTTGTAAATGCCGAGAAGTTTGAACAGTAGGTAAGTAAGTATGCAGGGGTATGACGTCTAGTGGAGAGCTCAAGGCATTTTTTGACAAAAGAACTGACAGGGATGCCACGCCTACGACAGGGGAGGAGACGTGTAGCGAGCGCGGCTGCGCTTATGTTATGGGTAAGGGGTATCGGATGTAAGTGAGCGGCTGGGTTCCAGGTAACGGATCCTTCCCTGTGGAACAGCCCTGAAATGTCCCGACCGTTCGACATAGTAGTACAGGTGCTATGGTTGAAACATCCATGGCAGTGATCAACATCATCATGCTTGCAATCGAGTTCATGTCAACTTCATTCAGCCTTACACACGAGTCAGACTCAGGGATAAATAATGTTCCCATATCATCATGCTGATCATGAATTCGAACTAAAATATTACAGTGGACTCGGCTAATAGACCTGGTCGCTCCTGCTGTGTCTACTACAACCTTGCCTTCCCGCGCAACGACAAACTGGAAAGAGATGGTCAGATGAAGTCATACGTCCCCTGTAAAATGGTGATCGTAGCATGGGAAGCACCTACCCACGTTCAATCATCACCATGAAGTTAACTGCACCTTGGTGGCATTCCCTATCTGACTTTGTGATCCAGCAACCTTTCAACACCACCAACATAATCTCTTACGGGCCTCTCCTCTTCCTGTTCTCCCCGCTCCGCCCGTATCCTAGCATCACCCTCTCTTGTAATAAGAAATAACAAATAATATTCATATTGTTTCTCAAGCTTCTCCTGTCGGGAACCCCCTCATGCCCAGCGATCGTGTGTCCCCATCTACATCGTCAACCCAGACCGCTCAAGCCTTGGCCACAAATCGTTCTAGTGATCAGCATTTTCCACCGCAACCCCTTGTGGGACAAAGTCTTGAAGGCGACAGGTCTCGCTCATCATCGCTAGACAGTGTTGTTACTGCTATCCACGATTCACCACCATTTTCTTCTTCTTCAACGCAAGATATCCAAGGCTCTATCATGTTCTCTACGATCATTGGCCATACCCGCGGGTTGTTCCCCCAAAGGGAGTCCAAGGAGGGAGCAGTAGCCGGGATTGGTGACTTTGATCACACGCCTCCTCTCAGCGGGCGTTCGTCCGCAGACATTCCAAGAAAGGAGAGAGACGCCGCATCTCAACAACAACTTGACAAATCATCTCTGGTCGACTTAACGATTGCTAGTAAAGACGATACTACTGCACTAGTGTCGGTTCCACCTTTGATTGTATCGAGCATGGCACCAACAGAGGCACCCGATCCTTTACCTAGTACTCCATCTCACCGGACTTCTATATCACAAAATGGAAATGCCACGGATAGCATATGTACAGACTCACGAAACGAAACGCAAGTTCAACCAGCTTCGAATCAAACCCCACTTGACCCAAGCACCATCAACCCTGAGGAGGACTAGAAATCTGGCAATCTTCAAGTGAAAGACTTAAACCAAGAAGGTCAAGAACGAACAAACCCCCTTGAGAAGGATCAGAGTCGTGGACTCCCATGCTGGAAATTCCAGTCCACCATTTCTCGACATTCTCCTAAGATCAACGCAACTCGGAAGTACAGTATACCCAGCCAGATACATAAGGTTGATTACTTCTCCAGCAATACAGAAGATTCATCTTGCCCGGGCCACGACCGACATCTAGCTTCTATAAGTCCTGGCAGTCAGGAGAAAGTAAGCGCATGTGCTGAAACCAGCACGCAGCTACCTGGTGTCGAAATAGCAGAAGCCCATATGAGCAAGTTGCACGGCCGTGATGATCTCTGCAACTCGGCTGCGCAACTATGTTCACCAGCTAGCGCCCGTGAATCGTCGACCGCATATGCATATCAACAGGGTCGGAGCCGGTCTTTGGGGTCAATCATGGACTTTTTATGGAAAAGCGACTGGTTGAAACGTTTATCACGAATAAGCGGATCCTACGATCCCGTACTTACAGATCTTCCGCCTCGAACGAGGTCAGGAAGAGCTGATGACAGACGTCCATCAGAACCTGTGCTACCAAGCAGCCAGGCGCTCCGTGAGAAATCAGTTTGGTCAACCTTATCTGGTAAATCAGATCCCTATACTGACGGTACGATGCTCAAACATACTTTCAGTGATCTTGAAAGGCTTGTCGATGAGGCTCTCTCGCTCGCTTCAGAGGTAGCTGACCATTCTGAAGCTGCAGCGCAAGATCAACAAAACACTCTACCGGTATCAGATGGGCCAGGTCTTGACGCCCAAGACGTTACAGTGTTATCAGTGAGTGGATATGATCAATACTATCGCGAAAGACCACAATACAGACGTGCTGCCACTTACGCTGCCGTGCCCAAGCGTCCCCGCTTGGCTGATATTGTCGAAAGCTATTCGGGAACGTATCAGGAGCTCCGAGCGAGAACTCATATTGGGTGGACTCATCAAGAAGGCTTCTCGCAGCGTACATCACACAGTTCTTTGTCTAGACAATCCAGTCAAACAACGAAGGCGGAACCCAAACGAAATTCTGTCGCGCTGCAAGATCTCCTCGGTACAGTCACCCTTCTCAAGCCGGATACTGAGAGCACAGCTGCCCAAGGTACCGTTACTACAATTCAAAAGCGCACCTCAACCATGAACGCCTCACCAGCCATCGGTAGTGGAACCGGACAAGACGCTTTACCAGAGCATGACATTGCTGGTAGGAGGTTACATTATGAGCATGGTGTTAACTTACGAAAGAGATCACATGTCAGTCTACGCGACACAACTGGATTCAATCTTCCAAAATCGCACGTAAGGCATCCGATCGCGAGAGACTGGTCTCCGGTTCGGAAGCGTTTTGTCGCTTCTGTTGCCTGCTTGAGCACGGCTCTGATCGGTGTACTCCTTGGTATCTATACCGGCCTGGTTCCCTCAATCCAGTACTATATCGTTGATCAATCGCATGTTGCTGTTCATGGCAATACCGGTTGTTTCCTAGCACTCTCTTTGCCCTCATTCTTTCTCTGGCCATTACCTCTGCTTCACGGTCGAAAACCATATATTATGTCAAGCCTCATTATTGCCATGCCATTGCTTTTCCCTCAAGCGATTGCTGTCAGCAATCAAAGACTAACAAACACTACCTACTGGCGAGCTATGCTTCTGGTCTGTCGTACACTAATGGGGGGCTCATTAGGGTTTGCCAGCATGAATTTTCACTCAGTTCTGACAGACCTATTTGGTGCATCTCTAATGTGTAGACACCCTCATCAAGAGGTCGTCGACCAGTTTGACGCAAGAAGGCACGGGGGTGGCATGGGCATCTGGCTCGGAATCTGGACCTGGTGCTGGATTGGATCTCTTGGAGTTGGTTTTCTCATTGGTGCCGCCATTATTGACAGACACCCCCCAGCCTGGGGATTCTATGTCAGTATTGTAATGATTGCAGTGGTGCTAATCCTCAATGTGATATGCCCTGAAGTACGAAGGTCTGCGTTCCGGCGATCTATCGCAGAAGTACGAACCGGGGGAAACATTTCGCGTCGATTAGCTCGAGGAGAAGTCATGATGCATCGCGTCAAGACAGGTCCCAAGTGGTGGGGTCAAGAAGCATATCATGGGATTCGCTTATCCCTGGAGATGCTTGAGCAACCTGGGTTTACGGTTATGGCAATTTACGTTTCATGGATATATGCACAGATCGTCCTTGTGATCATCCTCATGGGTTCCCTTGTCTCTCGATTTTATCGTCTCAGATCACCATATGTAGGTCTTCATGTCGTTGCAGTTGCTTTCGGCGCTCTGCTTGCGATTCCCTTCCAGAAGGCCAGTATCTTTTCAAGGTCTCGACGTCGAGAAGGCAAGGTCAACCGTGAGACCATAGGCAAAAAGGTTGTATGGTCATCTCATCTTATCCGAAGAGCCATCTTCACTATATCTTTGCCCATCGGAGCTGCTTGCTACGCAGCTGTCTCTTCTGGGCCCCCAATCAGCTCTGGTGTGCCAGCTTTCTTTGCTCTGTGTATAGGCTTTCTGTCGTGCCTTGCAATCTCTGAATGCAATGGCCTCATTATGGAAACTTTTGATACGTCAGACCTGTCTCCTGGCATGGTCGGTCGACACCGCGATCCATCAGGTCAAGACCAGCGGAGGACGAATTACTCATCTTTCCCAAGAGTCACAGCTGGATTCGCTATTATACACTCCCTATCATATATTCTAGCGGCTGGTTCAACTGCTTTAGGTGGCCATGTAACTCGAAAACTCGGCCAACAGGTTGCAACGAGCGTCGTTGCGGGGATACTCTTCATGTTGACCGTCTTACTACTGCTCGTACTTATACGATTCAAGAATGTGCTTATCATACCTCGATCAAAATCTGAAGAGATGGAGAAATTGACTCAAGCTCGGCGACAATCTTCTAAACGCCGAGCCACTATGCCAAATGACATGCGCGCTCTGATGGAAGAGGATCACGCTTGGCGGCCTGCGATGACAGGCAACCCAATGGGCAAGAATCGCCGGATGAACGTGCTTGAAATGGGGAACTTGACGAGATGGCAAGATATCCGAAGGAGAAACAAGCTCATAGATGCGGGTGTTCATATCAACCGCGATACATTAGATCATGGGCTAGACGCTGTGGATGTTGCTCTTGAAAGCCATGTTGACGACATGCGACAGAATGCCCAGGGGTTTTTCAGGCGAGGTACCTTGAGAAAACATGGAAGCCATTCGCGACGCAGCAACCAAAGCAGAAGCAGCGACCAGACTTTCCATGACCTAGAATTAGATATGCTCGATCCTACCGAAACGCCAGGCGAGTCGTCCCAGCAAAGACAACGGTTTTCTGAGAGGGATTGTGTGATGGGTCAGACAATCGAGGAGGATGCCAGAAACGAGAATCAAGCTGGGCCGAGCAATTCCCGTAAGGATGTTTGAGACCAAGTGAGAACACGGAAATTGCAAGAGTAACCTTATAAATTAGAATGAACGTCTAAGCTAGTGTAGTGTATACGAGTATGTCTTCCCTATAACTCGTGCGCAATCATGTTGCCTTTTGCTCTCAGTTTATGGCTAATGCTCATTATAGCTCCAAAAATGCAATACTATTATACAAGAGCGAATCGATTTTAGATCGTAATAAATGAAATAGCAAGTCATGTGTTAAGTATGTAGGAATGAATGTTTCTTTTCTCACTGCACATTCAAAACTAGATCGTCTCCTCGTCGAGTAGGCGTCAACATTGGCTTCCAATGAGGCGGCATGGGATAGTTTGGAGGGGTCTTGTTTTCAACGTTACGATTCCACTTTGATGTGCCGGGTTTCTCGGTGCCAATAGACATGTCAGCGGCACGATCGGAGCCGAGACGCTTGGCAAGCAGCGAATCTTGACTTCCAGAGGGGGCAAGCGGCGTGGTCATAGGTTGGGGAGGGCGATAGTTTTGATACTGGGAGGGATGGATCTGGGCCTGTTGCGGTGCAGCATATGGCTGAAATGCTTGATAACCCCCCTGGTTGCGAGGCTGAGGTTGTTGGCTTTGTCGTGCTTGGAAGGATTGGTACATATGAGATTGTTGTTGGTAAGGATTTTGTTGCGGCGGGCGCTGCTGGTATGGCTGAAGGGGAGGCTGCTGTTGGAAAGATTGGTATGGTTGAGGCA
The DNA here is from genome assembly GCA_011034095.1 of Fusarium cf. aywerte. NCBI lineage: Eukaryota > Fungi > Ascomycota > Sordariomycetes > Hypocreales > Nectriaceae > Fusarium > Fusarium cf. aywerte. Next base: position 182,031 of record WETZ01000024.1, read on the forward strand.
TGCGCTGTGCGGGCTGCCAGGTGTTCTGCTGTTGCTGAGGTTGATGACGTTGTTGCTGGTGGTGATGAGAGTGCAGGCGCTGGATAGGCTGCCATGCTGCTTGCTGCTCGCGAGGAGACGGTTGGAAAGAAGGAGGTCTTTGATACGGTCGATACGTTTGAGGTTGAGAACCCGACGCAGAACGGCGATGTTGCGATGGTTGACGCGCTTGGAGAGGTTGAGGATACGGTGGATCGAAGTAAAAGGGAGAAGCCCGAATCTGCTCTGGCTTGACAGCAGCAGGCTCTGCGGTTTCCTCTGGCTCGGGAGAAGGTTCAACGATGCGCATTGTCGGAGAGGCTGTCTCAAGTCCTGCATTGGGGATGGGTTGAGTATTTTGCATGCCTGATTGTTGTCGTGCAGCGTTATAGGCACCAGGAGGCTGCATCATTCCCAAAGTTGGACTTGGCTGGCCAGGGGGACTGTAAAATATCTGCCGCGAAGGAGGAGCCAACCTCGTGCTGACATTTTCACCCGGATTGCCCATCTGGCTCGCACGTCGGGGATCGCGGGGCGGTATCTGGGGTTGGTTCTGCTGCTGGCGAGCTCGAACCGATTGGGGAGACTCGACAACAGGAGACAGGCTGACTTGTTGCTCAAGCGCCACAGAAGGGATGCTCGACGAAGACTCCGTCGACGTGGTGATGATTGTGGCACTACTGCTGCTACTAGAGTCTTCGCGTGGACGAGTCAGGGGTCTAGTAATAGACCGACGAGAAGAAGCACTGCGTCGTGGATGCGATTGCGATGAGAAGAAAGGGGAAGGATACTGTGGGCGCGGTCCGTAAGGTTTGGATTGAGCGCCTGCGGGAATGATTTCAGCTGGGGGAGCCAGTTTTTTGGCGCTGGTTTGTCCAGTATTCCCAAGGGAGCCATTGTTATCTTGTGATGATGGCTTTGGAACATCTCCTTGAGACCCCTTGGAGTCCTGTGACCCCCGTGCTATCACCGAGGCACGCTTCGGGTTACCAAGAACCCAATTACCGTACTGGTCAGCAACATAGTAGGTCGTGGCCGAGAGCGGAGTCGTGGGTGGTGGTCTCCAGACTTGTGTGTTGTTTGGAGATATTGATGTACGGTCTTCTTCGAATTCAGTTACGTTGCTCTCGCGGTTATTCGTTCCTAGAGCACCTCCTATAGATGTATTGGGGGGAGGAATATGTAGCTTTGGTGGCATGGGTCGGAACCTCGGTGGTGAAGCAGCAACAGCGGCCGCAGTAAGTGTTGGAGGCGGTAACTGAGGGCTCTCATTTCGGCCTGTTTGTCTAGTCTCTTCCGGCTCTGGCTTGATAGCAGGTAGAGGCTTTTCACTAGCTGATTCGGAAGACAAATGTGGTAGTGTTGGCTTTGCAGGGAGTAACTTCGACAACCTTCTAAGGGGCGACGAATGCACCGTGTTTCGGTTCGAAGCAGGAGGTGAGATCGCAACACCAATGTTCTCGGGTCTGGTATTCGCTCGGTTGTACGCAGGCGGTGGCAGTGCTTGACTTCCAGGATCCAAGTCAGGACGAAGCTGGTGGGCCATCCAGGAGTTATGTCCACCATTGTCAGATCTATCCGCTTTGTACCCCCATGTATCTCTCATGGGAAGAAAGCCGGTCCTGATCTGGGGATACTTCTTTCGTCGGTAGTACCTCGCCAGCAAGATGGCCCCTACTGCAACCCCAACAGCGGCGAGAACGCCTATCGATATACCAGCAACCTGCTCTGTGGAGAGCTTATTGGAATCATCACTGTCTTTGTCCTTACTCGTACCACCAGCACCACCTGGTACATCTGTGGTGGTCTCGGTTTCTGAAGCGGAAGTAGACGTTGTGGTTTTGAACGTTGTAGATCTGGTGAACGGCGGCTCGCTGATCGAAATTATGTCCTGAGCGGAAGTAGTGGCTTCGTCTGGCGAGTCGGTAGATGATTCCTCCCTTGTCGTCGATCGTATTCTTGTTCTCGTTGATGGTCTTGGTATAACAGGGGGCGACGATGTGTCAATCACTAGGGTCGTCGGCAATGTTTGGATGGTGCTCGATGTTTCCAAGCTCGATGTTTCCAAGCTTGACGTAGTTCTCACTGTTGTCTTCTTTGTAGTCGTCGCTGTGGGTGCAGGAGGGAAAGTGACGACTCCTCGACCTGAAGGGTCCAAAACCAATGTTGCTGTGATGGTGAGATAGGTCGGATGGGCCGCATTCGGTCTCCCATCGCAGATTGCATACGCACGCTCAATAACTCGCTCTAAGTTATGTAAGCACCTGTTGTGAAGCACTCGTGAGAAAGAAGACATACCACTTGCTTCGGCCGTTGAACAGAATCCGATGGATCGTTCAGCTGATACGCATTGCATTGCACCTTCACCTAAGGTGAAGCCCAGGCTACCTCTTCGAGAACATAGACAGTCCAACAGGGGCCTCCCCGTGCACGCATCGAGAACATAGTTGACATTGAGGAAAGAGGCAAAACATTCCGCAGCACAGCTGGGGATGAAGCTGGAGAATTCATTGGGGACATTAGTTGCCAATACGGCGGTAACACAAAAGATCAACCATGAAGGCACGAAGAAAAATGGCCTAATGGCCATTCTACAACGAAACATCTGAAGATTCAACGGTCAGTCCCAACTCAGGACCGTACACCTTGGCCAAGGTGCTTACCTATAAAGAAGGGTATCCAATTAAAGGAGATGGCCAGCATCTCAACGAAGTATATTCATGAGCAGTCGTGACAGGGGAATAGAAGGAAAATAGATCAAAGAGAAATTAGACGTGAGTGTTGGTACAAGCGATCAAAGACGACAGAGGAAAAGAGAAAAGGGAAATGCGAAACACAGTCACATCGGACGGATAAGGTAGGAAACAAGGAGACATATGAAGACTGCATTCTCAGCAGCCGCCGTTCTTTTTTTTTGCTACAGCGCAAAAGCTCATCATAGCCTAGACAGAGATAGTGAGACCAGCAAAGGCCAGCGCTTGCTAGCCAAGTTGGGTACGGTGTAAGTCCTGCAAGATCACGCCTCTTGTTCAGCTCAAAGGCACCTCAAATGCCATGGAGCCGCCGGAGCGGGCCTCTCGGGTGCTCACTGCGTCATTAGGCAAGAGGCTGGATCCGAAAGAGGCTGCTGCAAAGGACTATTTTTGCCCTGGAGAGACATATCAGTCGATACGAAACTCGACCCCACGGCCACGATGTTTGTTGCGGCGGTTAGAGGAGGTGATATGACTGGTTGACGTTGGCCGAACCGCCGTTAGACGCGGGAGGGTCCTTTTGGGCGTCAACCTCTGACAGCCAACCAGCCAACTGGAAACATGGTGACTGATCACGTGAACTGTCCTCGTCCAATTATGATGTTTGTATAGCCTCGATGGAGGCCAGTATAGGCCATCTATTGCAGATCGACAACCTTTATTGACGAGGTTAACGTTAATGTTAACGTGGGATAGATGTGATGACTCTGTGTCTATACAGTACTCTTAGTCTTGGCTGGTTTCGGAATCAGTTAGCCGGTCTTGATCAACTTCTCTCAGCGAATTCTTTCTGAAACGGTCACTGAAAGGCCAGCTGAAGAGAGACAACATAGCGTCACTTCGTGTTGAACTGCATTCAACATCTCGGTTCGTTGCGAGGGACTAAGAGCAGGGTTCGGGCAGACCAAAGAAACGGCCCTTGTTTCAGTCAGTCAGCTTCTACTCTATATGGGTCAACCTATTAGTGAGCTGACCCACACCGTCTTGGCCTGCTCCAGGTCCTATCAACCAAGGAATCCAAGCATTTTCACAGCTTACGATACAGATGTCTTACCCTTAGCTATGCCAAAGTCTTGCTCTTGACTCGGTCATTGTAGCGTTCGCTCACTCTCGAGGATAGTTAACGGCCTATCCTCTCATAAAGCGCCCTCTTCATCAAACCCTCAAGTCTTCCTCATAAACACCTATTCATCTCGGCTAAGACACTTCACTGTCAAGCTTTACTGGATATATTCGCATTGAAGATCTAAACTCTCTGCCAAACCAGACTTGCCAACCACCACAAAGACAAAGTTTTCGAACAGGTCCACCCCTACGTCTCAATCGTAGGAGACATCAACAATGTCTTTTGTGAAGTCGACGGCGCATTGTAAAGCCAAAAGTCTTGGGCCAAAGTTGGAAATGGTTTCTTAACCGAAAAGAGTCAACAACAGCCTCAGACGCCGACGCCGACATAACACCCACAATAGAACAACAAATCCACCAGGGCACAGGAAACTCAGAATACTGCCAAGCAGCTGTCTCTTGTCTGGATAAAAGACGCTGCAGGCAGTGTAGCTTCGCCCTTGGTTCCAGCCAACTAAATGCTATGCAATCATCAAATTCCTCTAGTGGTAACCTCACATGGCCATCTCGGCCTGCAATTTCCGGAGCTCGGCTTCCTCGTCGTCCTCCTCCACGGCCTGCTTCTTGCTTGATACAGCTGTAACATGTTAGCCTCTCCAAAGGATAAAAAGTGACCGGTGTACATACGCTCCGCAGAAGCTGGCGTGGGCAACTTGTGCACAGCATCCGACACAGGGACCGAGCCTGTCTTGAGCATCTGCTCATCAAGCTGCTCCTGTTGTAGATCGTCCAGCTCGGCCTCCAAATCGTCGTCATCGATGGCTTCGCCCATAGGTGTTTGGGTTATGGCGTTGACAATCTCGTCGCTCATGGCATTCTGCTCTCGCAATTCATCCCTGTATTACAATATTAGTGAGGTGCACAACCACCGGAGCATCGTATAAGATGCAAAGCGAAGACGTACATAATCTGATCCACCTTATCCGCTGTGAGACCCTTGTGGATATGTTTCATTGCCGCGTTGGCGTCGCTCATCGCAGCAAGAGTCTCCTTGTTGATGTTGGCCGATTCGATGGCGTTGATCTGCTGCTCCAAAGTGCCGATTTGCGAAACGGTTTGGTCGAGCGAGTGCTCGTGTGTCTTCTTACGCCTTAAGGCCGCCTTGGCCGCTATCATCTAGATCAGCATCTCTGCCCCGCATTATCCTACTCGCCGAGATAGACGCATACCGTTCTTGTTTGTGCTCACGTTCTTGCGTGCGATGCTATCTTGCTCATCGATCTGGGTCTGGAGATGTCTCTCGCGCTTCTGCAGCATATCAAGCTGCGATCGCAGTCCAAGGATCGCATTCTTGGGAGTATCCTTGCGCTTCTGGGCCGCGGCGCCACCGAACCAACCCCACATGTCTACGGTTGCTGATCGCTAAGATTGATGAGAGGAAAGATTAAAGTAGATGAGGACAAGGAGCACCCGTCCTGTTCCTCTTATAGAATCCGACTCGAATGATGTTGGTGAAGCAGGAAAATAGCGTAGCGAGTCTCGACTCAGTGTCGGGTAGTGGGGTCAGGCTGAAATAGGATTACGGTTCGCAGAGTCACCTAGAATACCCAGGATCTCAAACTCTATAAAGGCGAGCAATATCAGGCACTCGGTATATTTCGTTTGGAATCGTCGTCGTCGTCAGCCTCGTCGTCTTAGGTAGTGTTATGTTAAAGGGTAGCCTGCGGGACTCTTATCGTTGCCTGTGTGATGACGGCACGCTTCCTTGCCCGCCATTTCCTCTTAATTGCATAATGCGGGGTTGACCACTCATATTGCAACAACGAAGAGACTTTGCTCAGGTGCTCGAATGCCATGTGACGCAATATTCACATGGCCAATGCCCAAAATGGAAAGTCGACTTCGTGCTAGAGCCCATGACAGGAACCCGACATGAGGTTATCGCAGGATCGAAGACGTATCGTATAGAAAGAACTGATATGTGCCAGTCAGGTGCTCAGTCACAGTTATTACGAGCCGTTGAAAACAGCACCAACAATGGATCGACGGTCCTGTTAAATCTTCAACTATAGAGGATTCATTATCCAATTCCCATAAGCAGCTTGTACTTTTACATAGGCATTTACACACCCGTCCTAGACTCCACCAATTTATTTAGGGGCAGGGTTCCCTTACTCTCTAAACTGTACACAAATTAAGCTGATGGCATCCATGACATGACGCATCTTCTAACTAGTTACCATGATCCAATGTCCAGATACTACAATAAAATCTGGGCTGCTTTTATAACCCGTCCGCCGTCAAGTTCCAATAGCGCCAACACAGCTCGTACTAAAAGCGCAATAGATCGGGACGAAGTCGAGTATAACAAGATACCTGCGATTAAGATAATGATAGGTAAAGCGCGAGCCAGACTCAAGTTGAGAGTCGACATCAAAGCACTTGCATAAATGTTGGAAACGTTAACGGGCGTAACGTCATGGGTCTGCATATATGGTTGACATAGTCCCAAATGGTAGGACAAGCTGAGGCTGGTGAGTAAGAGGCCTGCTCGAAGACCAAGCTTCAAACCTGCGGTTCTATAGGTTGCCGCCCTTCTCTTGTGTATCGTAGTGCCATACAATATAGTTGGGAAGACCAATAACTTCATAACCAGCTCGTTTGGCCATCTTGGCAAAGCCTTCAGTCTCAGCCTGGTTCTCAAAAGCGTAGGCTGGGAAATTGATGCCTGGGGGTGAGGTCAGTTGTGAGTTCATGGCCCATGTCATTCTCGGATACACACCTGATCGATGCACGTCTGCCTTGACAAGAATATTGACGCCGCCAATACCATCGAGCGGAAGTTCAACATCCTTGTTTTCACGCCAGTCGCCCATCCTGCACATGTATTCACGTCCCGTGTCGAACTCTTTGTAGCCCTCCACAATAATGGTGTCCTTCGGCAGGCTATTGGCAAGTTTTCGGCCCTTGTCTGATTCTACCCATGAGTTGTAGTCGACTGAAATCAATTGTCAGCAACCCTTCGATGATATGGCCAGCAGATCCATTCACTTACAACGACCCTCGATGTCTTTTCCCTTCTCGAATCTATGGAACCAAATGTCTCGGAAATGTCAGTGCGATGTTCCAGGAAATTGGTTTCATCCGACTTACTGGGTACAAGAATATCTCTGTCATGGGCAATGAAGTCCTCCAGAATTTTTCTAGGCGCCTCTTCGATATCGACATCACGCCAATAGACCCACGAATGCTCCGGTTTCAGAGCTGTAGCCAGCAAATAGTTTCTCGCCTTAGCCATAGCTTTGCGACGAGGCGCTTGCACCTCAAATCCGTGTCTCTGTTTCGCATCTTGGCTAAGGTGGAAATGGAAGTTCTTCTCGACAATGGTGATACTGTTGAACGGAACCTCGTCCTTTCGTTTTTGTAAATGGTCCAACTCGGAAGCAAGTACGGCAAGTGTGTCGTCTTTCGAATCGGATACCAGAAAAGCAAGATCGATCAGGCGATGCGGATATGTGAGCTCAGCGATAAGCTTAAAGTAATTCTTCAGGAAGGGAGCAGCGTCCTTCAGAGGTGTCAGGATCAAAATTCGTTCGTTGCGGATTATAGCCTGTGGGCTTGAAGTGAGAGGGTTCAGGTCGATATGTTGAATCGAGGGGGATTCGACTTTGAGAGGCTTGTGGTGGTTGAAAAGGACGGGTGTCTGCATATGCGCATTCCATAGGGCGTGTTCGTTCGGTGTCATTTCCATGGGTGACTTATTTGGGCCCCAGCATCGAACGCTGTACAATCGTCAGTCATTGTAATGTCTCGAATTTGATTATAAGGGCAGGTACTTCTGTGGTCCAGGAGGTGTCCCTCGGAGACTACGGTACAGTAGCATCACAATGCCAGTTAATCCCAGCAAGAGTAGCAGTCGAGATCTTGTCAAGTTGCTGCGCAACACCCTGCTATGTGGCATGTGTGCCTTTGCGGCCTTCCAGTTGAGTCCACCATCAGAAAGAAGCATAATGAGTTCCTTAAGTGGCCGTCCTAGCCACTGTATCGTCTAGGTTGGATCGTCTGTCGCAAGTTCGATGCCGGAGCTGTGGTTACAGCGTTTCGCAAACGTTGTCGTCAGCAGCCAGGTGATGAGAAACTGCCCCGTTTAGTTTTCTCACGTTCGATCTCTTCAGTTGCGCTATAAGCTTTCACTCCAGTCCGGCACGGAGTCCCAGTATGATTCGGTACGGCCCTCGTGTTGTGGGCAGACGAGACCCTGATGTGATTTGTACAGGGGTTTTGCTGGCCGCTTTGAGGTTGTTCCTGTTTGCACAAGGACTCTAGCGTATCCAAAGTAGTCGATTGAGGATCAACAATATTCGCATTGATCAAGATTCGATGGCGAGACTGGAAACGAGTGTGTTGCGGTTCTCGATAAACAATGTGTTCAAGTGAACTGACGTGGGATGTAAATAAGCCAGGTCAGGTAAATAAAACAAACCAGTATTGATGACATTATCCATGTTGCGACAGCTCAGCTCAGCAAACACTCCTACTCCCGTTGGCTCAACGAGGTAGCCCGCCCGGGTATGTTACACCGGGACAGGGACCATCCCTCGGGGCGTTCCAGAGCCTTGAGCAATAGGTTCCCTAGTGCCTTCAACAGCCCGTTGTACTGTAATTAGCGTACCAGCGTACTCCACGACTGTTAGCGGACATACGCTTACCCGGGAGCACGAAACGATTCAACGATTAAGAGCTACTTTACTGCTAGGTTTCGGTCCGTTGAATGTATTTGTTCTAATAAATACTGTTATGAGTAATCGTGATTTAGCTTTCTGTTGTTTCTAGACTTTACCAGCCTTCATTGTGGAACAACAACTATACATACTGTTCTTATAACCCCTTCTTATGAAGTTCCGTCGTAGAAACTATCGTGTAACGACAACAAACTATTTATTCTTCGATGTCGCACCATATAAACCAAAATCAACTAAGAAAGGGATGATATAGATAAAGAAACACACACCTATGGAGGCCTTAGATAGCAACTACACCTGTCTTAGTACTATAGGAAATACTGAACATGAGGTAAGTTGGTTAGTAGGTATAATTGATCTACAAGTCCAACCTAAGCTCTAGGAGCAAGGCTTGGCTAGCACTTATCCGAGTTGAATGGTTCGTTCTACTCATTCTATTGCCGTAATTTTTGTCCAAAGGCCCATCCATTAGATGGTGCTAACATACTAACCTAGGCACCTAGGTAAGTAGGTACTAGGTAGGTAATATCCTCAACACAAAAAGACATAGTCAGGCATGTTACTCATCAAGCGTCGGGTTTGATTGGATCTTCAACCGCTGACGTCTTGTGTTCCAGAAGCGCTAGAAAGATCGCCCAATGACATAGGCAGGGCGCACTTGCCACAAGTATGCTTCCTTCTGACAAACGTGAATAAGAAAGAGACGAGTCATTCATCATCAGGTGTCTATACTCGGAAGTTTTGATAAACTAAGTACATCGGACTGCGCCGAGGACATTAAACACAGCGGGCCATTAATCATCAACTGAAGTACCTCATGCGCACTGCGCTTTTACGACATCATCACTCTCTGCTCATACAACCATTCACTTTACCATCGCAAGCACTTAGGATCAAGACAATACTAAAATCAGCACACATCATGGCCGTCACAAGGCGCTCGTCACGTATCAGCTCTATGTCTACGACCAAGGCAGAATCACCACCGACCAAGGTGATTCCAAATGCCAATGGTCGGAAGCGCAAAGCTACCAATAATCAAGATGAAGCTCAGGCACCTTCAACGCCCCCAAGAAAGCGTGCGCAAGGCAAGACTGCAACGCCAGCAGCTCTCCCACCAGTAACACCAACGCCAGCAGCTGCAAGAGCTTCCGCTGAGGCCACAAGCTCGAGCAAGAAACCTCGCAGTGCGGCGGTCACACGACTGGCAGATCCTAAGCTGACCAACGCGACGCTTCTCTCTCCAGAGACATCGAGGCTCGTCGCCTCGCGAGACCTCGCGACAGTCTCGCCTAGCAAGGAACCTCAGGTCAAAACCACAACCGAGAACTTGCTGAAAGAGGCATGCGACTATCTTGTCAAAGTTGACAAACGCATGAAACCTTTAATCGAGAACCATCATTGCCGAACATTTTCGCCAGAGGGACTGGCAGAGAGGATTGACCCATTCGAGAGTCTGTCAAGTTCGATTATCGGACAACAAGTATCAGGAGCAGCAGCGAAGTCAATCAAGACCAAATTCCTCACATTATTCCAGCAACAACCTGGTGTACGATTCCCACACCCTTCTCAAGTGGCTGCCAAGTCCATCGAGGAGTTGCGGACGGCAGGGTTATCGCAACGCAAAGCCGAGTACATCAAAGGGCTCGCAGAAAAGTTCGTCAGCGGAGAATTGAGTGCCCAGATGCTTCATGATGCTTCTGACGAAGAAGTCATGAATAAGCTTATTGCAGTGAGGGGTCTCGGAAAATGGTCTGTCGAAATGTTTGCTTGTTTTGCACTGAAAAGGATGGACGTCTTCTCGCTCGGCGACCTGGGCGTTCAGAGAGGCATGGCTGCTTTTGTTGGACGTGACATTGCTAAACTCAAGGCTAAAGGCGGCAAGTGGAAATACATGTCGGAACAAGACATGATTGAGCTGTCGAACAAATTCTCGCCATATCGAAGTCTGTTCATGTGGTACATGTGGCGAGTTGAGGAGACAGACATTAGCATAATGGAATAAGGTTTTGTTGCCAGGTCGGCGAATATGTTTGTTATCTTGGTGCTATACAGATGGTGTTGACCAGATATGCTTCACAAGCACTTCTACAATGAATGGTGATGTCACGACAGACCCTAATGCAAGTTCTAGTTCGATAACTGGTCCAGACCCGGTAAAACAATCCCGGTGTACGCGTTCAACGATGGATAATGGTATTCTTCGCTGAAAGCCTCAAACGCATTGACACGGTTGAGACTGTTTTCTCCCCTACAAAAATGCATGCATGGCCTTTATTGGTGTCAAAGTATGTATCACAACAAACTCTTCACACTTCATTGGCTTAACTGGAGCGACAACATGATTCGTCATCGGCGATCGGCCCAGGGGAGGTCTTCTTTTGTGGATTGGCTCTTCCAACGGCGTGAAGACGGTTGCGCCACGAATCGGACCAAAGACGCCCTTGCCGGACTGCAGCGGGCCTCGATGCATCTACAGTACAGTGCAACGTGAAGGTTGCGAGAGACAAAGAAGAAAGGAAAAAGATGGGTTTTGTAACAGATTAGACGCATGGATACGTGTTCGAGCTTGGCTCTAGCTCGCCTTTCACGACAGTTTAATGGCTCAACACAAAGGCCAAAGGCGTTTAGCCTCCGGAAAGAAAACCTTGATCAGCATTTTTGCGACCACTTCGCAAATCGCGAACTCGCTGGAAGCTGTCTTGGCTGCTTGGCACAAGGGTGCGGGATGTGGAACAGGCTTGACCAGCTTGGCTCGCAAGCGATGACTGGCTGGGACCGAAAGGTATGGAAAGAAATCATCCTGGCCATCCATCCCACATAAAGCCGCATGCTTGGCTGAGTGTGGAGAGTGCGACGCGTCTAGGAGAGGCGGATATCTTCGATTTTCACGACACAACGGAATTGAGGCGCAGGCTGGAGGCTCTTACTGCAGCTGGACAGCGGGAAGATTCGACCGAGCAGCCAACGGGAACAAATCCACGCATTCGCACTAAATTAGTATTCAGCGTTGTCTGTCATACTGGCACAGTAAATCGATGAGTTTTCTCAGTCAGGTTTCTGGTGGGAAGACATTCAGGATTGGCGTCTGACATGAGACGAGTAACCCTGAAAAGTCTTTGTCTGAGATAGAAGGATGACAGGGAAAATTTGCTTTGTGCGTTGATTTTAATTACATGGAAGATTGTTATAATCATGATGATCCTCGATGAAATCAAGGCCTTATTTCTGGAAGTGAAACCAAATGACAACAACGATGGAGCTCTCGGAGCCAGGCGACAAAACAAACCAGGAGCGAGTTTGGGTTAGTGAGTGGTGCGAAGGAGAAAAGCGCTTTTGAGAATCGCAACACTGGATCTATCCGTGGCATGCCCCAGCTATTATGTGACTGCTTATCCACAGAGACATAGGAGTGGCCAGGATTGATACGGGAAGATCATCTGAGACTCATCTTGAATCCGTAAAGCACGTGGGTTCGGTGACAGGCGGCTTGCATATTAAGTAATGAATCAGGCAATATCTTTTTCAAGCCGCATAACATAGGAGAATCAGATAGGAAATGAAAACTGATATAAGATTGGATCAAGGTGTGGAATGATAAGGTGAAGAAAGGGAGAAGCTTTGGGCTTCCTCGGCTTGTATCCCTGGAGTTTTCCAGAAACCCTGTTGCCGACTTACATACTTTGGCATCGTATTGGGCCATGTCAAATTTCGATTGTCGTTTATGCTTAGCGCTGCCAATTCTCCAAGATCCAGCAGATCAATCGATGAATCACTGGAATAGCTGTCGAATATGCGGATGTACCGATTTGTCTCGGTAGGTATAATATTGTTCGACAGCCTTTCGTGTCAGTACTGTAACTGCATGCTGTGCACTTTATGCTGTGCTGCGCCTCGGCCTTGACAGATCCGCCGTGTAACAATCGCCACAAACAAGTATCTGAGTTGTGTTAAAGAATGATGACGTTTTGGTGGAAGAAGGGGAATTGAAGCCTGTGATCCCAGTTCTAAGCTGGATCGCAAGTGGATACGTGCGAAACATGAGAGGCAAATGGAACAAGACGAGTTTGACCGGGCATGCGGTGAATTGTCTCCGTCTGTTAGCGTATACTTTTGAGCAATGCTTGGCAATGTGCCAGGAACAGAGTAAACGATCGAGTTTTGAAAGTTCCTCGCTATCATAACTCGATTTACCTTCTGGGGACATGGGGTTGAGAACCCCTGCTAGTAAAAGAGCAAAGCGGATACTTGAGGCAGCGACCATAGCTGAAATGGGGTGCAAATCTCGCCTGCATGCGATGTGCTGGAATTAGAGGTGCAGAGATGAGCTTGTAGCTAAATTAGGGAACAAGATAGCGATTGGGAACATTTCAAGGAAAAGGCGAATGCTCTGGCATTGATGATAGAGTTGAGAGAATTCGCACGTTTGTTCAAATGGCTGTCTCCTATTCAGGAAGGTTAATAAGAATTAGATATAAATTCAAGAGTAAAGGCAATACTTAGTAGTACCGACAATACGGGTGCTGTGGCCGCGTGAGATGCGGTACCTGATAGACCCCCCCCGCTAATGCAGCTGTAACGCCCGTAGTCAAAAAGTCGAAGATTACCTACTAAGGTGCGGGCACCCGCGGCCATTCCTATAATGGACTGGACGTCTGAATTGTTGGCCTGGATCGATAATGGTACCAGCACTGACTGGCCAAAGCCAAAGCATGAAGCAGAGCGTAGGTTGTCATTATTGTTGCATCTAGGTCTGATGACGCGGCCATCAAGCATAAGATTCTGTCAATGCAGCGAGTAACTTGTTCAATGGGTGTACATCAGACCTTGGCTGGAGTGATGAGTAAAAGAGGCGCATTAACTGCCCTTCGTGTTTCTCTAACCGAGGCAGAAAGAAAAACCGATGGAACTCAATTGATATCTGCTAGTGTATTGATAGTCATTCAATGGTGGTCGGTGGAAAATAATTTTAGTGATGCTGTTTATACGTATGGACGTGGCCGTGGATGTGGATAGGATCCATGGGGATGAGATGGGCCCATGCTAAGTAATTACTGTACTGTACTATGAATCGATGTCTCAACCATTTAGCAGGAAATTAGTGCATGCCACCCAAATGGGGATATTTCTCACACCAGGCTCAAGGGCCGCCACACCCGTTCGCACCTTGACCTCGCCCTGGCATCGTCTCGAGCCGGTACTGGTTCCTTTTCGGTCGGTCCTGTCTGAGAGCCCCTGGAAAACGGAGCCGAAACTAGGTGGCCTGTTCTGTTGGTGCCCTGCTTTGTACTGTAGACTAGGTTCCATTACTTTGCCTCTGCCTCTCCACCCTAGCCAACCCCCATGTAGGCGACGCCGAATTCCCACCGTGCACTCATCTCGGTCGACCATCTTTCATCTCCTCCCTCCCGTCTCTCCTCCTCCTCTTTTTCTTTCCCTTTCGTCGAACTCTTACTTCCTCTCGTTGTCGGTAATATTCTCGTCCTTTTTTCTCTTCACGCCACTCGTTTCCCGTCAGGTTCATTGTGACTTTTCGTCCATACGCCAGACTTTTACCTACCTAATTCCAGGAATATCTATCAACACTATTCCCTGTTGCATATCTCGATCGTTCGCCGAGAAACCATCAAGGATTTTTTTTTTTAGACAAACACCATCCACAAAATCACAGGATCTTTTCCAATTACAAACTAGGTACGTATTACAATCGCATTGGATGTTTGGGTCGCTCGGTCGACTGCTCCAGGTGCTGCTCTGCCGAGACGCGAATTTGCTTGGCTTGGCTTGTGCTTGATTGGTTTCAACCGATCCGTCCCGTCTCTCTTGCCTTCTGTTTTCTTTCTTTCTTTCTTTCTTCCTTCTTCACCTGGCTTGAACAAACTTTCTACACTATCCTCCTCTTTATATCCTCAGCGTCTTGGGTCATTTCAATCTTTTGAACTTGACTTCTACGCTTCCTTTCCTTCCTCTCTCCTTCCTCATCTCACACCCCCTAATAGGTTCGTAACTCCAAACAGCCCCTTTCCCCGAAAGGGGTACATCAAAACATCAACATCAACATTTCGCAAAACTGTTCTACAATCTCCCACCACAGCATCAGCAACACATCTTCCGAGACGACTCTTTTTTTCTTTTTGGAGACACATCCATAGCAACAACAACAACTTTGTGCGATCGCTTATAGTCAACAATATCTAACGGAAGTTATTCAGGTCATAATGCATTCCGCTAAAGTTCTTTCCGCTATTGCGGCCCTCGGTATCTCTGCCGTTTCCGCCGGTACGTTCGATTCGCGAATACTTGGAGGCCAAACCACGACTGACATTTATTTCTAGCCTCCACCTGCACCAAGGACGTCAAGGTTACCCAGCCCACTCCCGTCATTGACTGCGATGTTGTCGATGCCGATATTGTTATCGACAAGAGCGTTACCGGTGCTGTTGTTATCAACGGTCCCAAGCAGGTTAAGGGTGACTTCATTGCCAAGGGCGCTGGCGAGATCACCTCCATCTCCAGTACCTCTATCAACGCCATTGGCGGCACCTTCGAGCTCAACAACCTCGAGGCTCTCAGCAACCTCGAGTTCTCCTCTCTCAAGAGTCTCGACGGTCTTAGCTTCATTAAGCTTCCTCGTCTCGGAGAGCTGAACTTCGGTACCGAGGGAGTTACTAAGATCAAGACCATTCGAATCACCGATACCTTCATCAGCGACCTGAGCGGTCTCAGTGTTGCTTCCGTCGACAGCTTCCAGATCGACAACAACCGAAAGATGAACGCTTTCAACTCTGACCTCGTCAACATTACTTCTCAGCTCTTGATCTTCGACAACGGCAACGACGACATGGTCATCACCATGAACAAGCTTGAGTCAGCTGCTGAGATTCAGATCTCCAGTGCCAAGAACTTCTCTGTCCCCGCTCTCCAGGAGGTCACCAAGAGTTTGAAGCTCAACGCCAACCCCCAGCTTACCTCTTTCTCTGCTCCCAACCTGACCATCATCGAGGAGACTCTCTCTCTTGTCGACATGAAGAAGCTCACCAACATCTCTTTCCCCCTGCTTGAGGAGATTGGTGGCGGCTTCACTATCCAGAACAACACCAAGCTTGAGAAGGTCAACGACTTCCCCAAGCTCGAGAAGGTTACTGGCGGTATCGCCCTTCGAGGTAGCTTCGACGAGTGAGTACAAATCAAGGTTATCGATTGTTTCCTTTGCTAACCATTAACTCCCTAGGGTCGAACTCCCTAAGCTCAAGCAAGTTAGTGGCAGTGCTGTTGTTTCATCAACCACCGATATCAAGGAGTTCTGCGAATACTTTGACGACTTGAAGAAGGACAAGGTTATTGATGGCGAGAGCAAGTGTACTTACAACAACAAGAACGCCAACAAGGGTGGAGAAGGTGGTCAAACCGCCGATGGTTCTGATTCCTCCGAGAGCAACAACGACGACGACAGTGCCGCCGGTGCTGTCAGCATCAACATGGCTGTCCTTGCTCTTGCTGGTGTCGCTGCCCTCGCTCAGCTCCTCTAAGTGTAGACGAGGCAACATTGCTAGCTTTCTTTTAAAGGCGTCACCTTCTGTCGTCATCATGTTTCCTGACTTTTCTTTACGACATCTTGTGCTTGGTCATTCTTCATGGGGCACAAATTGCTTTTCATGGGGGCGGTAACTGCGTGTAAAGGATAACCCGTTAGAGCTTAATAATCGATTGTATTTGGACTTTAAAACTGCCTTTTCATTGTTTCCCTACTACGTTAAGCCCCTGAAACCTGAAGTGCTGTGAATGGGATGAACAAACTCAGCCGGTAAAAAGCACAAGAGACGAAATTAAATCACTCTGCCATTTTGAGAGTATAATTTTTTAGGTTATTTGTTTTCGTTCGTTAAAGCTTACAGGCCAACTTTTCTGTTACCCCATAGCCGGGTCAGGCATTGCATTCAGATATTCGCGACATGAGTTTGTGTATATTATTGCTTGAGTGAATGTCGTGTTGAGACTCATATTTCAGAAGGGACTTCTAACGATACAGGTGAGGCCCATGAGCCTGGGTATATTCTATTCCATATACTGACAACATTTCAATCCTCTTCTTGTCTTTGCCCTGAAAACTACCTATCTAGTCATAGTTTCCTTGTTCAAACTTCTCCGTATCATAGAATTCCGGTATGATTGTATTGCCATTAAACACACGGCCGTCTAATTCATTCACAGCCTGTGTAGTATGGTTAGTTGGCTGATGATAGGAGATGGTACTGTAATACTCACTCTGAGTGCCGAAACCTGGTTTGTGAATTTGATAAAGACCCTGCGGCTCTCCTGGTCGATATACAACCTTTCCACGCGTCCGTACTGCAACGTTGTTAGTTCAAAGCATAATGCAGACTGAAGACCATTTCGACATACCTTCTCCCCACACTCCTCCCCAATTTCTTGTCCTAGGCCCCCTGCAATCTCTTCTTGTAGATTGGGCATGTTCTCCAGCATGTTCCGTAGTACTATGACATCGCTCATGGTACCAAATTTGCCCGCGTTCTCCTCCTTGCGTTTCCCCCCAATAATTTTGCCCTTACTGCCCGGCTCAGCCCAGCCTCCACCATCTGCATCGGCCTTTTTTCGTCGTTTCTCAACCTGTACACGAAGAGGATTGATGATTCCCGACTCATCAGCGCCCAAGCCGCTACCTTTGGTCCATCCGTATTTGCTCATAAGTCGCTGTGCGAAGCCGGACTGTCCTGGGCGGCTTGACCGAGGTTCAGAATCATCATCAGGCCGTGAAGGGGAACCAACACCGAGAGCTGGAGGTGGGGAATATTCGTCCTCTTCTGCATCTACCCTTGTTGTATCCTTCTCATCCTGAGCTTGATTATATCTCACAGGAGCGCGTGATATCATAGCTGAGTTGGAAGATTGGGGCGGTGACGGTGGTGGAGCTGGTTGTCCCTGGGAAAGCGCTTGACGGCGAGCAAAGGCATCATCCCCAGTCGCATCTGGAGGAGGCGCTGGAGCTGCCGCCGGAGGTGACCGAGGCGGTGGTGGCACAAAGGAGTAAGAGGGGGGTGGAGCGAATTGGTCTGGTGCCGGGTTAGAAGTAGAATAAGCATATAGCAGTGGCTGTACTCACTTGATGGTACGGGTCGGTCCTCATCCTCATCCTCGTCTGAAAGGTCGCTTTCAACACGTTTTCGTCGGTGTCTATAAAGCAAGGCCTTCCAATCCCTAACCTCCTGGACCTTCTCGTCGCTGTGCAGATACTCTTCCACGTTGGTCGGTCTTGTAGGGTCATATATATCGTCCCAGTTGGTTTCTATGTCTTCCTGCTGCCTCTTTTTCTTCTTCTTGCGGCCGCCGCGCTGACGCTTCTCGCCCATTCCGTACATCCACTCATCTTCCTCAGTAGCAGCCCAATCGGCAAGCGTAGTCTTTGCTTGTGCGGGAGCTGGAGGAGCGACAGTAGGGATTTGCTTGGGGGCAGCTGCCTTGGGAAATGTTGGCTTCGGCTTTGTCTGTTTAACTTGCGGGCGGCGGATAGGTTGAAAGCGAAGGGCGGGGTCGATGGTTTTTTTGACAGCGGTTTCTGCCAACGCGCTATCTGTCTGGTTATAGAGCACAGGCGCTGATGATATCGTGGCTGAAGCAGAGGAGCTATCGTTGGGATCGAGGAGGTTTTCGTAGAGTGAGAGCCCTCCATTAGAAGGAGGCGGCGGCGGAGGAGGAGCTGCCATTGCTGTAGACCAGGACAATTAAAAGGTGTGGAGAGCGGGATGAAGCTTCATTCGCTTGTGTTTTGTTGTCTTGTTCCCATGGAAAAGAGCACAGTCTTATCAGTCTTTGTTCAGTGTTAGGAAATTATGGTTCTCTGTACGCGCATGTTGTTTTAATGTTGAAGAATTGGAGACTGAGGAGGAATGAAGCACGAGCTAGGTTGCGACAGAGCAAATGCGCCGGGTAAATAGCGGGAGCCAACAGCTATCTGCAGCAAAGACGCCGTCCTACAGCTGCTACCTGGGGAAGCTGACACTGGCGGGCACCTGCCTTTCCAACTGAGCTGGACCTGTGCCTGCCCCTCCAATAATTCAGGCAGACCCCGCCAAAACTTTGGAGTGACGGGAAGCTCTCATTCAAACCCAACCTATCTGAAGGTGGCTGCAGTACAAACTTTAGGAACTTTAGGTTCCACGGAGTACTTCGATCAGCCTTTCTCTCTTCTGCATTTATTTTTGCTATTATTCTGCAACTATCCTCCCGATATAAAAACCACTGCAGCTTCAGCAGGTAACTAGTCTTCGTTTCTTAGCGCCCAGGAACAGAAGTGCTTTAGATTCGGATTTCGAGGCGAAAATCGTCACTGTTTACCACCGCCTCCCCCACCATACCGACCTTTCTTTCTTCTTCAACCCGCGAACGAACCATTCTCCCACAACACCACACACTGCCCACCATGGCCGACCTTGCGAGCCGCATTACGAAACCCGACGAGGGTGCCACCGAGACTCCCGCTGGAAATGCTCCTGCTCCTGCCCCTGCTGATGCTGGCGAGCTTGGCCAGGCTGATGGCAACATCGAAGACTTGGGCGGCTCCGGTCTTCAAGAGCCTGAATGGGATGTCGAAGTCTCCCTCAGCGAGCTTCAGAACAATGAGGCTACACCATTCCACTCTGCTACTACCTGGCAGGACCTTGGACTGTAAGTTGATGCCCGCTCTCAGTACGAACCGCACTCATAATTCTATTGCAGTCGCGAGGACCTCTTGAAGGGTCTCTTGTCCCTCAACTTCTTGAAGCCCTCCAAGGTTCAAGGCAAATCTCTCCCGCTAATGCTCAGCGATCCCCCACGAAACATGCTGGCACAGTCGCAGTCCGGTACTGGAAAAACCGCTGCCTTTGTCACTGCGATATTGTCGCGTGTCGACTTCAGCAAGCCCGACCAGCCCCAGGCACTAGCTCTTGCACCCAGTCGAGAGCTTGCCCGACAGATTGAAGGAGTTATCAACGCCATCGGACGTTTCGTCGAGAATAAGAAAGTTGCCGCTGCTATCCCAGGCGTTCTGCCCCGCGGAGAACCCGTCAGAGCTAGTGTCATTGTCGGTACTCCAGGTACAGTGATGGACATCATTCGACGCAGACAGCTGGATATCTCTCAGCTCCGTGTCCTCGTCCTTGATGAGGCTGATAACATGCTGGACCAGCAAGGCCTGGGTGATCAGTGCCTACGAGTCAAGAAGTAAGCAATTTCGGAATGGATTTAATCAACAAGGTGCTAATGAAGTCAACAGCATGCTTCCCAAGGATATTCAGGTGCTTCTTTTCTCTGCTACTTTCCCTGAGAACGTCATGAAGTATGCCAGCAAGTTTGCGCCCAACGCGCATAGCCTCAAGTTGCAGCGCAGTGAGCTTACTGTCAAGGGCATCTCTCAAATGTTCATTGACTGTCCTGATGACAACATGAAGTATGACATTCTATGCAAACTTTACGGTTTGATGACAATCGGCCAGTCGGTCATCTTTGTCAAGGTACGTGCCATTTCATGTCTTCAAACTATGGAGTCTAATTCGGTCACAGACCCGAGAAAGCGCCAACGAGATCGAGAGACGAATGGTTGCAGATGGCCACAAGGTCTCTGCCCTTCATGCCGCTTTCGATGGAGCCGAACGAGACAATCTTCTTACCAAGTTCCGTCAGGGAGAGAACAAGGTCCTCATCACTACCAACGTCCTGGCTCGTGGTATCGACGTTTCCAGTGTGTCTATGGTTATTAACTATGATATCCCCATGAAGGGACGAGGTGACACAGAGCCCGATGCCGAGACCTACCTTCACCGTATTGGCCGAACTGGACGATTTGGCCGTGTCGGAGTCAGTATCAGCTTCGTTTACGATAAGAAGAGTTTCGATGCACTGAGCAAGATTGCCGAGATGTACGGTATTGATTTGGTCAAGCTGGATACCGATGATTGGGATGAGGCCGAGGAGCGTGTGAAGGAGGTTATCAAGAAGAACAGAGCCCAGGCTTCCTACGCTCCTAGTGCGACCGAGCCTAAGGCTGCCGAGGGTGCTTAGAATGCGCCCACGACACAAGGACTCCATACGGGTTTCGTAAATAACGGACCACGCTTTAACGGCACAGCCTTTGGCACCATGGATCGCAATGGAATGACCTCCAACGCCATGACCTATTAAAGCTACACGAACCGAGACGAAGGGGTATACTGCCGGATGCAGTTGATGCGATTATGTCGCTATTTTTGGACCAGCCAGCTCTAAGTTCGTTGGGTTGACGCAGTATTGAGATGAAGTAGGATGGCGAGTAAGATCCAGCTACCCTGTGCCTGCAACATTGCAAGCAGTGAGATACCAATGACAGAGAAAAGTTCCCACTGTCTAAGCTTTCAGTTGTTGTTTTACTTTCTTTGTGCCATAACCTGTTACATCTGATTCGCATGTGGTTCCACTGTGTCCCTTGCACTTCTAAGACTTGCCGATTACATGTAGGATATCTAAAGCGTGAATGTCGTCGAACGGTTGGAATAGCGATTCAGTGAACCTGGTTGAACGGTCGATCAAACAGAATTCTAAGAATAACTCCCCTGCATAAGCCATGATGCAATGCGTGCTATTCCCGTATGTTCAGGAACGATATCATTGAGTGCAGTAACGCAAGATTCGGATTGTGATCTGTGTTGAAATTGATGCGACTCTATGTAAGGCTGGTCGTCAACAGTAATATGCTCTTAATAACAGGTTCGAATGAAATGCTTAGAACAGCACAATGACAGGGATGTATCTATATGATAGCTTGAGGCTGAACATCCATGCGCTCAATAGATTTCCTAACCTCTCAAACAACGGATTCAGACTTTTTTCATGCACTGAATACTCAGTCCAAACAGGCACTTTATTGTAAGTGAGAGGAATACCATAATGGGAGTACTATTGAAGATAATGAAGACCGGGTTAAGTTTATAGTAGTATCTAATTATTCCTCATTGCCAGTTTGTTGATATTGGTAGAGAAAATCCACAAACAAACACTAAGTTGAGTAGATTTTTCACATGCTTAATTGACCGTCATATTTCAACAAGCTCCCAGATCCTTGGCAGTCCCAGACCTTCACGATCCAGCCTCTCCAATTTTGATAGCCTCACTCACCGCCCTGCTAGCGTTCATACCGCTCATGACGCTACTGTCAGGGACGAGTTTTTTACTCGTGTCACAAAGCAAGGAATGAGACTTGCGGTGGAAGATGGATGCATGTGGTGATCAAAACGGAGACGCAAGAACATGGGCTCCGTGTTGCGGGGGCGGACCTTACATTTGTTTGAGAAGTGCACAGGTGCTAATGCCATTGCATTGCAGTCTGCTCGGGTCTCAAGCTCAGTCTGCACGATGCACGTAACCTCAGTGGACTTTTGCTCATCACCAATGACAATTGCGAAGCGAGCGGACGACATGATGTTATCAGGCTCGACCAACCTCTTTTGAGCCAGCCAACAGTGAGCCTGGAACAAGTTAGGCGTCGTTTCATCGAGAGGGATGTGTTGTAACGGAACATATGAGAGAGTATCTACCTATGTATGTATACATGTTGAACATGATTGTCATCATCGACGACCCTACCCCCACCTAGGGGGAATGGCCGACCTAATCTGAGGCCCGAGGGCTTCTGATATCGAGATGCATAATGGGTCTGGCAGAAGAAGCTTCAGAGGCGAGCCACGTTGCACATCTGGAGCAACTAAACCGCTCAGTTGCAGCTATCCACCACCGATCGACCAGCCGAGTCGTCCAAGGTTTTGAGATGTCGTCCTCCACCCGGGACGTGCTAGCGAGGCCCGTACCGGGATCCGCCTGCAAGGAGCGGTGTTTGGCGTGGGGATGGCGGGACTAGACGTCTTGGTCAACCATCGATATTGAAGTCAGGTCGGATAACTCTGCAGCTGGCGGTGGACCATGTGCGTACAACGACCCTGTCTAGCATGACTTGAGGCTCAATCGTCAACACTCCGAACAAGTCCTTCCTTCGGTACTGGTCAAAAATTGTGCATTGAGTAAGAATTATCCCTCAAAAAGGTCTTCGTCTATTTGCGGTTATCACTACGTACCTGCACTGCGATACTAACGCTGGGTTCAAAATCGCTTAATTATCATGCTGGCAGCGGGCCGTCTCATGCAGGTCCGTACTGATTCTGCCATCAAGAAAAAGGTTTTATTGGGCCGCGATAGGCCTCATCGACACTTGGCTTGACCTGACTGATGATTCAATGCATCATTGTTCAACCTCGTCGAGTCTTGATCGCCTGCCCCGTCAGGCTCGCCTTACTGTACTCTATATGGAACTGGCACCCAACCGCCCCAGCGACGTGGCGCCAGCCAGCGTTGGTCCTGCATGGGCCAATTGCGCATAGGCACGATGCAGCACTCTCTGTAATCCATGGCCTTTACTTTGGGCGCCTGTGGTCCATGGCAAGCAGGGGACTGGGCATTGGACTGGGCTTTGTCAGGCCTGCATACTTTTTTCTCCAGCAGTCCCGTCCTTGAGGGAAAGAGCGAATGGACCCATCTAACGTTCGCCTCAATAATACCTGCCTCTCGTGAATGACCTCTTCGGGCCTCCCACCCGTTCGCCCGTTATGATCCGAGCCTTGCATCTTGCAAATCAACGTTACTGATCTTACAACCATTACGCTTTTATCCTATCACCAATAGACGTTTTTACTGGTTTTTTTATTGCTATGCTGTCGCGCCCTGCAGTACGCCGCATGATACCCCAAACCCAACGCCTATCCACCCCCATTCTGTCCACCCATCAGCGACACACAGACTATCTCGTGTACTGTACCGTATACGCTACAATCATTACGGGTACTTCCTAGGTAGGTAGGAGGCTTGTCAGCTTCAGGGTCCGGAAGATCTAACACTCGGTGCCCTACTGCAGCTACCCGATTGCCTAACTGGCGTGCTGCATTGCAAGAAGCAAGATAATAGACTTGTTCCCCAGGTTTTTCCTGTTGAGAAACTTTTTTCATAATGTCAGGAGAGGATAAAGAAGAGAAAGTATGAGTTACGGCTACGGCTACAACTATTACCCTGCCCCCGGTGGTAGGACACAAATTGATTGGGACAATGTACAGTTTTCAAATTTCTCGAACGTTCAGTACTCAAGACCTGAATTCTCAGATGCGGAAGATGATGCTGAGAAACAATACCAAGGTGAGTCGAATTTCATATACTTTAATATTTATGGTCTATTTTTATACTAAGCCATCTACAGGCGGAGATGGATATGCCCAACCACTCACAATGGCGCCAATGCCTCCATCACCAACACTATCAAAGAAAGTTGAGAAAAAGTTGAGGCAGCAGGAGAAAGCGGCTGCTGCTGCCGCCGCCGAAGCTGCTTTTATACCGCCTCCACGTCCACCACAAGATGAGCCGCCAGCAAGCCCATCGTCAAGTAAGAAGAAGGGCAAGAAGAGCAAGAAGAGTAAGAGGAAAGAATCAAAGTCGTTGCCAGAACCTCCTTCTATACCCATTCCCACACCTCCAGCCGCCGAGGAAAGCAAGGAGCCGGAGAAGGTAGAGCAAGAGGAGAAGGCAGAGGCAATGAATAACGAATCTGAAACGGCCGGAACACAGGACAACGCCGATACTGAGGATGCACCAGCCACAGAAGAGAAGGCTGTTGAAGAAAAGATACCCGCACCAGAGACAGCGTCCAAGGAGGACGGACCAACCAAAAACACCAAAGATGACGACACCCACAAAGAGGAAGCGCCCGCCGAAGAGTCATCTGCAAAGGAAGATGCGCCTTCGGACGGGACACCAGCCGCTGGAGCTAACGAGGAGACCGCACCAGAGGAAGCTCCAACTCAGAAAGACACTATCGACAAGAAGGACACGGCTCAGGAAGATACTCCCAAAGACGACTCACCAAAGGAAGAACCCGCCCCAGACGAGAAGCCTACAGAAGAACCCCCAATGGAAGAAACACCGACAGCTGAAGTAACAGCCGCGGAGACTTCGGTGGCAGAGGAAGCATCGCCTAAAGACGATGACGCCCCAGCTGCAGAGGAACCACCCGCGGCGAGTGAAGCTCCTGCTAGCGAAGGGGCTCTCCCCAAGGATGAGAAGACGGCCGAACCAGAGGCAGTTGAGGCTCCGGAGAAGGCCGATGATGGTGATGATGGACCTGCAGCTGCTGTTGAAAGCAAATCTCCAAGTAAGAGTCAGAAGAAGAAGAAGAAGAAGGAAAAGAAGGAGAAAGAGGAGAAAGAGGAGAAAGATAAGAAGAAAGCAGCTGCAAAGGCCGAGAAGTCTCATCATCACAAGTCGAAGCACTCACACTCTTCGTCGAAAGACATTGGTTCCTCCAAGGATAAAGCATCCGAATCACCACCTACCCCTGAGGATAAACAAGAAGAGGTGGCTGTACCGGCTGAGCCACCGGCTGAGGAACTCAAAGCTGCCGAACCTGAAGCTGAGCCCCAGCCAGCAGAAGAGGTACCACCTCCATTGGCAGAGCCAGTATCTTCGAAAGAAGAGGAGCCTGCCGAGGAGTCAAAGTCTACTGAGGAGCCACAGTCAGCGGAGGCGCCAAAGCCTACAGACGAGCCAAAGCCTTCAGAAGAACTACAACCTGCTGAGGAGGAAAGTCCGACAGAGGAGGTAAAACCTGCCGTAGAGCCAGAGACTTCGGAGGAAACCACAACAGGGGACAAGTCTGATGAAGCTGAACCTGAGTCCCAGGCTGCAGACGAGACAGTACCTTCATCGGAAGCTTCAGCCGAGGCCAAGGAGTCAGAGCCTGCAGGTGAAGCCCCAGTCGAAGAGAAACTAACAGAAGAAATCTCACCTGCGTCTGTCGCAGAGGAGGCATCGTCTGAGGCTGTTGAAAAAGCGGATGATAGCAAGACTCCTGAAACTGCGGAAGAACCTGAGAAGGCAGATGACTCCAAGCTTGAAGATGGCAAATCAGCAGATGCAGCCGAAACTACCACTTCGAAAGCCCCTACAGAACCAGAGAAACCCTCCGAAAATCAGGCTGATGCTGTAGAGGAAGAGAAGCCGTCCGAACACGACAGCAAGGACACTCCCGAGTCAGAGCATGAGGCGGAACCAATAGAGGAGACCCCTGCGGCGTCAGAGATCGAAAATGTCACCGAGGAGGCGCCTGCCAAGGATACAGCAGGCGAATCTGAAAGCAAGCCAGTCGCAGATGATGAGGCTCCGTCAACACCAGAGGAAACCGTTCAATCGGAGGATGACGCCGATGATAAGAAACCTGCCGAAGCCGAGAAGTCTAGAGAGCCTGAGAAGACAGAATCCAGTGACAAGGACGACGATAATGCGACGGTACCCGTTGAAGCCGATGACAAAGGTGCAGAAGATAAGGAGCCAGTTGTTGTTGCCGATATAAAGGATCCCGCCGAAGGCCAAGAACCTTCTCTTGCAGAAGAAGCCGGGAGGACAGACGACACTAACACTACTGTGCCTGATATGGATAAGGCTGAAGAAGTTGACGATGCACCAGCCCCAGAAGATCAGCACAAGCAAGTGGACAAGATGGCCAGCGATGAGCCAGTTGTAGAACAAGAGCCAGGAGAACCCCCTAAGGAAGAAGCTCCCAAGGAAGAAGCTCCCAAGGAAGAGGTTCCCAAGGAAGAGGTTCCCAAGGAAGAGGTTCCCAAGGAAGAGGTTCCCAAGGGAGAGGCCTCCCCTGCAGATGCCACGCAGGCAGAAGACACAACTGCTTCAATAATAAAGAAGAACAAGAAGAAAAAGAAGAAGAAGGGTAGCAAGAATGGTATCGAAACACCTCAGCCCACTGTTGAGTCTGAGCCTGCCTCTGACAAGCCCGCTATCGAGCCTGCTACCGAGCCTGCTGCTGAGCCTGCTACCGAGCCTGCTGCTGAGCCTGCTACCGAGCCTGCTGCTGAGCCCGCTATCGAGCCTGCTACCGAGCCTGCTGCTGAACCTGCCTCTGATAAGCCCGCTACTGAGCCTGCTGCTGAGCCCGCTATCGAGCCTGCTACCGAGCCTGCTGCTGAACCCGCTGCTGAGCCCGTCGCCGAACCTGAAGCTATTGTCGAGTCTGACGCTGCCTCTGAAGCGCCTACNTGCTGCTGAACCCGCTGCTGAGCCCGTCGCCGAACCTGAAGCTATTGTCGAGTCTGACGCTGCCTCTGAAGCGCCTACTACTGAGCCTGCTGCTGAACCTGCCTCTGATAAGCCCGCTACTGAGCCCGCTACCGAGCCTGCTACCGAGCCTGCTGCTGAGCCTGCTGCTGAGCCTGCTGCTGAGCCTGCTGCTGAGCCTGCTGCTGAACCTGCCTCTGACAAGCCCGCTACCGAGCCTGCTGCTGAACCCGCTGCTGAGCCCGTCGCCGAACCTGAAGCTATTGTCGAGTCTGACGCTGCCTCTGAAGCGCCTACNGCTACCGAGCCTGCTGCTGAACCCGCTGCTGAGCCCGTCGCCGAACCTGAAGCTATTGTCGAGTCTGACGCTGCCTCTGAAGCGCCTACTACTGAGCCTGAAGTTGCCGAGCCTATTACTGAGCCCGTGACTAAGCCTGAAGCTACTGTTGAGCCCGAACAAGCTACCGAGACTGCTGGGCCAGAAGTTGACGAACCTGTTGTCGAATCCGAGACCGCCTCTGATAAGCCTGCCGCTGAGACCGCTGCTGAGCCTGCCGTCAAGTCTATTGCTGAACCCAAAGCTACTACAGAGCCTGACACTACCTCTGCAAAGTCTGCTGCCCAGTCGAACGCTGAGCCAGAAGCTGACGAAGCTACTGTCGAATCTGAGACCGGCTCTGATAAGCCTGCTTCTGAACCTACTACTGAGCCTGCTGCCAAGTCTGTTGAGGAGCCTGCAACTGTAGAGAAGGTTGGCGTCCATGAGTCAACCACTGGACCTGACCCTGCCGCTGAGAAGCCCATTGCCGAGACTGTTACCGAGCCTGAAGCGGCTGAGCCCGAATCTGTTGAACCAGTTGCTGCAACCACTATTGAGTCTGAAGCTACCACCCAGCCCGAAGTTTCTGAAAAGGCTGCATTGAACGAATCTACTCTGGAGTCTGAATCTGAAGCTGCCGAAAAGGCTATTCCTGATGAAACGATTCCCGAGCCAGAGACCGCTGTCAAATCCGAGCCTGCTGTTAACGCTATCTCCGAAGAACCATCTTCCGAGAAACAGGCTGCATCTGAGGAACAAGCAAATGACCCTACTGTCGAGTCTGAGCCTGTTCCTCAGCCTGCTGCTCTTTCTGAGGTAGACTCTGATGAGGCAGATTCTGAAACAGCCCTTGATGAGTCTTCTACGGAACTTGGGCCCGCCGCCGAGCCCAAAGCCGAAGTGAAGACTACCTCGGAGGAGCCGCCTTCCGAGCCTCAGCCCGCCGCCGAGCCTGCTGTCGAGCCTACCACTGACAAGCCACCAGCGGCCGAGCCTGAGTCTGCTGCCAAGATAGTGACTGAGGCGGCATCTGAGTCTGCGTCTGATACTGAGTCCGAGTCTGAGTCTGAGTCTGAGACTGAATCTGAGTCTGAACTTGCTACTGAACCAGTGAAAGAGAGCACCGAGGCTCTCCCCAAGACAGCAAGTAACGTGGAACCTGGACACATGGTGGCACCCAAGAACAGTATCTCTCCCGATCATGAAGACTCGTCAGAAGCCGAATCAGAAGTCGAATCAGATGCTGAGTCAGATGCCGAGTCAGACAAAACCACATCTACAGAGAAGGCTGACAACAAAGACCTTGACACATCGATTACTGAGAGTTCAGAAAGAAAAGCGACTGAAGCTGTAAACAGTGCAGATGGCACTCTAAATTCTGCTGAATCATCTACGGAGGAAACCTCCGCGGAATCTGAGAAAGAGGCCTCATCATTGGAAAAGAATGACGACTCTGGAGAGGTCCGGGTAGAAATGAACGCAAACGCACCAGTCGTCGAACTTGAGCAAGGAGACATTGCCGAAGACTTGGCACCGAAAGCCGCATCCACCAAAGCTAAAGACAACATCGTTGTGGCAAACATGACCGAGTCAGAAGTAACATCTGAAAGCGAAGACGATGAAGACGACACTTCCGATTCCGAAAACCTACCATCGGAAAGCGACAAAGCTACAGGCACGGCACCCCCTAAGACTAGCGAACAAGAACCTGCCCTTGCTGAGGCAGATCCATCAGACTCGACAAAAGAAGATGAGTCTGAATCTGTAGCAGCGGAGCCAACCGACGAGAAGAAGGATGAGTCTTCGCCTCCCGAGGCCCCTGAAGAGGAAGCTGGTGCGCCTGCTACTCCCCCCAGCGAAGAAATAGCGGAGATATTGCCGACAGAATCGATCGAGCATGCTGAAGCAGAGGAACTGGCCGATTCTATTGAAGAAAAGCCTGAGGCACCTCAGGCGGAGCCAGAGTCTACGGATAAAGCAACAGCAACAGAAACAGCAGAGACAGATCCCACTAAGGGGGATACTTCTGACGATGCTGCTCCTGATGCTAGTTCGGGAGAAGGTACTGCGGATGCCGCAGACAAAGTTGTCGATGCAGAAGCATCACAACTGCCTGTCAAGCCAGATAATGATTCAGTAAACGATGGCGAAGGCTCTCACGATTCCGATGCTTTTGACACCGAAGAGACAAAACTTCAACTCAATAGCGAAGACGGCAAGGGTTCGGTTCCAGACGCAAATGCCACTGTACAGGAACCTCCTGAGGAGGCCGTACAGGATAATTCGGTGGTCGATAACGAAGCACCTGAGGAAGTCGAGAGTAAAGACGGGCCTTCACCCGATGCTGATGTGGTGGAGACTCCAGGGCCAATAGTCTCTGAGGTAGATGACAACAAGCCGGAAGGAAACTCTCCGGATTCTGTGGAAGAAACGGCAGCACCAGATGAACCTGCCGTTGAGGAAACTGAGCAGCCGATTGAGAAAGCGGTAAGCCAAGAAGGGAAACCAGAGAGTGAAACGCCGGCTTTGGACAGCAAGTCGGTTGACGATGAACCTACCTCGGACGACAAGGACTCGGATGCGATACAGTCTATGGAACAGACAGTTGGAGACGCCAGCCCTTCTGAAAAGGGCCCCGCAGATGAAGCTCTTTCAGTCGTCGACCAGCAGGAGCAAACAGATGAGTCTGCACCCAGCA
Source organism: Fusarium cf. aywerte (assembly GCA_011034095.1). Taxonomy (NCBI): domain Eukaryota; kingdom Fungi; phylum Ascomycota; class Sordariomycetes; order Hypocreales; family Nectriaceae; genus Fusarium; species Fusarium cf. aywerte. The sequence goes on from WETZ01000024.1 coordinate 211,758, forward strand.
AGCCAGAAGAAGTAGAAGACGTGCCCTCGGAGAAGGCAGCTGTCGAAACAACTGCAGATGTTGAAGATACGAAGGAAATGGCTGAGGCTTCCGATGAGAAGCCGACAGCAGTAGATGCCATGCCTTCGCCTAGCGAGAAGCCAGAGGAAGACACCCCAGATTCTAACAACAACTCGGAGGAAACTCCCGCTGCGGGCGCTGATTCGGGAGAAAACGAAGCGCCAAGCGCTGCACCCGATGCTGTGACTGAACCTGACGATAAGCCTGAAGAAGCAACTGAGTCTGGTGGCGAGCCAGAACAGACAGTAGCCGACCCTTCTGATGAGAAACCGGATACCGATGCTCCTGCACCTGAAGATGAACAACCCAAGAAAGAGGGCAACGTCACCGAACAGGAACCGACTGCAGAGCCGCCAGCGACGGACGACAAGCCAGATGAAGCAGTCCAGGCATCCAGTGACGAACCATCCCCATTGGCAACCACTAATGACGAGGCAGAGGAAGCAGATGCACCTGAGGTTGCGCCAGCAGAGGAACCTCCTGTAGCCGATGATGATTCGAAAGAAGTTAAAGCCTCTGAGGCCGAACCAGTTGTCGATGTTCCCACACAAGACAACAACCCAGAACCTCCTGCAGAGGTCGAGCCAGTGAACGAGGCACCGGTACCCGAAGAGAAATCGGCTGGGGAAGAACTGACGACTCAAGCTCAAGAAGCGTCGCAGGAAGACTCCGTACCAGCTGACAATAAACCAGAGGAAGAGAACAAACTTGCGGAAGACGAGAATGTCGAAGCTCCCGCGAACTCTGATGACAAAGCAGGCGACGATGCCAAACCGGCAGAAGAGCCACCGGCACCGGCACCGGCACCTGCACCTGCAGCCGAAGACGAGCTCAACCAGCAACCCCCCGCTGCACAGGAAGAATCTAAGGAGATCACTACGACCGACGAAACTACGGCAGCCTCGGCCACAGAAGCTGTGCCTGCTTCTGAAGAGGCCCCGACTGGGGATGCAGTCTCTACTGACGACAAGGCAGTTGATGGCTCCAATAACCCCGAGGAAGTAGTGATACCAGCAGCACAGGAACCCTCTCCGCCGGAAGAAGAAGGAGAAGCGAAAACTGCAGAAGAAGCAGCAGCCCCGGAGCCCGAGGACGCTACCTCCAAAGCCATTGATGACTCTGCTGATGCACCTCCTGCCGGAACTGAAAAGAAGGAAGACGAGCCAGCTACAGTCACTGCCGAGACAGATGCGAGGGCGAAGGAAGATGAAGAGAGTAAGGACACTCTCGGACCAATTCCAAGGACCAAGAGACCGGCCAAGAAAGGTGAGGAAAATGGTTCATTACAAAATACCCCTTTTGATTTATCACGAAACTTGGGAAACCCCACGGAGTTGAATAAAGAGATGGGCCATGGCGTTTTGGAGTTGCTTTCAAACGATACCCAGGAACTTCAAGAAACACCACGCTACGAGGAGAACACAGAACTCGAAACAAGCGCTCACTACCCGAGCCAGTCATCAGTGACTGAAGCATCGGGAGACCACAATGACCAAATTATCACAGAAATCACGATGCCAGGACTACAAGAAACTCGTTCGAACCAAGAGTCGAACACTGCAGCAGCGGATGAAGACTCCGCTCCCCTGGAATCCGTGGCCAAGGATCCAGAAGATCTTGATTTCCATGATAGCGATCTGGACGAGAGCCACCCAGCCACCAGCAGCGCTAAAGCCCCCACACCTAACGCTCCACACAGGCAGGGTACTCTAGACCAATCAACAGGTGCTATCAAGGAAATTGTCGCTGAGCGACCTGTAAATATCGACTCAACTGCTACCGCTACCGCCACTCCCCAGCCTCTGCAGCCCGAGACTGAGACACTTGCCGGGGAACCAGACTCGGAGCCATCTCACAATACTCATGATGGCAATGAGAAATCTGGGAGAATGGAATCAGATTTACCAGTCGTAACTGCTCATAGCACATCGTCAGCATCAGCTTCGGTAATTTCTGATGGCGATTCAGAAACTTCCGCGCCTTCACACACAGCGGCTGAGAATTCTCAAATACATCCCCTCGACAACAAAGACATTGCCAGCCATGCCGAACCAGAGATAAACGAGTCGTCATTAGGATTACTGCAGCCTACCGATACACTGGATGTTATTCATCAACCTAGAATTCTAGAAACCGACTTCGGCAATGTACTGCAGGCACCACGGGAACTGCCTCAGAAACCTGATGCGAGCGTTACAGTACCAGATGAGCAGGACTCAGACTCAGACTCAGATCTGTCGAATAATGAATCGATCGAGGATGATGAGTCGGAAACAGAGGTGCCATTGCAGCAATTCCACGCCGCAAGTCACGCTCAGTTTCCGGAGCAGCCACGTGTGACTGAGCTGGGCGAAACCCAAGAAAACGACACAGTCCCGAAAGTTGACCTCAAAGATGACTACTTCAGCTCGAAGACAGAAACAGCTATTGAGGATCAGGAGAGTGACGTTGTCTCCAATGCCGATTCACTGGATGAGTCTGAAGACGAGACCCATGAAGCGTCCAGGCCCATCGATGGACGATCTTCTCCCGTGCCCACCAGTCCGGCCCATGTTCATCAGCAAGACCTTGGTCAAGAATCCGAGCCAGAAGACGACACAGGCGATGATGATAGTGACCTGGACCGACAGAGTGCGACGTCTCGACGCTCTTCAATTGACCAATCCTCCGACCCTGCTGCCGCGCGGGACCTCAAAATTCACGAAGATAACATTCCTTCTGAGCTAGATACAGCAGCTTTGAAGCAAGATGAACCTGCTGAAGAACCCGGGAACCCCAATGACACTGATGCCGATACCGATTCTGATGATGACTCGGAAGCCGAGCAATCTGAAGCGGATCCTGAACTTCAGGCGACAGGCTATCCTGTCGAACCACGTGGTTTGAGCCCGGAGTTGAGTAGGCCTATTTCTGTTGTCGACGATAATCCAACAGCCCATGTTGTAACGGCTTCCGCTGTGGATGATGATGCTGCCTCAGACGAAGACAGCGAGGCAGATTCCGAGCATGCTTCACCTGGCCCAACGCGCCTGGATGCCACTGTGCCCTTGGACGAGTTACAAGCTGGAGAATTTGAGGCAGGTCTCGATGAAGATGGCGAACGCGAAGACCAGTCCGATGTAGATCAAGGTCAGACAATCGACAGAGGCAACTCGCCTGCACCAGAGCCAGCTCCCACTTTAAAGGTCTCTGACGTCGACCATGAACCTCAATCCAGTGACGACGCCCCCACGGTTGCACTTGAGCTTCTCGATCCAGCTTCACCGATAGCACATCGAACGGAACCCTCAGAAATTGTGGAGCAGGCCGAAGTTGAAGCCGAGGGGTCAGACTTATCAGACTCTGCTTCCTCAGTGTCATCGGAACCAGACACAATAGACAAAGAACCTGCAGATCACCAACCTCGCTCACACTCTTCGAATCCCGATTTCTCGCATGACGTAGCCGAGACTATTTTCGTCGAATCTTCGGTCCCTGCCCAAGAAGAAACCATCGCGAAAACCGAAGTATCTGCTGCTACATCCAGGTCTCCTTCACATGAGCTGGTAGTTGAGAAAAAACGCAATGAGTTACCAATTCCAGATACACCGCAAGAGCTCTCTGAAGCAGACAGCGAGTCAGAAGCCGATAATGAAGAGGAAGAACTCCAGGCACGGGATCCTTCACCACACTCGATTGTCGTCGATAAAGACAATGAATTGGATTCTGATGCTGATGATGAGTCGGAACGCGATGAGCCAGACGCTTCCCTCCTACCAGAGCTGCCAGAGACCCCGACTGCTGATACCAGACTTCCTTCTGAACTAGTGATGGAATCTGGTGGTGCTGGAGATTCTGCAGCTCTGGGAGATGATGAATCTTTGCGGGAAGGATTGGAAGACCAAGCTCCAGAAGTGTCTGACGTTGAAGTTGATGCTACGAGTGGACATGTTGCTGGCTCCATACAAGACGATATGGACCAGAAACATCTAGAGGAACCTATGACCGAAGATGAGAGTGATGAGAGTGATGACGATACTCATGTCTCTAGGGATATCTCCCCCATCGGTATTGACAGAATTCTCGCACCGCGCAGCCTTGAGCAAACAGCTTCTTCGCAAACAACTCAAGTCCCTGGGTGGATCGAGAACAACTCCGAGGAGAATCAAATAGGGCACTACGGCGAAGATGAAGGACTATCAGCTGTACAACTTCCCCAAGAATTTGTGGAGGGGACGAAAGCAATTGAAGATGAGGCCCATGTTCTTGAAGACAGCAAAGAGAACGATGACCCAAGCAACGCCAACACCGTTGCGAGCTATTCTCATGACCGACATGCATCATCAACAGAGCAGCATCAACAGGAAGCGCGTGATAACATGCTCCGCGAGGTCAAGACTCCGGACACCGATGATACTCAGCTTTCAGAGCCAAAGCCTGCGCAAGCCGCTGAGGTGAAGTCTGTGGGACTTAGCCGGCCCGAACATGTGGCCGTCAAGGTTGTCGATATTCCTTCGCGTGACAAAGGCAAGGCAGTTGCTACCATGCCAGAGAGCCCAAAGAGATCCAGTTCCAGATCTAGTTCTAAATCACGCTCAACTCGTCCCTCCCGCGCCGAGCCCCCTCGGACGTTCTTGACGCAACAGCAACGGCCAAGAAGATCGCTAAGGGTTCGCCCAGTGACAGAAGTCTACACCAAGGACCCTATCTTCGTCCCTGTCGTGAGCCGGCCCGCCGATGCCAAAACCACGCAGCGACCTCAGCCACCGCGTGCTGAAAGCGAACCAGTCAAGGTACCAGTGCGTCCCTCGCTCGGCCGCCCTTCTTTGGAGACGCAAGGCGAATCCTCAAAAATGGGAGCGCAGATAGAAGTTGCCGCCAGGCCTCGTTCTTTTCAGGCTGACGGCGAGTCGTCGAGGGCTCCCTTGAAACACGATCTCAAGCACCCTACGCTCACTGTTGAGGAGGGGCTCAGAGATGCTGCACTTCGAGCTCCTCCCTCAGCAGATTCAACTACAGAGTCAGAAGCCCAGAGGCCGCCTAGTCCCGGCATCGTGATTCCTGATGCAGATATGATTGATTTACAGCGAGCTCGCACCTTGCGACGAACACGGAAAACGTCGATTCGGCGTGCAGAGGATACATTGGCTGCAGCTGTAGTCATTTATGCCACCGCTGAGGCGCTGAGCCCTCCTGGCAGCCCATCGCCTTTCCATCAGTTAAGGGATAGGGATCTACCTAATCTGGAACATCAGATGAACACTGAACCCAATGACTACAACTTCCCAGTTGTTTCTACACCGAGGGGGAGCTTTGAGGATGAACTCGATGAGTTTCACAAGTCTAATGCTGACTTGTTTGCAGACGACAGGAGCAGAGAATCTGACTCGTCGCGCAGCGATAGAGACAGAGACAGACACCGCAGGCGCCGGCACTCGCATCACTCGCAGCGTTCTGACGGCAGCCGCGGTGACGATGACCGAGAGCGCAGGTATCGCACCGATGATGAGAGGCGAGCTCATCGATCTCGAGACGAAGATGAGAGCCGTCGCCGCCGTCATTCTCATCGGGAAGACGAATCTCGTTATCGTCGTCACCGTGACGAAGAAGAAATGCCATCTCGTGACTCACGTAGTGAGGCCGATGCCAAGTCTAGAAGTTCTCGCGGATCCGAAGAATCTAGAACCAAGGGCTACCGTCGTGACGAGGACTTACGACCACGCGAATCCCGTAAGGTTGAAGAACCTGCTCCGCGTAGCCTCCCCCAAGAAGACGAGGGCCGCGAGCGCAGAAGGCGATCTTCTGGCACTCATACTCACCGACGTCACCGAGCCGATACGGCTGAGTCAGGTCCACCCGGCACGCCTCCCAGAACGCCCAGACGAGATAGTGGCTTCTCTGCCGATAACAGTTCTGGAAGTTCCGGCCGCAAACGTAGGACGACGGATGGACAGGCCGCCCACGACAGACGTAAATCAGAAAGGGCAGAACGCCGGCCACGAGATGAAAGCGACAGAAGACGCGAGCCGTCCCGTTACCGCGAGCCAAGACAAGAGGAAAAGGAAAGGGAGAGAGAGAGGGAGAGGCGAAGCAAGGGCAAAGAACCCGAACGTGAGCCCGAGCCCGAGCCCGAGCCCGAACTAGAGCCGCAACCAGAGCCCGAGGCAGAACGACAACATCGCCGCTCACGTCGACAAAGCCATTCTGGTAGGCCTCGGTTTGAAGAGCCTAAGGAGCGCCCACGAGAAGAATCAGTGCCGCCCGAAAAGAAGCTCTTTACCGTTAAGGACTCTGAGGGCGCGTCGCGTGATACTCCCCCACCTCGCGAGGAGCCTCCGGTTGCAGAGCCAGCCAAAGAACGAACAAGAGATCTCCCGCCGGAGGACTCACCCAAGCGGTCCTCGACACGACATAGACGCACTCGGCCTTCAACTGACGAGCCGCGTCCTCGATCATCGCGCCGTCCACGTGATGAACCTGTACCTGAACCACCGCGAGATAAGGACAGGGACCGAGAGAAGACCAGGGACAAGGACAGAACGAGAGACAAAGAGCAAGAGCCTCGACCCGTTAAACACGTCAGAATGGACACAGAGGACACCCGCCGTAAAGCGCGACACGAAGAACGACGTAGGGCACAGATAAGAGAGGATGACAAGAAGCCATCGGGTATTAAGGGTGCGTTCAAGAAACTTTTCAGCAAGTCTTGAACGAGCGGGGAAGAATGAAAGGACAGATCACTATCAATATGGTTTTGTGTTTTGACGAGGATTGCTATAATATGCGTACTTGTAACGATAGGGATGGGGTTTGGGTTTACTTTTGGGTTTGTTCACATGATGATGTTGTTCTGAAATTACGACCGACATGTTTGTTTCATGCCATAATTGCCATATAGATTGACAATAATTGACGATTTTCTCGGATGAATTGCTTTCCATCTCGGATTTGTTTGCATGATGGTTTGGGGCTTGTGTAAGTCCTTCGCCTCGTACGTTTGTCTTGCTTTTGGGTTTTCTATATACTGTCAAGAGATTGGCCCTGACATACCCATCTGACCTTTCCGTGATGCTGTATAGCCAGTATGTCCCGGATAATGTTGGACTCCGCCTTGCTAGAAGGGCCTATAATGGAACTCTGTTAGCCACTCAACAATATGTGAGTCAAAAGTCGATGGCGATATCGAATTTGGTAATATTATTGGCGTATTGTACCTGGATACTCCATACATGGGGCATATGGCATCACTCCTGGAAACGAGATCTAGCCACTCTCTGGTGTATATAATGTTGGGGGCCTCTTCCTACTTTCATGGGCTATGAGACTGATTTTTCGACAGTTAAGTCAACTTCCCTATCCAGCTTGAACATCGCAATGCATCACACTTTCATTCTCCTTGCTGCCCTTGCTGGGCAAGCAGTTGCCACCCCTTGCCCGCCCAAATGGCTGGTCAAAAATCGCGCCTCGTGGATATCGGCTACCACCAGGCTCGACAAAGTTCTCGCTGGAATGCCCACCTTGTATCCTGGCGGCTTGACAGCTCCCCCTAATGCTGCTGCTGCCACGGCCACAGACGCTGGAAACAGTCCTATTGCAACACCATCAGCCACGATTGACGTTGGAGAGGTATCCTCAACTGAGACAACGGCTTCTTCTACAACTTCAGCCTCTCCAGCTGTTGCCGTTGGGAACAGCGCCTCTGATTCCAGTGCTTCCTCTACCAAAAGCGTTTGGGTGACGAGAACTACCACAACCATTACCATAACACCCTCGGCATCTGAGTCTACACCAACCACTACTACATCTGACTCTGCAGCGACCACTACTGTATCTGCAAATGAGGGTACTGATGACGACGTGGATCTAGACCGCCGCGATGAGGACAGTGGGATCCCTGAAGAAGAGGTTAAGGAGGAGGAAAATCTGAAGAGACGGTCTCGACAGGCGGCCCTCAAATTACAGGAGGCTTACGAACTACAGAACAAGTTCAACAAGGCTCTAATCAGGTGGACCAAAGCGCAGGAGAAACAAGAGAGACTGAGAAAGGATCTACGAAAAGCTCAGGTGGAAATTGGGCGCAGAGTAAAGGCTGCTCTTGACTTGGAAAGACAGGTCCAAGCAGATACCGAATCATTCGAGGAGGAGCGCCAAAGAGAGGAGGACGAAAAAGAACAACAAGAGTACAAAGGAGACAAGGAACAGGAAAAGAAATCTGAAAAAATCAGCAAGCGCGACAAGACCAGAGGCTGCGGATGTGGAAACAAGCGTGACGGAACCAAAGGCTGTGGATGTGGAAACAAACACAACAAACGTGTGAATTACCACAGTTCTCCAGAGGAGGCTTTGGATCTCGAACACGACAAGCAGGAAGATAAACTCTACTCCGGTATGGCAAACCAGCTTGAGACAGCCCTTGAGAAGAAGAAGGGCCAAAATGTTCCCACAGAGGACAACAAACCCATGTACCTGATCACCGAGAAGTTCAAAATCTACAGATGCCTCAAGCCCAATGGGTGCGACCTCTACGATTTACAGCAGCTTACCAAGGGCCTATTTGACGGCAGGCATACCTCCAAGCCCAATGATGTGAAAGAGAATAAGACGAAAGGGGCCGCATCAAAGAAGGACAAGGATGAGGGTGACGACGAGGATGAGAAGGAAGAGAATCAGGAGGCCAAAACAGGAGAGGAACCACCAAGATCCCAGGAAAAACAATCAGAAAAGGGGTTAGAGGGAGAGAAAGAGAAGGGAAATAAGGGGGAAGAAGCTGACTCAGATAACCCCATGCTCGCCGACGGGAACGAAAAGGAACAATACGAACGTATCTCAGCGCTGTACATGCAATATCGCAGCATGCTCGTCAAGGCGATCCAGAGAGATCTCGACCCTGTTCTCAAGAATACCAAGTACCAGGAAGACAAGGAGATGGCGGCGCAGTACAAGGAGGGTAATGAGAAGGAGCAGCGTGAACGATTATCCAGACTATACATGGACTATCGCTACATGCTTGTTCCCAAGTGGCAGGCGCTACTTGATCCTATTCTCTTTGCGTATGACCAGCAGGTCAGTGCTTGAGTTTAGTACTTGTGCTTAACCACAGAGGTAGTGGAGAGTTGGAGAAGCTGTTAGCAGTTAGGAATAGTTGCTTTCGCCTTTGAAAATGTCGTTCCACATGAGTGATAGAATTGTGACGAGTAGACTGCCAGGTGGGTTGCATAATAATCCGCACATACAGAAGGCTTGACAGAAACAATAGCCTAAGTAAGCCCTTTACTAAGTTGCCTGGAGCTATCCTAAGCTCTTTTGTCATCCCTTATGGTTTAGCATAGTGGTGTGCGGGTTATTTCCTAAACCGCCTGACTGCAAAGAGTTCAATAGCCAATCATAGTCTTGTTGGGAAAGACATAGATCTATGTTAAAAGTGGAACTCGATACATACATTCAAGAATAGCAGACATTTCACAGACTAACAATCGTCGATATGAGAGGTTTTCTCTGGCAACGGTAAAGAGAAGTCACCGAAGAGAATAACAGCAGGTCAAGAATGTATAGAGTTTTTCACTCAGAATGAATTCTCCTTGCAGACTAGAGGGGTAAGGGGACCTGTAAGAAGGACCTGGGGCTGCAAGTTCCATTTACAGCTTTACCTTCTTATCCACTCTTCAAAAGTGCAGTGCTAGACACCTATTCGAGGGAAGAATTACATTCACTCTTTACATGTGCATAGGACAATTAATGTTATTCATTATCGTAAAATCGTTTATCGACAGTACAGCATTCACCATATCATGTATAATCATCTACATCTCAAATCTGGTCACATGACCGTACAGTTCGGCCGCCCCGCACCAAAAATAATCCGTGCAGAGCCCTAATTTGCACCCACCAAAATATTGTGCCTTGGAAGAACCACCGACTTTCATTTGCTTCTTTTTTTCTCTCTCAAGCGCAGGATTAGACTTCTTTGCGACCAGAAAACACCACAAGTCCCTCTCAGACACCACTAAATCCCAATCCATTCGCAATGGCTCCTCAGGCAGTACGTACATGACACCGCTTTGCTGTTAGGCGCCTCCTCTCTCAGCAGAGGAGGTTGCGCCGCGACAAAAATGCAGTAGGCTAAGGTCATTTTCAACAGAAGAAGTCGGGCAAGGCCCAGAAGCAGACCAAGAAGGTACGCTACCCGAAATGAAACATCGCAAATCGATCCGACGACAAGAAACCAAGACGATCTATTCGACGCGATGGCCCCCGAAACCGAATCACATCGACAAATCGCTAACTAACACCTTTGCAGTACATCATTGATGCTTCTCAGCCTGCCAGCGACAAGATCTTCGACGTCGCTGCCTTCGAGAAGTTCCTCCAGGACCGCATCAAGGTCGAGGGCCGCACCAACAACCTGGGCGACAACGTCGTTGTTAAGCAGCAGGGCGAGGGCAAGATCGAGATCATTGCCCACAACGAGCTCTCTGGTCGTTACCTCAAGTACCTGTACGTTTTGGGTTCTCGCTTCGCTCACAGAAGCGTAAGAGTATACGTGAAAACAAAATACTGACGGTTCACAGGACCAAGAAGTTCCTCAAGAAGCAGCAGCTCCGTGACTGGCTCCGCGTCGTCTCCACCTCTCGCGGTGTTTACGAGCTCAAGTTCTTCAACGTCGTCAACGACGAGGCTGACGAGGACGACGAGTAAACGAAACAAATCGCAATGCATCGAAACGGCGCAGGAATGGATTGGTGAATTGGGACACGGGATCGAAAAAGTTTTAAAGGACTTGGCCAATAGACCCAGCCATTTGTGTGGCACTCTTTGTGGTGTTCAACTTATTGTCTCCTGCAAACCTCTGTGAATGCTGTGCGTTGTAGAACTGTGAATCATGTGCCAATGCTACCTGCTGCAATATGATCTGTTGCTGTACTTCTTAGGCGACAACACTGCTTGCTTCGGATTACATATGTGGTCGTTAGAACGGTTAAAATAAAAATCACTATGTATGTCATATTTGCATGGGCTACTGACGCCAACTACTATGCTGAAGAAACCCTACTGTTCTGTCATAGCTATTGAGCAGCTCTTATCTGGGAATACTTGGTATTTGGCATAAAGAAAAAACAGCTATTTATCGACATGATTTGTACAGACATGAATTCTTATAACTAGCTGTTACAATGCAGTCGCTATAGAGAACGCAATGTAACACTTTCCATTAACGTATATCTCTTTTGCTCCCCTGGCTCAATGTCTATAGGGCGTGTAAGTCAAGTTGATGAGATGCGGTGTTTTCAATACTTACAGACAATCAATAACTCCGTCAACGTGATTTATACCATCTTGATATTCATTTTGTCGTAGTTGACAAGTCTGTAACATGTGTCTTTGGGGATGTCGCTGACAGAATCGGGGTTGCGACACTGGTTTCCTTTGTATTTAAAAACACGAACATGATTGCAGCTGCCACCATAAAAGTGATAAGATTTACGTCCGGTGACGTTGATACACTTGTTCGCCTTGGTGACCTCGAGGGCCCTGCCCGCATCGCCGTCACAGTTTGGACCGCTCCAGGCTCGCATGGCGCATACGGCATCGGCCATGCCATAGTACGCAAAAGCAGCAAGGAGAACCGACTTGATTTGCATGGTGATTTCTGGTAGGTAGATGTTACTTGATAGGCTAAGGAGTTGTTCAAAAGGTGAAGAGGATGAGAGTGGTACTAGGAGATAGGATACTTGGAAGCGATGTTCCATCTCTTATAGTTTGAGAGATCCCGTCTCTCCAGCACACCGACATAGTATTTCTCATATGTAAGTCCCTCATCGGCCCAAGGAAACATTTATGGTCGTCTCACCGATTGTGACAACTGACAAGGAAAAGCGCATTGACATACTGCTGAGATAACCAACAAACATGATATCTTCACCAACCGGCATATGTCGCTTTGACACTCGGCTCGAGCCTTGCCCCAGAGAAATGGCCAACCCCAACGAATAACCCTGAACTCTCGCAAATCACTTGACCGTAAGAACAACAATTACCTAATTGACAGAACCAACAGACACTTCTTGCAGCGGCACAGCACATGATGTGCGATATCAATTTCCTGTTGGCTCGTGAAGGACGAGCCCGCTCAGTTCCAGCCAGACCGATGCCCGCCAAGACCTCTCCTCCAGTGGGGTATGATCCGATTTTCATTCTCATGGATCCTTAGGTATCAAAACTTATGGCAAGGACCTCATAACGCCTTCAAAAGCAACCAATGCCATAGCATTCGCCGGGAACGCCCTCAAGAAACACGGCACAAACCCTCTCCAGTAACCTTTCCAACCACGCTCCTTATACACAGCAACCGCTGCATCCTTCCATCGAGGAAATCTCTGAACTCCATCGTTAAGTCCTCCACCTAGAGGATCAGTCATGATCCGTTGCTTCACCACGTCGCTTGGGTAACTCGTTAACCAGAACACCTGCGCACTGAGACCGCCTGCCCAGAAGTTCACAGCCGGTGCGCTGAGGCTCGTCTTCTCGCGCAGTTGTCGTGATATAATATCGTAGCTGCCCCACCAGCAGAAGAAGAATGCTCTGAAGAGAAGCGTCGCTGAGAGTCCGTGGTAAACGCCCTGTATACCATGGTGTCGGTAGATCTTTCGTAAACAATCGATTGGTCCAGCATATAATCTGTCTGACTTTTGCGCCGCATACTGAATCTGTAGTCGAGCTTTGATGTGTTCAACCGGCGCAGCTATGAAGCTCACTGTGGAACCAGCCAATATGCCCGCGATACCATGACCAAAGCTTGGTAACGCTGTATGCATGTTCGGTGCTGTACCTGGTGAAGACTCTGTGACATCTGTTCCCACTGGCTCAACATTGAAGACATGTTCTGAGAGAAGCCGACGGTAAACAGTCAGTGAGCCCAGCATGACCGAGTCCATAAACATCCATCCGACCAAAGGCGGCGTAGCGCCCTTGTAGAGTCCGCGAAAGCCCTCATTGCGAACAGTCTGGGTAACACATTGAAGAGGGCCTTTAAAGCGACTTGGGTCTGTTGTTTGTAAACGGACTTTAATGGTGTCGAAAGGATGGCCGACTATTACAAAAGATCAGTATCCAGAGTTGCATCATGATGAGGAAGAAATGCTTACTTACCAGATAGCTTGGCTATGCCACTGAAGACGCCTGCAATAAAGCCTTTGTAATCATTTGACTTCTTTTTTGTTTGGGTTATCGGCGATTTTGAAAACTCTGCCTCTTTGAGATTGCCCTTCCCTTGCACGTCTGCGGCCATTCTGTGTGTTTCTAAGCAACTCACTTACTCGAGTCTATTCGTCACCACTAAGTTTTGCAGCAACAGTGCACCATAAGAGCAATAGCGATATGAGAAGAATAAGTGCAAGCTCAATCAATGGCCCTATCTCTGCAGTTTTGTGATTGATGATGGCTCAGAATGATTGTACAGTATGATGAAATTTCCCTTGTAAAGAAAGAACCCTCAAAATAAAAGAAGGGAGGTCTCAAAATTGCTCGATTCAGAGGTTGAATGCTGACGGCTACAATATTTTAGATATCGACTGCTCGTTATTCGCCGAGTCCGGGGAAGGTCCCTCATTAAATTGTACTGTAATGGGTCTTGACACCGGTTGTCGGAGACAGGGTCCTCTCTAGGTAAAGAAAGATCTTGTGCATTATAGTGCCCCGGAGTCTTCTAGCTTCCCCGGCCAGTACGGAACAGTACAGTATCCATATCTGGGGCCAATCCTATGCGTATTAATACTCAAGCTAGAGATCTATATCGAGTCATTTGTTCTCAACTACTTCACTTAATATGGAAAAAGTCTTGCAAGTAATTGTTGGAGTTGACATCCATCTCGGATTCATATCAGTTAATTCTTTCTCATCCCCAAAGACAACCAACATGAGTGGTATCTATCTCACAAAACTAATAACTAAACCTATCTAACTTGAAATATGTCCACCGCACATCCATATCAACTTGTGCTTGCTTGCTAGTTACCATATGCCTATCCTTCCCCTTTGCGCTCGTAATATCCAGTCCAAACAGAAACACAATGTTGCCCGCAAATCAAACAAACCATTTGACGTATCGCTCTGCAATTAGAAAGCATGTCGTATCGTCGTCAAGAATTGAAGCAATAGCCTCTGATGCAAATATGTTCCTTTTTCCTCCTCTCGCTTTTTTTGGTATTTTCCCAACACTCGAGATCCTTATTCTCCTCCTAGTTCGTCATTAAATCCTTTAACGGACTGTCTGGCTGCTCTTTTGGCGAGCCACCCCTTCCTTCACTCTATAGCTTCTTCGTTTTCTTCCGCTTGAAAAGTCATCCGTTCGTAGGCCGTTTCATGTCCATAAGAATTTCATACAACTGACACACATCGAAAGCCTACTCATTGTAGACTAAGAAGTAATGCCACAGAAAGCAAAAGCGCCGTGTCAATCTTTAACAGAAGATCAATATCCCGGTAAAGGACGAATGTTACGGTGAGCCCCTTTCTAGAAGGTCTCCGTGTCATCCGTGTTGTGGGAGGCAACACTGCCGAAGGTGTCTGCTTCTTAGGTCAGTCAATTGCCATACGAAATGGTTTCAATCAAAACTTACCTCGCTTGCGTCGGCGAGATTCGTCCTCGGGGCTCTTGGGAGTCATGGCCCGAGGCCCACTGGGTCGGCGAGTAGGAACACCCAAAGCAGCGTTCAGGTTGCGGTTCTCAGGCTTGGGGCTGCTTGTGTAGTTGCTGAAATGGGTACCACTCATAGTAGCATACCCGCTCTCGTCGCTTGGGTGCGGTGCAGGGCTGCCCTTGGCCAGCTTGGAGATGCGGCTGCCCCTGTTGGGAGACATGGCTGAAGGGCTGCCTGTGGGCTCAATAGGCTCCTTGGGAGGTCGAGGAGGGCCGGTTGGAGACGTTGTCCAGTAAGCCGGGTCCTGGGGGGCACCTGTGGAGGATGCCTGGCTGTATCGGTTGGTGTTCTGGCCCATTTGGTTGAAGCTAGACACTGAACCACCCCAGTCTGCGGACCTGGGTGTCATTGGGACATTGTACTCTTGAGCAGAGAACTCCAAAGCATTGCGGAAGCGCTCTGTTTGACCCTGTCTAGGTTGAGGATGTTGCAGGTTCAATGAGTTACGGTGAACCTTGTACTTAGGAGCATCACCCGGGGTGCGTGAGATCTCACGACGAAGGGGTGTGGGCATAGGAGCACTAGGTGCGGATGGAAGCTCCTCCGGGAATCCAACGGGAAGCTCATCATCGCCGTAAGGCGCATGGTTGTAATCACCGTCATTGTAAGAGCCCAGGCTAGAGCCGGAGCGCGAAGGTGGATAGTCGTCGTACTTGGCTTCCTCCTTACCCTTGCCTTGGCTGGAAGCTGTTGTTCCAGACCATCTGGAGATCTTGGGGAACCAGCCAGAGAGGCCAGACTTGTGCTTCTTCTTCTTCTCTGTCGTGCGAGGAGTGTTCTCGTTGCTCATTGGCTGGGCAACACCAGTGGGCTGAGGGGGAGTGTCAAGGGGAACAGAGCTGCCGCGCTGAAAACCCGATCGATCTGGTGTCAGCATGTTGGGGTTGCTGCGCTCAGCGGATGGGCTAGGGTGGTCATGCTCGTATTCGTCCTCATGCTCGGCCACCGTGCTGATGCGGTTATCAGAGAACTTACGCTCGTTGGCAAGACGAGATCGAGAGTTGGAAAGGGAGAAATGTCCTGATTGGCTGGGGGTTATTGTTGAGTTGCCTTCGGGTTCATAGCCTCGGTCTTGCTCGAAGTGGCCCTCAGGCTGTAAGTTATCAAAGGAAGGACCACGTCCACCACTGGTGGAAGGCGCTTGAACAGTGCCCTGGCCCTTGAGATCATCAACCTCGCCGAGAATTTGCATAAGAATCTCCTCGATGCGCTTGAAGTCACTGGTACCCTTGTTGCTGAGACCTTGGAATGCACGCTTGAACAGGTTCTTCTTGGCAGCAGCCTCGTTGAAGGTGTCAACCTGCGAGATGCTCTGAACTGATCGGGCACCAGGGTAGGGACGAGGACCGTTGATGGCTTTTTGCAGCTTCTCGGTGTTCTCTGTGCCAGCAAAGATGACATCATCGCTGGTGTCCTGGACGAGGTTCTTAAGTTCGTTCATTGAGGTGCGCATCTCGAGAGCAGAGTTCATGAGTAATGCCACGATCTCAGTATCTCGGGCAGAGCGCTGAGCATCGCGGACCATAAGATGTTGCATCAAAGACACAATGTCCTTGTTCTCAATACGGTCGATTCCTTGACCAGTAGCCGCATCAAAGAAGGGCGAGCCCATACCTTGAGACATACCACTCATGTGGCGCGTGTCCTTGGGGGCGTAGAAGGGATCCTGGCCGGCAGCGTTGGGAGATCCGGGCAAAGACATGTGCAGAGCCTTAGTGTTAGGCTGCAGGTCGGGAGTTCGGTTGTTACCATTGGACATGTAGCCCTCGTCGTACTTGGGGTTGTAGCCAGGGCTCCCAGTGTGGTATGGAGCTCCGAAGCCGCGTGCTGCCATGATGTTATCGTTCAAAGCTGGGTTAGCAACGGGGCTAGTATCCTCGTATGGGTTGGTGATGAGAGTGTCTCGCTTGCGGTCGTCGGAGCTGCGCTGCCACTCGTCTTGGTCCTGGCTGGCAGCGCTCTCAGCACGTTGTTCGGCGACGTTTCGAGGCGTGGGTGTGACCCGGCCATCGGAAACATCGTCACGGTGCTCGCCATCGAGACGGTCTTGCACAATTGAGGGGTTGGTTTGAGCATCATCGTCGATGTAGCCAAACTCTGGCATAGGGTTGTTGAAGTCAGGCATACCGCTTGCACCCATCTTCGGTGAATCGTCGTAGGAGAGACGATCAATGCTGTGTGCAGGAGTGTTACGAGGCTCGTGACCCTCCAAGGTACGCTCCTTGAAGGACTTGTTTCGGAAGACGCCAGCGCCTTGGTATTCCTCGGGCTCCTCAGTAGCCGACTGCTTCTTACCCTGTGCGGCTTTGAGAGCTGCAACAGCGCCAGTCGCGATCGCCACTTCGGAGGCAGTGGGTGATCTCGCTCGAGGCACCTTGCGACCGTGGTCATCAAGATCATACTCAGTAAAGTCTTGTGACTTGTTAGACCTAGCGCTGGGTGTGGCGTGCCTCTCGGGCTCCAGCTCGCTGCCATCCATGTACTGCTTCTCAGGGCTGGCACCTCGGCTGCTATAAGTCCTCGACTGTTCATCATAAGACAGTGTTGAATCGCGGTGGCCAGGGTAGTCGCTGTAGGCAGCACTCAGCATTGAAGGGTCAAGCATTGATCCGTCAACCAATGAAGCAACTGCTGATTCTGGGCCCATAGGAGGGTGGACAACGTTGGGGTTGGCAGCAATGCCACGCACAGCTTGTCCAGAGGCAACCTTTTCCAACTCGCTATCATCGGTGTAAGTAGAGTTGCGATAATCCACACCAGACTCTCGGGGGGACATCTGTTCAAGTTCCCTCTGCTGTAATGAGTTGAGGGAGGGTGTTGACCGACTGTCCCGACGATCGCCAGATCGCTCATAGTAAGCATCACTCGTAGAGTGCATACTTCTTGAATTGCGAGGGTGGTATTCGCTACCTCCCTCGGTATAACCAGAGACACTGGGGATGGGGCTCAGGCCTCGAGCACCGGCCTGGTAGGGGACATACTTCAGAGGAGGGGGAACATCTTGAGTAGCGAAATATGAGTTATCGTATCCACCCTCAGGATAATCATTGTCAGAAACATCATCCTCGTCGTATTGACCTTGGCGTTCGAGAGGGTGCTTCTGGCCGTACTCATCGGGTTCATACTCTTCCACGTAGTCCTTCTGACCACGAGGCAGAGCTCTCAGGTCACCTTGTGATACATTGGCGTGAGAAGTGGATAATGGGTTTTCGACATTCGAAGGAGTTGCTGAAGGGGTGGGGGTTGAGTTTCCGGAGACATATCCACCAGGAACATTCTTGATAGGAGTGATTTCTTCACTTGCCGAGTGAGGTCTGTCGGTATCGGCAGATCGAATGGAAGTCCGGGTCATTTCCGAGGGGTTGATTTCGCTCATGAGAGGCATCGGTGGTTGGGGGACCACGTGATCATCCTCGTATTGGTCCGCGTAAACGTCTCGACTCATGGCACGGCTATGTGTAGATTCGGCCCTCCGACGCCTTCGTTCCCTTGGCTTTCGGTCGCCTTGTGTGCTATCAGAGACAATAGATGAGGCCATGCCTGCAGCGGCAGCACCAGCTGCCACACCCTTGGGCATGTCGCGCTTTGGAGCGACAGAGTCGTTCTCATATTGGCGGTAGTCGTCCTCAACAGAATCTTGACTCAAGTCAGAGTTGGCCTCGATGACATGGCGAGCCTCTCTGTTGCGACGATCCTTTGATTCATGTCGTTGACCTGACGACCGCCGGCGGTCGGGTGTCAACTCGTCCTTTGAAATTGATGTGCCGGATGAAGTGAAAGAGTCCCGACGTCCCTCTCGCTTGCTGGTCTCTCGCTTGAGGGCATTAAGTTCGGGCAAAATTAGTCGACGGATAGCATCTTCGACAGTCTCAAGGAGCTTTGGATTGTTGATTGATGATTTGGAGATATCGGATCGTGAGGAATGTGTTGCGTGTGTGCGGTGGCTGGGAGCCAAATGAGATGCTGAGACATTCGAGTCAAGTCCCGACACATTGGATTCCAGTTGTTGGCTTCTGCTGGAGCGACGGCGATGGGCTTTAATAGGCTCCTCCGTCCTCTCAGAAACGCTGCTGGTCCTGCTCTTTGGTCGACGTTTTCTATCCGATACCGACTTATCCCTCGACGAGTGTGTTGTGGAAACCTTTGACCTATCTCTGGTTCTGCTCTTGCGGTTCCTGACTTCGTCTGCTGCAGCGCTTGCCAGTGCAGCAGCACCAGCAGCTGTGGCCATATCCCGTGTTCCTGTTGGGCTTTCTGCCTTGGCGTCTGTGTTGTTACCAGTGCCGTCAAGGAAGCTGTCAGATGGGATAGCGGAGATGTCTGAAGCGTTGACGTTGTAGGTCTCTGAGGGAATCAACGGGCTGGCGGGTCGTCTACGTCTGGGATGGCTGCGATCAATCTCAATGTCAATTGGATTTCTCGAGACGTTGGACTCTTCTGTGGCGGAGGCGTAAGAGTCCATGCTTTGGCCGTCGTCTGCGTCAAACTCAGAATCGCCCAGGGGTATCCTTCGAGTCACAGAGGTATTGCGAGCGCTCTCGGTGACTTGAATGTGGTGATCAGAGCGACCTCTCTTGGAAGGGGTGAGACGGACACGAACGCTGGGACGGCGCTCGCCTGTTGAGCCGACGGTGGACTTGCCCCCTTCGAAGTATTCGATAAGCAGTGAGGTCTGAGACTTGCTAGCCTTGTGTCCACGGGTAGCAATGGTGACGGGAGTTCCGTCTTCGGGAATGGAGTATGAGGACTTTTCGTCGCCGGGATTCACCACATCCGCCGTTGATGTGAGGTCGGTGGGCGTGGTATTAGTCTCGGTTTCGGTGGGAGCGGGAAGTGGAAGAGATTTTCTGTCCGATACACCCATCGTAAATCTGGTGAGGCTCTTAAGTGGAGGTGTTTCGGGGCCCTTTCTTCCCAGGACTGCGATCCGGATCGGATGCAGAGAAACACCGGTGGGAGAGGAGGGGGTTGGTTGATTAACGGATTGATATCAAGCAAGACATGCGGAAAGCAAAGACGCAGCAAGCAGGCAAGCAAGCAAGCAGGCAAAGAGCGTCTGGGTATAGAGGTCAGTGTCAGCGATTCCAAGGTTTAACGGAGCGAGAAATAACGGTGTAGGCCAATGGCATGGGGCTATGAATCGCCACCAGCGTCGTATCGACTCATGAAGCGGAGAAAGATGGAGTTGAGAGACTTACACACACAAGCGACCCGATTAAAAATAAGGAAATAAAGTTGGGAACGTTGACCGACTTAACTGAGCAGGTACCTATCCAAAGGACGGACGAACAGACAAGACAGTCTCGACAATGAAGCTGTACTTACTGAGTCACTATTGATGACTCAAAGTGACCTCGCCGCAGAAGGAAGCCCTTTAGGTTCCGTGGGGAGTTCGAGAAGGAGGAAGAGTTGGGGGAAGGGTTTAGGATGCGACTTGCGGCGTGGTCGATGGTAATGGTAATGGTGTGAAGGCTGCTGCTGCTGCTCATGGGGGATGTGGATGTGGATCCGGTAAGGTAGAGAGAGAGCAGGTCAGGTTCTGGCGGGGCCCGGGGCTTAGAAAAAAGACGGGGCTAACAAAGTTGCCCGCAGCAACGCCTACCAGGGATCCAAAGTGATGGATGGGAACAGGGAATATGAGTTTGAACCACCCCGATGTCAGACAGGTTTGTGAGGGAAAAAACAAAGAGTATCCCAGAAAACAGGATAGAAAAGAGAAGGAAAGGAATTAAGATCTAGGTCTGATTGGGAAAGGAGAACAGGGCAAGCAATTTAGGTGTACCGTATTCGAGGGGATTACCAGGGGGGGAGAGAAAACAGAAGAGGCTGGGATACGATTTGGAGGCTGGGAAAAGAAAGAAAAAAAAAACGGGTTATTGATTTGACAGTATCGAGGTAAGCTGGGCTGGCCGTTTTAGCAAGACCGACAATGAGCAAACTCAATCGCTGCATGCACTAAACAAATTAGAGCTTGAGGGATCGAGGTTTAATTGTTTTCAATAATGCATAAATTTGTAGTAAGTGTATAAGGAAAGGTCTACGACATCGTGGACAGGACAGCAGTAGCTTAGTAGGTACTTGGAGAGTCAACATTAGTGGAACTACTGGATGGTTAATGAGGCCTTTAGGTACTATCTCATGGTCCCCATCAGTTTGATCTATATATCTATCTTCTCTTGGACAATATCGCCTATCATTGCTAACCTGACCTTTGCCTGTCATCACATCTGTTCATATCGTCGTCCATACAAAACAGAACTGCTGTCCTGTCCCGTCTTAGTTCGGCGGCTGGGCCCTTGAGATTTTCAAGCTAGTGTCTTGGGGGGGGTGATGAGTTGTCTCTGCCGAGGGGGGGCTGTCCAATGGCGCCGGCCCGCCGGGATCATACCTAGCTCAACACGCTATGCCCGTGGTTTCTCTGCCAATGGACGATCTCGTTTGGACACGAGAGGAAGACTGAGATATGCAGGAAAAGGAAAAACTGCAGGTGAAAGGCTTAAAGCAAGGGAAGAAGAGAAAAGCGAGGCCCGACCAGTTCGTTCGTGATCCTGGCCTGCGTGTGATGCGATGTGACAACTCTCACCATCCATCACATTTGGACAATTAGTTTTATCGAATAAGCATTCTAGGTGACCATCAAAACAGGAATTTCACAAGTAGCGGTCTCGACAATTGTTGCGTTGCGTTGCGTTGCCACGACCCTCATATCGAACCAGCAACACCATCATCACCAGCCTCTTTACTACGCCCGGGCAGTGTCAAATCGCAAGATACAATGCGAACCGTTGGGCTGCCACGATAATCTGATACAAGGTATCTATGCCCTGCCCTGGTCTGCCCATAAGACGATTCATCTTCGGTTTCTCCTTCGAATCAGGCCCCAGTAAATCCCATCATCGTGCTCCATTTCCCCCAACCTCTCGCCTCTATCCTTCCCTCGCCTCGCTTGATATGATCCACTCTGTCCGTCAATCACTTAAAATCCCAAAACAGATCCCAAACCCATGTCCGCCAATTAATCTTTGGTTCAACGCCACGGACCAGAACTGGCGGCTGGGGCGTCCGTGTCCTCAAAAGCGGCGGAACAGAATCATTCGAGTGAGCCTCATTATTCGACCAGAACGTGCATAAGCTCTTGTGATGAGGCTATCGTCTGCTGTTGTTAGGCGCTGTTGATGGGTTTCTCAAACCGCCTCTTGAAGAGATCCACGATAGACAGCTACATACAGAGTACTGGAGTTCATCAACTCTCCACTCCACTCATTTCGGGTCTCCATGAGTGGGCTGTAGGGCTGAACGTCTCATAGATATTGATTGCGCTGGCAGTGTTGACTTGTAAAACATTACAATCCTGATGAAATGTTCCAGCTAACCATGTGGGATTTTAGAATCACAAAAAGAGACAAACTGAATGGCACAAAAGATCATCGCCTTTAAACGTGGTGTTTTAGATTAGGTATCCATAAAGCTCAACACCACCAACCTAATGAAACTACACGTTCCTGAGCACCACATAGATAATAGCTCCTGATTCCATATTCGGACGAGTCAGTGAATCATCAAACATGCTATCCTAACCTATTTGAAAAGGGGGTCAGCTAAATTCAATCTACAAGTAAATACAACCTCCTCCATTCTCGTATCTTCAGGGCAGACTCGTGGCTCCATATGCTTAGTTACGCCCCATATATCATCCTCCTAGCCACTTTTTCAACTCCGGCCATGGTACGAGCTTGTCCCAGTGCAAATACGTTTCACCGCAAACAAACATCTTTATCAAGACGAGGCGAACTGTACATTCAGATACCAGGTCCTGCATCCTCTTGCAAACTGCATCAGTGGGTCCCTAGCGACGACCATTCGAATATGCAAGGCACATCAAAACACATGGGATATCCTTGGAGTTCTGAGTACAAACCGTTAATCGGCTCTTTGTCTCGGATTTGCCTTGATTTCATTTATTTTCTCATCTCTTCAGCTGACGTTGGGCTGTTTTGCTAAAAGATCAGGCGTACTACTATCCGTAGTTACTCCTAATATTTGTAGCCAGCCAAGCCAACGACAAGCCATAAAGACTATATTCTATCTTGATTAGTCCTAGATATAACGAGTATCAAAAACCATCAAATATTGACTCAGCACCTGGCTATTGTTCCTGGCTAACAAAACTCTTGCTACGAACCTAGTATGCAATGCCAGTCTAAGTCTACTATCACACTACTCCGTACACGGAGTCACACCAAGTGGTCCAGTCTTGGTCGACTATGTGATTCCTTGTGGAAGATTATCACGGCATCTTCAGTGACACCGTCCTCGATCCATGCAGCCAACCGGGTATTCTGAGGCCACTCGTGTCACCCATACACGGCCTCATATAGGATTTGACTCCCGATGGCTTGTGAGATGCATATGTATCCCCTTATGCTCCAACCCAGCGTGTCATATTTCTTCACGTTTGGCAAATCTATTGTTGCCGAGCGAGTATTGCAATACTGGTGAGCGGGAGTTGTGGCTAATTATAGAAGCTGAAGAATGCTCGATGATGACGAAGATGCTTCAACGGTGATGCGGTACATGATGAGACACGACACTCGGGTGACCAAGGGTATCTCTGTTGTCCGAGACATGTGACGTCTGTGCTACACTACACTTTGCTCACGAAGTTCGCTAATCGGCCACGCTGGATCAGAATCACGGATATCGGCATATTCCAAGCCAATGTTGATATTGGGAAGTCGACAATAGCAACACTCAAGTATAATAAGATGAACTAACTCCTAACGTCCTTTCCACCTATTCGATCGCTTCCTAAATTCAAGTCATCCCAACCAGTCCATTAAACTCCAAGCAGAGGTATATCAGCCAACCCAAGAAAATATCATAGACATTAGAAGAAGATTACGATCAAGACCTCCGACCATCCGATACGAGAGCCGGCGGCGGCTCAGCAGGATATTCGGGCGGACTGTTACCAGCTTCGAGATCCCTCAGTTCCAACGGATCCTGCGTTTCCTTCTTGCCATCATACGGCGGGGGTGCCTGTCCCAACTCATTCAGTCCTTCTTCGGATCTGGTGCCATGCCACAGCGCTCCACGACCTGATGTTCTGGTTCCGCCACGAAGTCCTGATGATGCCGATGCTTGAGGACCTGATCCAGGCCATTGGTTCCCACGGCGGCGACGTCGACGTCTGACTTGGATGATGGTCGCAGTTAAGCCAAGGACAAGGATGACGAATAATGGAATGAGGGCCCAGGCAAAAGGCTCTTGGCCGAAGGAGAAACCCCCGTCGTCATTGTTGTTATCGTCATTGGAATCTCCAGTTGCCATCTCAGTTATAACAGATGGATGAGCAAGTGTATTGTGGTTATTACCTAGTCGGTAGTTGTCGATGGGTTAGGTAAGTGGTGATAGGTCTTGTAAGTTGTGTTAGACCTCAATGCCTGTATAATATTCTCAAATGTAATTCTTCAAAGATATGGATATGGCAACTAAATCGATTTGTGAAACGTCGGAATCAAGAATTATTATAGCAATGACCTGCAAAGTTGTGAGGTCAGAGACTTTGATAAGGTGGCGTCATCAAGTAACATCCCCTCGAGTAACTGAGGGGATGGCAACCCTTTTGTATTTGTGCTCCCTTATTGAGCTCGTTACCTTTTTTTGCCTTCGACTCGCGTGCCTCGCTCCAGAGGTAGGCCGCGTAGCCGATCACTCCACGAAAGGTGACTTCATCATGGGTGGCTTCCATGTTAGCTTAGCATTGGATCTAGAGGCCGGATACTACCGCTGACTGCTCTATGGAGACGGGATAAACTAGCCGTGACTTACGCAAGCACAGCCCATTTATGGCAAACCAGATTATTCATGCCAAGCGATCCAAATAGGAGGATAATGAACTGTAAATCGAGCCGTGACATGCCTGTCGGGGTTTTCCATGGACTAGATCAGGGCTATGCAGACTCAAAAGATTCGGAATGCGCAGCTTGTCATTCATAGAGAATAAGAATACGCGGGAATACGCAGCGTTAGTTGATGGAATTGCCACATCATATCTCGGATCACTAGTTCCCAGATTGGTCGATACGATAGCGCTACCGCTTACTGTAGTTACGGGCTGTATTGTGATTCTTCATCAACGGTAGGTGGCTTTGCTGAGGCGCAGAACTGCAAGTTGAATAAACATTATTTGGAATGGATGCATCTTCTGGTTCCTCTTGTAAGCAAGCTAAGCACATGTCACTCTAATCATCAAAATGGGCCCGTGCGTCATGCAAGGCTCCCTTTCAAACTCCACTGGATTTTCTGGGGAGCTTGATCCATAACTTGACTCTTTAACTTCATCATAAGTCATTTCATACCAAGCGCTTGCGGAATATCTTACGGAGCCTTGCACACAGTCAAGATGCCTCGCGCAATTAGAGGTTCGCCTTACAACACACGTTTGTCTTTGTTCCTGTTTATCTAACATCGTCTGCAGGCGTCCTTATCGAATGCGATCCGTCCATCAAGTCTATCATTGTTAGCATCGACAGTGCCAATCATGACTACATCATCGAAGATCTCGACGACGAGCGCGTAGTCGTCAAAGAGAATATGGTCTCTATGCTCAAGGCCAAGCTCGAAGACGTGCGTATACTCTACACTGCACCGCCTACGCGAATGTGCTGCGCTATCATACATGCTTGGTTTAGCTGACACATACATAGCGACTTAAAGAAAACCTGCCTCCCGAGGAGGAGTCCGGCTCCGAATAGAATACTAAACCACTCGATCGGCTTGGCTCTTAATTATAATACACAATGCTATACTCTATCTAATAACGACTCTCGAACCGACTACAACTTCTCGAACCGAGGCTTCGTCTTCTTCAACCCGCTCGTCAATCCCACAGCAAAATCCCTGCCCTGCACAGCCGCAGCGTTCCACACCTTTGTATACCTCAGACCCTCGTCGACGCTGTGATCTCTGCTATAGTTGAGCAGCTCCTTCGTTCCCTGGACTGCCACCGGGCTCTTCTCAGCGAGTGTTGCTGCCAGCGCCACCGCGGCCTGTACAGCAGCCTGTTTGTTCTCGTGAACCTGGCTCACAAAGCCCATCGATAGCGCCTCCTGGGCGGAAAAGTCTCGCGCTGTGAGACACACGTCCTTAACCCACGATGTCGAACCAACGATCTTGGGCAGACGAGAGAGTGTGCCGATGTCAGCAGCCATGCCAATGTCAACTTCCTTGACGGCGAAGCGCACGGTGGAAGCGCAGATGCGAATATCAGCGCAGCAGGCAATATCGATAGCAAGACCAATAGAGATACCATGAAGAACGCAAATGACAGCTGTAGACGTCCAAATCTCTATATTAGCAACCATTCTTTGACAGATTGTGCGAGTGGCACTTACGTTTCTCACACTTCTCCATAGCGCTGATTGAATCTTGGAACTCCTCAATGTGATTCCTTAATACCTTGGCCTTCTTAGCGACGTCGCCTGCAGCATCAGAGAGGATCCCATCTCCAGACGCAGCCTGCACGTCGAGGCCTGCTGTGAATGCGCGATCGCCAGCGCCGCTGACTACAATAGCGCGCACGTCTGGATCATTGCTGAGCTGGTTGAAAACGTGTCCAAACTCAAGCCAGACTTCTTGCGAAAAGGCATTGAGCTTCTTGGGGCGATTGATCTCAACATGGGCGACGAATGTTCCTGGAGAGCTGACAAGCATGTGCTTGTAAGAAGCGTAAGCGGGAAGAGGCGTAGCGGTAGACATTGCGAATAGATTAGGGAATACAGATTGTTTTGGAGAGCAAAATTACGAACAATACGGCGAAAGTACAATTATAGGTGTCGAAAGGGTCTAGGTATCGAGACAGCCAACCATGGGGAAGCTCGATCTTGGCTGCAACGTAACCATGTCAATGGTAAGCTAGAGATGGAGATGCCGAGGCTCATGTTGGTTCTAGCCACGGCTAAGCAGAACTCACGTGTGCTATGATCAACAACCATGAACTAACAGTATATACTAATTCAACCATGATGAGAATATTGTAGTTATATCACAGCACCGATTCATGATCAAGTTTAATGAAAGTCTATTGAATGTGTTTCCGCACTAACTCTTTTAACAGAAATGACAAGGGCGATAATCGATCGCCCAGATAGCATTATAATCATTTCCGGGTCGTCTGCCCTTTTCCAAGGCTAGACGCCAATGCTCCTGTAGAAAAAATACGAACCCGACATGCCTGGCGCAGCTAATCAAGCGCTCGTCACCAACATCTTATTGTGTTTATCATGAACCCAACAGGGAGGCCTAAATCATAGCTCTGGCGGCAATCCCCACACTAACTAGTAAAGCAAACAAGTCAAACAGCATTTCTGCCATTTAAAGAAGAAGGGTTCCAAAGAGGGTGAAAAGAGTGGCGGCACCGGTGACATAGAGAGCACCGAAGCCGAGGCTGGCGGCACCGCTGTCATCATCGCCATCATCAGAGCTACCTGAGCCGTCGGCCTTGGATGTGGAGGTGCCAACGGCAACGCTGGCGGTGGCAGTACCACTGTCGGTGTCGTCTTGAGAACCATCGCCGTCAATACCAGGGCCCTTACCAGCACCGTTCTTCATGTACTTCTCGGCTTGAGCAGGCATCTCGGGAAGATAGCTGGGGTCGACCTGCCAGTTGGAGGCGGACTTGGGGCATTCAACACCGTGAGAAGCCTTAGCAGCACCGCCAGAACCAGTAGGCGCGGGGTACTTCTTGAGGGCAGACTGGAAGAGCTCAAACTCATCCTCAGGCTCGACCTTGTTGCCCTTGATGGTGACAATGCCGTAGTCGTTGTCCTCGAGGGAGTACTCGTACATGAGACCACCAGAGTAGACGGAGTCCATCTCGGAGCCCATCAGAGCGGAGAGCTCATCGAACTTACGGGGGCGGTTCTCAATGCAACCATACTCGGACAGGCTAGCGCGTGTTAGCAGTGAATAGAACAAGTACGTGACGGTTCTACTTACAAGATGGGAATACCGTAGTCAGTGAAGTTCTTCACCTTGACATCCCAACCGGAAGTCTTGAAGTTGCTGTTGCACCAGGAGTAATCGTTGAAAGCGAAGAAGTCGGATCGGACTTCGTCAGAACCGCAGTTCATGTAGTGAGCAGTCTCCATGCGGTTGGAGGAAACATCGGCAGCGGAGTATCCGACGGGAATTTGGCGAAGTTTGCGGGCCTTGATGTAGTTTCGCATGTCACGGGTGATAGCCTTGACGTAGGGAGCTGACTTGTCGGTGTCCTTCTCGTCGTTGATGACCTCGTTACCGGAGAAGAAAGCGAGAGTGTTCTCGTACTTGGCGAACATCTCGACGGTAGCGAAGACACTCTGGATGTAGGCGGCGTTGTACGAGTTGCCGGGCTTGGCACGGTTGAGGGAGTACTTGGGGTTGTTCACATCGAGAACCAGGTAGATGCCAGCGTCGTCGAGGGCCTTCATACACTCATCGTGGCTGGCGCTGTTGTCGACGGCGTAAACACGGACAACGTTGACACCGAGCTTCTTGAAGTAGGGGATATCACGCTTGCAGACCTTGGGGTCGGCAAGAGGATCCTCGTTAGCGGCGGCACCACCAGGCTGGTAATCGATACCACGGAGGAAGAAGCGCTCATCACCGGCCCAGAAAGCTTTGAAGTGTCAGTATTAACAGGATCCTCCATATCAGAAAGAATTGAACCACTAACCATTGCCTGAAACAGTAACGGTGGGAAGAGATCCACGCTTGGTAGGAGGCTCCTTGACAGTAGGAGTGGCAGAAACAACAGCCGCCAAGACTGAGATGAGAGCGGCAGACTTCATTGTGAATTGGTCTGATCAATATGATGGTCGAGATTAGAGGATTTCAAGAATTGTTGTAGAAGAGACGATAGGGTCAAAATCGAAAGTCGGAGGTTGTGGTGTAAATGAGAGTATCTGGTGAGTTTGTCGAATTACAGTCCAAAGTAGAGAATAAAGCCAACAGCGAGGGAGTTGGGATTGGGGAACGAAAGAAGAAGGAAGACCGGAACAAGAGCGACAGAAGGTGTCAATCGGTGGAAAGAATTAATATAATAGTTCAATGGAGGGAGGAAGGAAAGAGAGGAAGGGGAAGGCAAGTCTGAAGTAGAGGTTGGAATGGGGTTTTAAGAAAGGGCCATCGGATGGATTGGATTGGATGGGGGAGTGTACGCGGTACAACCCAGATTGACAACCACCTTTTCTCAGTTAGTACCTAGGAACAGTAAAGAGGCACAAGGTGGGTGGTGGTATCAAGGGATGATTGACGATTATTGGGTCCCTGAAATGGGCTTGAGTGGACGGGACTGGACTGAACTGGGTTTCTTGTTACAATATTCGGCATTATCTTTGCTTCCTCTGCAAAGAGGGAGGGGGGTGTCGCGATAACTCTCTCTGTCTCTTCTGCCTCTCTTTTTACGGGACGGACGATTACTATTCCAAGCATTGGCTGCTGTCTCCATTTTAGTCCATCTCTGTTACGACCCGAAGAGCCGGGGAAGCGCAGCAAGTAAGGAACAAGAGGGAAATCGCCTCTCTTCCCTTGTTAGCCCCCTCGTCCAAGCGTTGTCACTGTACGTCGACAGTGGACTCGCTGAGTTTTTCTTCCTTGGATTGACTGCCATGGGAGCCATGGATTGGGGGATTAAGCGTGGGGCGCGTCTGATCCGGTAATTTCAGTCCACAATAAAGAGTCTAGCACACTCAATCTCAACGCCAAGCTAATGGATAGTAGACGGCATGATGATGGGTTGACGACCATTACAGAGTGTATTGTTGCACCTATAATCCCGCATGTCGTGGAACAATATTGTCAGATGAAACGAGCAACTTGAGTCGAGTTGTCTCTTTCAGAATTGCTTCTCATCTGCCAGTATCATATCTTCTCTTCATATATCTGTGCAATCTGACTCTCATGTCGTGTCGTGTCGTGTCGAGCGTGCTCAAGTAAAGCGGGAGCCAGGCACAGGCACACGACTCGCTCAATGGGTTGCGATGATCTGACCTATCACAGATGATCAAGTAGATTGATGGTGTGATGTGCTGATGCGTCTCCCCGTGTTGGTTAGTTGTTGATGAACAACCCAACCTCTTGTTGTACATAGTATGTAAACAAGGTGATTGTTAATAGACATCAATGAGTACTCGTACTCTTCTCCATTGGGTAGTCTAGAACATCCAAAAAAAAAATGCTACTATAACAACTCAAGTCCCTCAAAATAGTTTTCATCGTGCCGCCTCATCCAGACAACTAGGCTGTGTTTGGCCTTCTCTTGACTAGTGGTGGCCGTGGTGCCGTAACACTCGTATACACACGCAACATCCATAGTAGGTACATCTTACATGTGTGTCAACAATCAATCATGACAAGAAAACCAACCCCAAGACTAGCCAGCCACAGCAAAACTCAATCCTCCTCTTCGTTTCCATGACAAGGCCAAGACCAACAAAGCCATTGGCATCGACAATATCCTTTTCTCCAACTGGCTCTCTCCTCTCACTCTTCTCCAACCTCGAATTCACTCAATGCTAAAGTGAAATGACCCACTGGATTCAAGAGTCGTCGTAATGCTTTTTCGCGGCATACTGTACCCATCACACGCCCCCTATACCCATGCAAGCTTGTTCTCGCACCCCTTTTTTCGGCTGTGTCAAGCGCCATCTGATCAGCGATTGGCGCCTTGCTGAAACTCGTCTGTGGCCGCTGGCTGGGTATGGACAATACCTACGTACGTACACAAACGGTCTCCATTGATCATGAAATGGATAGCTGGCTGGGGTTGGCATTGAATATCTCTAATTACTTGAACGGTGGAGATTCCCGTCTTGTCAAGGCAATCAAGCTTCGATAGTATTTCGTTAATTAATTGCAAATACTACACACCGGCAATTACAATCACGAATCGTCTACAGCAGTCGTATATACAAATCGCGTTCGAAAATAACGCTTCTTCCTCTTCTTCTATTTCGGGGTTTCGATCTTCAGGGGATGGCTCGCCACTCCCGAGCCGCTAGACTTGGCCTGACCTCAGTGGACCCTCTCACCTTCAATGCTTGCTTCTTCCAATATTTGCAGCACAGTTCAATACGATGCCCTCATTTGGAATGGTTTGAGAAGGAATTCCGTATCTAACCTGATGTACTGAGCTCAATTCTTCATTCGGCACTGTCAGCAACTTGAATTTCCATTTCGAGTATCCTCCATTGTCACTATATACGCCAGGTCTTTTCCCTCTCTCTTTTCTAAGTGAAGCAGTCGGCTTTTTATCGCATCAATGGAGCTTGGACAGTGGAGGCCTGCACAGTAGGTATGACGATGAGCAGCGCTTGGCATGGATTTCGCTTGATCGTGTAGGCTATGATACTGGCTGACTGGGTCGTCAACTGAGACGCTGGCCAAATTTCAATCGTCACGTCGATCACCATATCCTATCATCCATCTCCATTCACCCTGCTTTGCCCTCAACCCTCAGTCAACGCAATAGACGCCAAAACGCCTTAACATTCTCGCCAAAGCGCCAACGTTTCTCACTTAACTATCTGCATAATTTAACTCCAAGATCTGGGCGTTCAGCCAAGAATGAAGCCTCGTCTGAAACAGCGTCGTTCCCATCTCATGCTTCCCAAAACGCTCAACGTAGTGGCCCTCTTTTCATCTGAATAGGTGACTAGGGTGCCCTGTCTGTCTATGCATCACAGGACGGGTCGTTACTCTATCTTGAAGCCAAGCTTTTTCTTGGCTTTCTTAAACCTGTTCAACCTGCAATAGGAGGTTTCAAGTGACACTTGGGCTAAAAGCTGATATGAGTAGAACCGACATGATTAGTTTTGGAATTTCGTCATAATCTGACTTCCGTCACTTCTAGAATACAATGGAGGCTCCAAGCAGCCTTATGTTGCATTGCTTTAGTAGATAGCCTGTATTCAATCTCACATGCTACGCAGTGGTATCAACATCCCCAAACAGCGCTTGAATGACATTTCTCAGATATGCAATTCAGACAACGATATCAAAACAAATCCAGTTGCACTTTCTATATGCGTGTCATCAATCATTCAGAAATCTTAAAGAGCTCCTCAACCCCTTGCCAGGTTCCCTTTGAACGCTCCTC
Organism: Fusarium cf. aywerte; assembly: GCA_011034095.1. NCBI lineage: Eukaryota > Fungi > Ascomycota > Sordariomycetes > Hypocreales > Nectriaceae > Fusarium > Fusarium cf. aywerte. The sequence continues at coordinate 243,633 of WETZ01000024.1, forward strand.
CCAATAACTGTCCTTTCCTGTCTTAAGTTTCCACACTTCCTCGCCCTCTGGGGCGTTCTCGACCTTCACAAACCATTTAGGCTTATATGTCTCACCACGCTCTTCCAGCTCTCGGCGTCGGCCTCGCTGTGCTTCCTCGAGCTTTTGTTTCATATCTTCAGCCTCGTCAATTTGGCCTTGTTCGTATGCGCGTTGATCTGGTCGCAGACGGCAGTCTGTGGGTGGTAGTTTGCCCTTCTCGATCTCGGTGACCTCGTTCAAGGTCGCAGCAAAAGTGGTGAAGCCGAAGGTGTTGACAGCATTGTCCACCAGGGATCCAACCCGCCAAATCTCCTGGCCGCCCCCTTTTCCAGTTGTCTTTAGACTGTTGGTCCATGTGCCTACCAAGCCGCTTCCTGTGTTGGCCCCTTCAGGGTTGAAGATCTCTACACCGACATCTTCGGTTCGTCCACCCCACATACCCTTACTCTTGAACTCAACCGCAGCCTTGTGGCCAGTGCTATCGTTGACAACATGCATTGTACCCACGGGTTCCACATACTTTTCGCCCATCACGACGTTACGCAGGAACATGGTAGCAATGTTCCATGAGTATCGCTCCTCGGAGCCGTTGGATAAACGCAGAACGATTCTTACGCGACCATCTGTAGTGATCTCGGCACTCTTACCCCAGAATTTCTGGCCTGGTGCAGGCGACTGAGAGAACGACCAGTTGGCTGAATCAGCCTGCATCGCTAAGAGAAGGGGTCGATGCTGAACCTTCTCAACCAAAAGCCTAAAGCCTCCGGGAACCTCTTTTTCACTGCGCACAAGTTCAAATGTCTCGCCAAGTAGAGGAGTGAACGGTTTGCGGATGGCACGCTCCTTGGCTCGCCCACTACTGAACTGTGACACTGCGAACGCTGCCACAAACAAAAGTCTGTCCGTAGGAGAAGATTGCTTTGCCGCTTGGTTCAGTAGCTGCGCATATTCCAGTTGTTCGGCCACCTTCTGGCACATTGATGAGGGTTCGTTTGAGGTAACGGGCATACTGATTGTACTAAAATCTTTGCCAACGTTCTTTCGAAAGAACGCGATCAAACTTGGCGCCGCTGCCGCTGCGGGTGGTATGGTTGCTCTCCTCGCCACAGCTTGCTCAATGGGCAGAGGCATAAGACTCTTAGGTTTTGTGGGGAACAGATGGGATGCATCGTCGAGGTTAGTCGTATCATTCTCTCCGATGGATGACACAGAAGAGTTGTCACGGAAAGAATCCTCCTCTTCTCCTTCATCTTCCCCTTGTTCTGAGCGCGAGGCCTCGTCTTCACTGCCATCGATCTTGAGAACAGCCGAGTTGGCATCCTCAGCATCAAAGAACTCATCAGCAGTTGAGACGGTGTCTATACTTTTTCTTGATGCGCCGCCCGCAGATAAAGGCACTGGTAGTCGACGACGTTTGCTGTTATTGATAAGAGTTGTGAATTCGGTTACAACTGAGTCGAGATCTGTCAGAAGCGATTGACAATGGTCTTGGAGCGTGTTCTCCTCTCGAATGAGGCCCTTAGATTGTCTTCGTGAGTGATTTGGCGTGCTTGCCGAGATGGTTGTCGTCACACCACTTGGCGCAGGCATCGCCGTGGCGGTTGGCGCTCCCAATGTTGCGGGAGATATCGCAGGGGTGTTCGACTTTCGTCTCCAAAACGAGCGTCTCTGGTCTGGAGGGGGTGTGAAATATGAATCTTCGTCCACAGCACTGGTATTGCCTCCAGGTGAAAGGTATTGAGGGCTGGTCACTGGTGGTGGCTTCGCCTGAGCTGTGACTTCGCGGGTCAGACGTCGAAGCGCGTCGCGAGTTCCTACTACGCGGCTAACCAGAGACTCGACTTGTTCCCATTCCCTGTCTTCTTGGGGGGATGATTGATGAATTGGTTGTAACTGGCGTGTGTTAAGTTTGAGTTCGTTCTTCTTGGGAAGATCCATGGTTTCCAGTCCCCTTGCGATACGGCTGGCCTTTTCGAGCGCATGCGCCCAATCCTGGAATTCCTTGTCGTTTGGAGCTCTCAAATGCCATACCTCGGCACCGGAATCAATGCTGATTTCTCGTCGTCGTTCATCTGCAGCAACGGCAGCTAAGCTCAGAGGGATGGCACCCCGAAGAGCTGATGACTTAGGGTTATAATAGTACGACAAAGTGCAGGTAGAGTAATCGAGAGAGAAGAATCGGCGTGCATAACCTTGTCCCTTCTTGCGTCGTCTCTTGTGCAGAACGCCTGTGTGGTAATTGCTCGATCCAGCCTCGCTCCGAACCGAGGGCGCGGCGTTTCCTGCGGCATTATGACTGTGAAGGCTGTCCAATGAAGCAGACGTAACTCCGTCAAGTTTAGGGCTACTATGGCGTCCAAGGCTTGTTTGGCTTGCCCCTGCTTTTGGTGCCTGGAGGTTTGGCAAATGTGATGAAGTCTGAGGTGGTGCTCCAGTGGGATAGGTCATCACCACAAAAGTCGCCGTTTTAGATGTCTGCTTCGAGAACGTGTTGTCGAACACGAGGCCGTACATCCCACTCTGATCTTCCTTGACATCATATGTGCCAATTGATACCTTATCTGCTTCGCATTTACCTATCCATTTGATTGGTATGAATCCTTTGCTTTTCAGGAGTTCCTGCGCATTGATCTCTTTCTTTGCGAAACGGCTCGCTTTGCCATCGGAGGTACCGCCGGATTCTTCGGGTCCATTGTTCAAATCCTCGGCTGTTGAAGTTGCAAAAGTAGTGGCACCGTTGCCTGGATGCTTTACAAGACCGAAATTGCTATTGCCGTATTAGTAAAGAGCTTCACTCCTGTGCTTGAATAGCACCAATACACAGGGACACGGGAGAGCAAATGCATACATGGACTTTTTGTGAGGCTGTACACTCCACGATAGTGTGTTCCCCTCGTCAACTTTCACCCAACGAACGATGTACGACTAGTAAGTATTAGTTGAAGTTCGAAACATCTTCTCTACCCATTGTCTGCCATAGCGTCCGTTATACGAGGAAGGGCCGGTGACATGCCTTGCTGTGAACCTCGAGCTGCTCAATGCCCGCCATTATGTGCGATATCGGGACACCGTGTCTCTGGCGCAGTCGTTGGAGGTTTCGCGTGAAGGGGCAGTTAAACTAATCACTCGGAAGAGCTATCAAGGCGGTCGTGGATCAATTCGGCGACGGGTTTTCGATCTTTATGGGTTGACCATGCCGAGTCTTTGGATAGTTGGTTTGGTTTTTCGGAGCTTCGGGAACTGCGGCTGGATTGCAAGATGGCTCGTATTGTTGATAAAGACAAGTTTCGAAAGGCGAGGTGAGATTTTTGTGTGTGCAGGGGGTGGCTGACTGGTCCTCTCTACTATAAGTCTGACTCTGCTCACCTAGGTAGAAGCCAAGAGTTTCGCCTCGAATCCAAGAGGAGCTCAGGAGTATCCGTCCGTATACGTGCGCTATACGTGGACAGCTCGAGCACGAGGCAGCTACCTAACCACTAAGCTATCTTAGTGTTTGTATAGTCGTGGTGCTGGGTTCTGTATTGGGTCTGACAGGGGTCCTGGTGGAGGGGTAGTTGACGGTAAAGCGAGGGCTGCCTTGTTGCTGACGTTGGAAACGCTGGTTTACAGCCACCACCGCCACTGGAAGCCACAAGACCAGTCCTTTTTGGGGTAATTCGGCGACGTGCGCGAAACTGTTACGAGGATGTTGTCGGTTTCAAGTGGTCAATTTGAGGGTTGAGTGGTTGGGAATACCACCAGGGAGGGCGGAGGTTGGGAATAAAAGCCCTGTCAAAGGTATGATGAAGGTGGCTGGAGGCCGGAGTAATTAACGAGATTCTTTGCGGGTGGAGGACGATCAAATATCAATCATAGGAATGCCGGTAAGAGGTAGAATTTAACTAAATACGATAATTAAAGCCTACCTATTCTCGAATAATTTTCCTTTTCCAATATGTATTCGTTAGGCTTATATGCGATTACTGTGGCATGATATGACGTTACTTTCCACTTAAGTGATGTAACCGTCAACGGTATAGTATGCGAGAGTTGCAGCAATAGTACACGGTAGATGACCGACCATACATACCTACACCCATACTTTTGGATAAAGAAGTACGGAAATATAAATTCTTGTCGTCTTCCGAATTCCATTCGGAACTCTATGCAGTGCAACACTAATGGAGAGGGCAAGCAATATCCTACTAACCTGGTCCTACGTTAATGTCCAATGTCTCGGGAACGAAATTCCCATGACAACCTAGGATGATCCCAATGAACATAAGTAAGGCTCTTCAAGACTAAAATGGTTCGCCACTCTGCAGACAGTACTCACCTCATATGTTGCCAGTAAATTCAGATACCAGTGGTTTGGAGACTGGTTCACAGGTGCAAGGAAGAGATGAAGCTGTGGCTCAAAGTTGAGCTACCCTGAGGCTGAAATTAGACCTCAACAGGTAACGACATGAACAACTATCTACCACTATAAACATAGGTAGTCGCCCACAGTAGAGTTAACCGCTGGATTTTCTGAGCCGTCATTGCATTAGTAGGGCATAGACATGAATGCTTGCGGATAACCTTTGCTTCATGGAGCCACCTGCGTCTGCCGCATTTTGCAGCCAGGGAGAGAGAGACGCAAAGAGGTAGACAGTCCAAGATTTATTTGTACACATACGCACGTAGATTAATGTTACAGGATGATTGGCGAATACCCACCACTTGTGTACTCAAGAGCCAGGCATCATGTAAATACCTAGGTAGTAATGTTATACAGACAATGTTTTGATCTGCAACATCGAGTAAACGTTGGATGCCACTACTTGCACCATATCCATTGTAACAATCGAGAGCCACTGCTACAAAAGAACGCAATTGCACCCTACATGGATCTGCGACTCCCGCGTACCCTTGAGGTTCTGGATAATGAATATCGGTCTTCACCTAAACCCTGTCTCACCCACGCGACCTGCCCCTGACGCCGTCGTCAAAATTTAAGCAGCCAAGGCCGTCAACAGGCTTTCAACTGGTGGATGGACCGGGCAAGTCCACGTCTAGAACAAGTTGGGATAGCCAGACGGAACTTGACCTTACCTTAAGTGACTGGTGGATCTAAGCGGGCAGCGAGATGGAACTCCACAGTGGCTTTAGGGGACGAAGAATCCCTTCTAACTACTAAAGGTTCAGGCCAGGGGCTTATTTTCGAGTAATGGACAGTATTTTGGCTGACCCTTAGTTAAAGCTTTTTCTGAAAATTTCTTTTTACATTTCATTTTGCGAACCTGAGAATTAATCAAAACAGGGTCTCTTTATTTCTTACTTGTTCTGTTTGTGGACGGTGATTGAGTCGGTTTCTGCTCGCTCCTAATCTGCCAAAACGCAGTGTCAGAGCCTAAGAAGCCCACGCTCCTTCCCGCACCCGCACCCGCTTTGACCTGAATCGCACGGCGCAACAAGTAGCACCTCCTTCGTCAACTTTCATCCTCTATTTCCTCCTTCTTTTCAGACCCATCAGCATTGCACGGTCTCGTATCGCATCGCATCGCATCGCACCATATCGCGTTGCATTGCATTGCATCTTCTCCGCCTCTCCTTCATATGCATTTTGGCTAATAATTGCTTTTCCCGTTCATTACATCAATATCGACAACTTGCTTCTTCCCGTCTGACGATCACACCCGTTCCGGTTCCCATTCTCCAAAAAGATAGCATTCGAGTTTCCTATCGCCGAACTTGTCCTGCGCGAGCCCCCACGAACGACTCGAGACGGTTACACTGCAAGAAAGATCGCGTTAATATAATACTATATTTACTGGAAAGGTTGCCGAAGCCTCCATCCATTCGTCCCGCCGCCAATGTCGGGTATCATGAGCAAGCGCCAGCAGGCGCGGAACGAGAAGGCTCTACAAGACCTTGTACAGAATGTTCCCGGCAATAACATGTGTGCAGACTGCCATGCGCGTAATCCAGGTACGTCCCAGACATGCAACCAAGCTCATCATGGGGCTATCATGCAATATGGTTGGAATTCGCTAACGTGAACTGTTCTCTAGCATGGGCATCATGGAGTGTAAGCACTCTGACCGCGCACTAAAGCCGATTCTGACTGACATTTTTTATTAGCTTGGCGTTTTTCTATGCATGAGATGTGCTGCAATCCATCGAAAGTTGGGCACTCACATCTCCAAAGTTAAGTCCTTGAGTATGGACAGCTGGACCAACGAGCAAGTCGATGTGAGCAACAAGACCAAACCGAGAATCGCGTTCGAGAGACACCCAGCTTACACAATCAACAGAATATGAGGAAGGTTGGAAATGTCACATCGAATAACCTATACAATCCCGAACATAGCAAGCCACCTGTGCCTGTTGATGTTGACGAAGCCGATTCCGCGATGGAACGATTCATCCGACAGAAGTATATGAATAACACTGTTAACGGAACGGGGAAGTCTAAGTCTCCGCATATTGGTGAAGGAACACCACCACCGTTGCCCCCCAAGAACTCTACCAAGTTCGGATTTCGATCTGCCTCATCCATCTTTCCCTTGTCCTCCAAATCGAAGAAGGATGCCAAAGCCGTAGCAGCTGCTCAGGTTAACCGCACTGATTCGCAAAGACCACCTAATAAGCCGTCCAAGGTTTTCGGCGCAACGCTGGACCTCGATCAACCAGATGAGTTGGATCAAAAGATGGCCAGGCTACATGACATGGGGTTTCAAGACGCAAAGAGGAATGCTTTGGTGTTGAAAGGCGTCAATGGCAACATCGAAAGGGCGATCGAGACTCTTGTGCGATTGGGTGAGGGAAATGGCCGCCCCTCCCCTCTTCCTACACCTTCACCTCGGGAACAGACGCTGCGTACGTCGAGGTCCTTGACACCTCTTACGCCGAGTTCTGGCGGGCTGGGACTCGGCGCAGGCCTCAGTGTTCCTTCTCGTTCAGTCACAGATCGTCCTACTACCCCATCCAGTGCTTCGACAAACCCATTCGATAATCTAGGTGTAGCCCCACCACAGACAGCTCAATCGACAGGAAGTCTCCAGAACCGGAACCCATATGGCCAGACAAACCCGTTCGGAGCACCCGTCGCTCAGGAGCAACAGCCGACCGATGCCTTCAGTCAGGCATTTCAGAACATGTCACTCTCTCCACAGCAGCCTTTGTTTCCTCATCATACCGGAGGACCGGTACCTCAACCAGCCCAGCCGACGGGTTACCAACAAGTAGCTCCTTCAGCACCCACAACTCCGGGTGGTTTCTCGAGCATGGGCTTCAGCAACAACATGACGTATCCTCAACCACTGCAAGCGCAGTCAACAGGCTATAATCCATTCTTCACGAACCAGAATACTGCAGTTCAACAGCAGCCGCAGCAGTCGAACAACCCTTTCCCTCAAGTCAATACCAACCAAGCATCCGCAGGCTACAATCCATTCACCCGATCCCCAACTCGGATAGCATCGCCCAGCCTTGGTCAAATCCCAGAGCAAACACAGAGTTCCTTCCAGAACCCGGCCTTATACCAGAGCTCTGCGGTGTATCAGAGCCCGGCGCCTTTGAGCCCTCCTGAAACCACCACGAACCCGTTCTTTGCAAATGCTGGCCAGTCCATAGCACAAACAGGACAGCAGGTCTTTGGCCAGCAGCCTGCTATGCAGCAGATGCAGAACCAGATCCAAGCGAGCCATAATCCATTTGCTCAACAACAGACTGGACAGCAGTTCTACGGGCAACAGCAGATACCACAGATGCTACAACAGCAACAACAGATGCAACAGCAGCAGCAACAGCAGCAGTTCTACCAGCCCCAGAGGCCCGACAAAGCCTCGATCATGGCACTTTTCAACAATTACCCACAGATGACTCCCCAGCAGCCAGGTGCTGAGTTAACACAGCCTTCGTACCAGACAGCCCATGCCACACAACCACAACAGCCAACCATACCCGAAAATCAGGCTGTACAAACTCCTATGGCTCCTGTGCAGCAGAATTACAATGTTCCCCCAGCAATGTCATCCAGCACGAATCCATTCATGAGCAATGCACCTGCTGCCAACTCCATGGCGAGTCCGAATGCTACGACTGCTTCGGACCCATTCGCCGCACGAAGTAGGGAGAGTATGAACCTTGGTTTAGACCTTGCATGGACAAACGGTCGGCACAGCCCAGATGCATTTGCGAGCCTCAGTGCCCGACATGGATAAAAGTGTCAGAATAGAAATTGTGTTTGGATACGAAGATGTCTAGGATATTACATATGGAATATAGGAGACGTGGGAACAATGTATGATAGTAATGCTGGCTTTGGTCAGTTGTTTTGACGATTTGTTGCAAATCGCACCAGAATCATATTCTTGGGTAATGGGACAAGGGTACAGCATGAATTGGCTGAGTCAAACCTGACTGAATAATAGAGGATTAGATGGATTTGACGATGGTAACATATTCGTATGAATAAAGTATAGACTTGACGGTAAACGATGCTAAGCATGTTCCTCGACGGGGTCAAGTTGCGGAGGTACTCTTCCGATCAATTTTTATTTTATTTTTAATTTTGCCAATGAACAGAATACGACCCACCAGAGTCAGTTACTTTACGATGGCTGAGATTAAATACTGTATCAGGTTCCAAGTTTTATGCTATTCTTTTTGGTACTTTGAGGGAGTGACTAGCATCCAGGTAATTCAATTGAGTTTCCGTTATAACTAAGTTGTTCTTGGGATGTAACTGGGTATCTGGTCCTCACATGATAGGTCTCGTGAGGCTAGTAGGGAAAGGATGCGTTGGTCAGAGACCAAGGTCGAACTGAGTATTTCGCTTGTTGATCATGTCTCTCTGGCTGCATCTCTGCTGCAGCCAGGATGGGTATTTTGATGATGGTCTCGGTCCGGATGCATTCCCGAATAGAACCAAAACGCGGGGTTGGCCATGGCACCACCATGTCGGGACCATAGCGTGTCCACCAATCAACTTACACGACGGGGGTTTTAGCCTGGAGATGAACAGACAGACACATGAGTTGAGTTGAGTTGGATGGGGCTGGGTTAGGTTGAGTTGAACTGGCCGAGAATGCCGCCTTTAAACATTTTGCATTAACTACTGACATTGTAGCCAGGGAGAATCATGAAAATTGCATATAAAAACCAAATTGGGCCCAGTTATCGATCATGGTAATCTTGATCATGTGATTGACAACTGTGGAGGTTGACCCAGATAAGTTACAGTATTCCTGAGAAATAGTCACACTGTAGAGGCTGCTGTATCATGCAAATCCGGAGGGACCCTCCAGATTCCCCATAACAGTGGACAATCCATTGGGAGGAGAACTTGAGGTTTGGCACAGAACAGCGGCATGTAACACTGACTGAATTCAGTAATTGCTGTACGGTGGCATTCACACATAATCACGGTATTGTCTGTCTGTTGTCATGTAAGCGCGAAAAGCATCAACTTACACAGACGCTCGCAGAGGGTTCTAGACTCTTCTGACTGGATGGCTAACACACATTGCATTGCGTGAGACAGTCTGAGAAACGTTGTGTGTAACGGTGATATGCAACCAGAAAACCTGGAGGTACAGTAACTAAACTGACGGACTATGCAACCCCTCAATAAGCCTGCATTCATTTGTGAAATACACTTTGGACTCTGCATGACCATCGAGCCGGTTATCTTTACTCTGTTGCCAGTTGGCGACTAACATTATCAGCCCTTGACCAGTAGACCTCTCCATATGCTGCAGAGGCGTTCGCGTTAGTGCGAAAACGTGCGCTAGATTGAGAAGAATGCTTGGCTAGGTAAAGTAAGGTAAGCTGCATTATGATTCATCTTGATAAAAAATGAATACAAAGTCTGCTGAGAATCACGGGGAAACGAAAGTATTGCAAGTGTTGGACAGGAACTTGCACGAATTACAAGATGCTCATCAAGTTTGTGGCTAGATGACGATATCTTGGCTGTGATCAGCAATAACACATCCAAGCATTTCCCTCTATTTCGCTCGGCTTAACTCACATCAGCGTTTGCCAAGATAAGAAAGCCGCACTGTACTACGCCTGGCCGTCCACTGGAAACCTACCTACTGACTGTTACCCCGGCTGCGCTACCAATGCCAATGGGTGTGGGTGCGCCCGTGGCAAGCGCTGCCTCCACTGTGGTGCACAAAATTCCAGAGCCTCAGGTGAGGGTCCACACCAAACGCACTGTGCCTCCTGCCCCGACTGCCCCGAGCGTCAGATTCCTGCCCGGGCTTCTGTCTTTCCCTCTTCAATGCCTGACACACGGGCTCGATTTCTATTTATCCTCGCCCTCACCGCTCGCTAGGTGCCCAAACCTTTACATCTACACTCACCAGTCCAGACACAGTCTCCACGAGTTTCCCAAAACACACAGCTACACGTCGCCGCACGTATCCACAACTGCTCTTCTCCAACTCTTTCGCCTCCAAACAAACAATACAAATTCTTTAAAAGGATTTTAAACCCATCTGCCTGTCTCGAGTCAACACAAACGTTATCACTCAACAACCTCCGACGATTACCAACCTCGACCTTTTCCAAACCACTTTAGTCGATACCCAGGAAACACCATCAGCAATGGCGCCAATGAATAATCAGAATTTGAATTACAGTAGTAATTACGGCGAGGCCGCTGCCCAGAAGGTCAATGTCCTTGCCTCTTGCTACCTCGTCGACTCTGCCGCCAACCTCAAGGGCCTCCACTACTGCACTACCGGGGTTGCAGGTACGTTGTTTCCATCCAATACCACATCTTCTTCACGATACTAACTCTGCTCCAGGGGCCGAGTGGTATTCCTGAGGTCCCTTCCTCAGGACTACCCTCCCCTCCAACAAGTCCCCCCCTCGCCGCATTAACCTCGTCTAACGAGCTCGCTCTCTTGCCTAAAAACAAGAAGCGCGAGATCCCAGGCCGGCGCCTGGGCCGACGAGGGGGGGCAGCACTTTCGATCAGGGAAGAATGTGAGAGATTCTTTTGCGAGTCCATGAAGGCGATTTTCCACGGTGAGAGGAATTCGTCGATGAATGGCTCCGGCCTGTCTGGTGCTTTTTTACCAACGCCGCCGTCCGATGACCGGCTTCCCGAACACTTCAAGCCTGTTTCCGATGACAAGCTACCTGCCTACGACATTACTGCTTGGCTGGAGATGTGGGACTATGCCGGCGGTGCGAGCTTCCGTGCCTTTGTTGCTGATGATGGAGAGGAGAAATCTCTCTTTGTCTTCTTCGATATTGAAGGCGTTCTCGGCCGAGACCTGAAAAAGGCGTATGTTACCTTCCTTTGTTCCCGACTTGTTACAGGTCACTAACGTAATCTTCTAGTCTTATGGCCCTTATCGAACTGGCCGACGGTCCTCTGGACTGTGCCCACATTGTTACTTGTATTGACAGACGCATCCCCGCGGATGACGCTCACTTATTGTCAAAGAGTCTTCAGTGGGTTGGCTTCGACATGGTTACCCTTGATCACTGGGCTCATGATCTTGATGTTACGAGCAAGAAGTGGATGTTGATGGGAATGGAGCTATAGGTAACAAGTTACTTCCTTCTTTGCGGAGTTTGGGAGTGAATGTGTCCTTTGTCTCTCTTATGTCGTTTTACGTTCGTTGGTGTTTTCCAAAATTTAGTCTGGAGGCTCGCTCGGCGATTTGCTTTGCTATTCTTGGAGAGGTCTGGTAGCATTGGGCGTTGAGTCGCAGAAAAGTTCAAAACACCCAAGGCTTTTGGCGCATCTCCTTTTCTGTTGATGGATTTCTAAGGTGTTGGAGCGTACAGGTGTCTCTGTGTTATACTGGAGCTTTCAAGGTCATGGCTTTTTCATAGTTCATGCCTGCTAGTCGAAATTATACCTTAGCGATATTTACCGAATTCAAGAAGTTGTCTAAATTTTATTCTTTCTACCTCAAGTGGTCTAAAAGCCCTCTTCGAACTGTCTCACCTTGAGACCCTTTTCTTGTAGGTAGTCCTTCACCTGCTTGACTGTGTACTCGCCGCGGTGGAACATACCAGCACCCAACGCGGCATCAGTTGTAGTCTTTTGGAATACTTCTTCGAAGTGAGCCGGGTTACCGGCGCCACTTGAGGCAATAACGGGAATCTTGACAGCCCCCTTGACCTGGTTGATGAGCTCAAAGTCAAAACCGCTGTTGGTTCCGTCCTTGTCAATGCAGTTGAGGAGAATCTCCCCGGTTCCCATCGCCTCGACAGCCTGCACAAGCTCGACCACATCCATGTCGCGAGTTTCACGACCACCTTTGATTGTGCAAGCGTACCAACAGTACTCCTCGCCCTTGGGACCGGGGAACTGTGTCTTGACGATGTTGTGTCGGGTAGCATCTGGCTTGGGAACATAGACACGCTTGGGATCAACGCTCACAACGACGGCCTGGTTACCGTATGCGCGCGAGATCTGCTCAATGGCCGTGTTGCCAAAGAGCTTACGACCAAGAGAGTAGTACTCTTCGGCAGCAAGAACAGCATCGGATCCAATCGAGACCTTGTCAGCACCAGACTTGAAGTACATGGTGGCGATCTCAAGAGCTGAAACCTTTGTGCCATCGGTGTCGACGGTATCACGGATACCACCACCAATAGTCAGGGGCACGAAAACGGTACGAGACGTTTGACGAACAACCTCGAGCATGGGCAGGTCGGCAACTGGGCAATCCCGGAAAGAAGTGATGTTGAGGAAAGTGACTTCGTCCGCACCAGATTCGTAGTATCGCTTAGCCATCTCAACAGGCTTGCCCAGGTTACGTACGTTGCGATCATCACCCTTCTCGCGGACATCATACTGGTCACCCTTGGTAACAACCAAATCGCCTTGGTCATTTGTACGTACGTCCAAGCATGCAATGACTCGTCGTGTTAGGCTGTCCTCGAACTTGACTGAGGCGTTGGCGACAGCCTCGTCGACTACATTGCCGAGGGTGTTCAAGCCTTCGCCTGTAAGGAAGGAACGGAGAGTCCTTAGACCGGCCGCACCGGACTTCTCTGGGTGGAATTGGGTTGCGTAGATATTGCCCTTGGCGATGGCGCCGACGAAAGTTTCGGTGCCATAGGTGCCCGTTGCAACAGCCCACCCTTGGGACTCAAGTTCCCCTGGCTTGTAAGGGCACTTGTAAGAGTGAACATAGTAATATTTTGAATCCGGCTGGAGATCGTACATGGCCTTTCCGGCTGTGAAGGCATTGTTCCAGCCAATGTGAGGTACTGATTTAGTTGAATCGTCGAATCGATCCAACGTAGCTGGGACGACTCCGAGACCGGGGATGTCAGGATCCTCGACGGAACCCTCGAAGAGAGCTTGCAAGCCAACGCAGACACCGAAGAATGGCTTTCCCTCAGCGATGTGCTTCTTGATAGGTTCCGTATAACCGGCTTGAGAAAGCTGGGAAATACAATGGCCGAAGTGGCCGACACCAGGGAGAATAAGTTTCTAGAACGCATCAGTCATGATGAACCATGTAAGAGAAAGGATTATCGCCGGACCTCTGCGTTGGGGACTTCCTCAGGCGACCGAACCCATTCGACTTCGTAACCACACTTTTCAATGGCATTTACCAGGCTCCTGATGTTGCCGGCAACATAGTCTAATAGGTGCACAGTAGGCATCTTGCCCTAGAATAGATGGCACAGATGGGATGGAGATTGAAGAGTAAAGGTTAGACGTTCCTCTCTCGATAGAAAGGAGCGATTACTGTTAAATACGATATACTGAGAGTAAAGAGAAGTGTCGGATGACTCGAGGGAAAGGTGTTTTGAAAATATCCAGATATGACCAAGTTCAAAATCCAATAAGACTCACCAATGGATGGTGCAATCCAGCCTGATAGCGATAGCGGGGCAGTTGTGAGCCACAGCAGATGCCCCGCCTGATCCCTGTAGTTCTGGACTTTTCCTACAAAGTGCCGCCTTTGACCGACTTTCAAAGCGGCCTCAATTGGTAAGTACCTTGGCTAAGCTTAAAGTTTCGCGACCATACCTTTGCCTCTTGTCAACAAAAAGTATTGCTGACTCTTTGAACTTGTCGCTCTAAAAAGTTGAGATGCGCTGACGTGAATACGATCATCTCGCGCAAGCATTTACTCCACTGAGTGATCTATTAAGCCTTTATTTGCTATTCTACTACAGGTTGGGCGACTCGGCGCATACAGCATGACCACGCCAAACGAGGCAACGCTGGCCGAAGAGGCAGCGATTCTCAAGGTTGAAGAACAGTTAGGGCGAGATGATCAAGAAGAGTGGGAATACGAATACTCGACCACCGAAACTGAGGTATAATTGAACCCGGTCTGCACGCTTGCCATACAACCAGCTGACCGTTGCTAGACCTACTATTTAACACTCGATTTATCATATCCGGAATTCAAAGATAGACAACCACGGACACAACATCACAGCCGAGGCGGTTATTACAAAACCTGGCTCGACCATAACCCAAGCTGGAGAGGCCTTCGCGCTGCAGAGGACAATGATGATGATAACGACAACGAGCCCTTACCAGAACCAGAGGCCGACGACGACGAGCCCGAAATCGACCCGGCGTTGAGTAACGATAAAGGCAAAGGAGTTGATCGCGGCGATGCAGTAGATGACACGAAAGAAAACGGGAACAAAACTCGTGACGAAGCTGAGGATATTCAGATATTGGAACTACATTCCCAGCACCCAATCATATCGTACAAAGGCCGAACTTTCGAGGGTTCATGGGCAGAGGTTGTCGGCACAGAAGCTATCTTTGCATCTCGCGATAACGAGAATCCTCTACCCGCTCTAAGGCGTCTGGAAGGGAACGTTGACTTCCTGGGCGCTTGCGCATCGAGGATTGCGACCAAGGAGACTATCGGCAAACCCAATGTTATTCGAGAGGATCCATTAGCTGCTATCAGAGAGGAATGGAACATTCGAATTCCTGTCGGAAAGGACAGATCGGGAGAGCGAGCCCAGCAAACACGGTTCTTGGAGAATCTAATGGCGCTCAAAAAGAGGAAGGGCGAAACAGACCAGGTCACCGTATGGGCAAAGGATGGCGAAGGGCAAAATTTCAAAGATAATCGAGATCCTGACTACAAGCCTAGACGGAGACGGAGGCTGTTGAATGAGGATGGAGAGGAGGTCATTCCCAAACGAGAGAGGAGACGCCCAAGTGGACGAAGGGGCGGCCGACCGAGACTTCGAGCCGGTCAGGGTCGTGGTCGTGGGTCAGAGGCAGGATCGACAAGCTTGACACCATCTCAGATGGATGGTTCTTACATGGAAGGGAACTTATCGACTCCTACTCCTAGTAGATGGAATGAGTTGCATGGGAGAGAAGATGATGAGATGGACCAAGATGACTATCAGAGCGAGACGGATGATGATGATGATGACGAAGATATGTCAATGGCAGACTGAGAGTTCGACAGGCAGTTGCAGATCGAGATGCGGTTGAAGGTGGTCCTGACGTACAAGTTTATGATACCCGTGGTGCATTGTCGCCCACAATGAGAAACATGATTTACGTTATGAATACTCATCGATTACTTACCAGGTGGGTTGCATAATGATCCGGACACAGAGCAAGCTTGACAGAACTGATGACCTAAACCCTTTGCTAAGTCGCCTAAGCTATCCTAAGGTCTTTTGTCATCCGTTCTGCCTTAGTATAATGCCATAGGTAATATGCGGATTACTTTGCAACCTGCCTGCTTACTATGATCCTGACTCTGAGGAGGGATATGAAAAATTTCCTACTGATACGACAAAGATTTCGAGTACTTCGCTATCTGAGGCTCGCATACACTGCATTATGATGAAACCACCATAAGTCGACTGCCATGCGGTCAACGTTCGATATTAGCCTTTCAGGCTCAAAATGGCCTCGAACTCGCCGACATAGAAATGCATCCTGGAAAATCACCAATGCTATGTAGCGGTGATAGAATTAGTTAGTGGTTCGTTGGGACTAGAACTACCTGCACCGGCTCCATATGATACTCCAGTTCGACATAGAATAAGTCTGAGGTGGACAGGCAAGTAATAAGACTTTACAGCAAAAGATCTTTCGGCTTACTTGTGTAGCCTGTTGCGGTGCATCGAGGCATGGGTATTAGCCAGATGTTAGACGGCCATGGCCAGTGATATAAGCTCGTGGGGATATCTCGTGAGCCGAATGACTATCCATGTTTCTAGTGTCTTTTATTGCCCTGTAGGACTGCACTTAGGTATTGACATCAGCACTTCACTTACAGAGCAGCATACAGTAGTGTGCCGTGACTCGTAGAGACAGAATGATCATGTCACTCAGCACCGTCCGCCCACCCTACTCGTGTGGTCATTTACCCTATTCCTAAAGGACTATTTGTTGGGAAGTAAACTGACGGTGAACTAGTTAGATATAGATACTTCTCTCAAAGAGTCACAAGTATCGTACTCGGGACAGTGAGTCTGGTTGCTAAAGCCTTGCGCCTTTGACAAGTCTCGGTCTTTCTACTTGCAAGTTCCTGGTACTTCCGATGGTCCAGCCAGTCGGCCTATTCCAGGGTTACAGTTGTGTGTTGGGGTTCTCGAATGAAGGCTCTGAGAGGGGAAGCCTGTCAATTTTTAAGAGGGGTCTTGACGCTAAAACATTTCCAACGGGAGTAAAGCACATGGGCATGAGGCTTACGGTCTTTGGCTGCAGCTGGCAAGGGACTGCGGTGTGTAACATTGATATGAAACATTGCTGAAGCATCTCGGAATACAATAGTAAGTTTGTACTGTACTGTAGTGTGTTATTAGGTATATGAAAGTCTGAGTTGGTCATTCATCGGTACTTGAAATACGCTTTAATGGAGGAAGGAAGCTTTGCATGAAAACTATGGATGTCCTTACCCCCGATTCATGGAGAGGATTCGTTACGTATTCGTAATCGATGGCTGTGTTGGTGGCTCTGTAAAGAAACAAGAAAAAGCCCACCCAGCCATCAGGTACGGGCAGTTCCCAGTACCTAGCCCGGCGGGTATCTAGATACTTGTCCAGGGCTGCAAGTTTGCTGTTCCATTGCCTAAAAAGTCAAGTACCTGCATTGCTCACCCCTCCACCCATTGACTTGCGTCTCACCAGTCACCGCACACTCCGCCAATCCGTACCCTTGCCGATCAACCACCAAGACTACTCTGTATGGCGCGCGCTTCTTTTCTTTTATCGATTTAGCCAAAGTCTTTGCCTTCTTTTGTTCTCTTCTTTTCTTCCTCATAACTCCCTGTTCTTCCTCCCTGGTCTTCCTCCCCCAACGACATGCCCCGAGCGGTGTCGACCATCCTCTCTCCTTCCTTCGTGATGCTTGTGTAGCCGGCCTATCCTGTCTTATATCATTCCTTCCAGCTGTTCCATCGATAAACCGACTCTCCGACCACTTCCGACCCGTCATTCGCAAAACTTCGATACTCTATCGTGCTCAATTTCCTGCGCATTTTGCACCATATGAACTTGTGCTGCTTAGCATCGCAATAACCATGATTTGGTTGCGCCGCTTCTCTATATTGCTAGCTTTTATGCTGCTTATCTCGTTCGGCGCATGGCTGCTTCCCCGAATACTAGACCCAACGGACAAGGGTCCTGAGAGACGAGCAAGAGACCGACGTTGGGTAAACAGCAGTCCGTACTTCTTGGATCGTCAAGCTTGTCGCTGGCTTAGCTTATGCGGACTACACCACTTGCGCAGTGATCCTGCTACTCGCGGAGACAATGACGACGAGGAGCCTGAATGGGGAGATTTGAAGCGCCGTTCTCTAGCTTGGGAGCCCGAAGAAATTCCTCGTCATGACCACAAACGAAACATCAACCAGCGTCGCCGGATCCTTCGGGATGTCCCAGACTATGTCACCAAGCATGCGCCTTTGGTTCATCTGTATTCTGGGGAGGAGTTTTGGCCCTCAGATATTCGCCAACATGTCGAACACATGACCGCGTATGTCGCTGACGAGCTTATCAACTCGACTGAGAAATGGACTCTTCACAATTTGCACGAATTGAACAGGCACTCAGGCAAGGTTACTCTTCGAAGCGACGATGATGTTGAGTCACGACCCAACTGGCTACATAGTCACTACAACATTCCTAAGCCATTTCCAGATGATCGCGACGGTGATCAGGACACTAAGGCACCAGTAGGAAACCCTGGAGGACAACCGGAGTCTCGAGAGCCTAGCACTTGGTACGATGTCGACAAGAAGCGTCCGGTACACAAGATTTCGGACCCTAGAAACCGCAAATTTCAGCACCATCGCCGTGCGGAATCTTATGGCCACAAACCTGACGAGAATGGTTATTCAGCCGCTCCAGCTGTACTGGTAGTTGTTGATAAGGGATCTGGTATCGTCGACGCCTTCTGGTTCTTCTTCTACTCTTACAACCTTGGTCAGACCGTTTTGGGAATCCGGTTTGGGAATCATGTGGGCGATTGGGAACATTGTATGGTGCGCTTCGAGCACGGCATTCCCCGAGGTGTGTTCTTTTCAGAGCACGAGGGTGGACAGGCCTATGCCTTTGAAGCTGTTGAAAAGCACGGAGAGCGACCAGTCATCTATTCAGCTGTTGGATCGCACGCGATGTACGCTCTGCCGGGCGAACATCCTTATATTATACCATTCAAACTCCTCAAGGATGTCACAGATAAAGGGCCTCTGTGGGACCCGTCTCTCAACAACTACGCATACCATTACGATTACACAAAGGAAGACAACCGCGACCCAGAAGATACGCATGAGCCTCTGAGCCTTGTTCCCGCAGCCTCGAACCCTCACGCCCCGACTTCCTGGTTTCACTACCTTGGAAATTGGGGCGATGAAGTATATTCTCTCGCTGATCCTCGTCAGTGGCGCTTCTTTGGCCAGTATCACTACGTCACTGGTCCTGAGGGACCCTTGTTCAAGACACTCAACCGCACCAAGATGTGCCAGAAGCAGAATTGTAAAATTCTCTACAATCTTGATCCCAAAAACACTTGGTATTAGATGAGATGATTCCATCTCGATCCTGCATTCCTTCATTGGCGTTGGTGTAAGGCTTCAAGTCGAAGCCTTGATGATATCATTGATTTTGGCGAATGTATCGCGATCATGGATCCAGTCATGGGTCCAAAAGCTATACTCACCAGAGCGAGAACGACTTTCAGGATAGAACGGCATGAAATTACGGCGTTGATCTTTGGGGAGTTTCCATTATTAGATAGAGTTCTGCTTTTTGCTGCTTGGTGTAAAGACTCAAGTCGGTGGTCCAGAGGTGGTGGTGAGTTGGAGACTTTGATGGTGGGCATTTGATACCCTGGTGCCAATTGGTTATACCTGGACTTAGACATGCTGTGTCATACCATGCCATGCCATGACTCTTCTTTATGATTACGAAGTATAGAATTCAGAGCATTGATACCTTGGCAATATTAAGCAGCTGCATGATTGGTGACAGTACAAAGTGAGTTCCTGTAGCGTGTACATTTCATAGGGTTGTGCACAGATTCACCTGTAAGTACACTCACTGTAACTGCCGGGCCTTGCACAGTACATGCGATTCTTGTTGAATAGACTCAAGGCCGTGCAGGGAAATAGATATCGGCATTGTGTCGGTCGTTCCCAGTCACACATCATCACCAGTTTACATCAATTATCAATGCACCACCTCGGTTGCAGTTCCGGATGATCAGGACCCTGTCATTAAGCCATAATGCTAACAACACAACCCATGTTTCAACCTGTTTCATATATAGTGTTGCGCACCTACTACTGCAGAGAACTTTCTCAATAGACGCGCTTGGAGAACTTAGATGCAGTAGTCTCAATTAAGGCAATCATGGTTTGACGAAGCGCTTTATGCTTTTCTGGCTTAATATTGTAAAGTTATATAGGCTGCATAGGTAGTAAAAGTTAATAGAGATCTACGGGCCGCAAGATGGGAAGTAATTTGCCAATATGTGTTTGATATTGGTGAAAATGACTGAGCGTTGTAAAATTCGTGTTTATTTATACTCTTGCGAAGTTTATGTGAATGGCAGCTTTTGCGACGAGACGATGATGGCCTGTTCCAGGATCAACATAGTTTTTAACTAACTTTACCACGTTATTGTTTAAGTAAAGCTTGCGACTCAATTCGTTGGGAACATTCTACCTCGACTGTTGAACCGTTATATCAGACTGAACACATGTGATTGTTCTGAGTGATTTGTGCATCGGGGATGCAAATACAAACCCTCGAGTCTGTTATTTGGGCTCGATTATAATAACTTAAACGGTATGCCTCAGGATCAGTTGCATCAGCAAGATCATTGGTTTCTCATTTTACACGAAAGACCTCTTTTGCTCAGATTCGTATGCATCGTAAAAATCATGTTTCATCATGATCCTACATCAGCCAATCCACACTGAGAATGGCACAACGAAACCAACGATATGAACCGATGCACATGCGGGTGCTTCCCGTTTTAATGAAATGCCAACTGTCATTTAAACTCTATCTATATGTGAGCTCGTATTAACCAGATACTGCTAAGCTATAGTCGGTTTCAGATTGGGAGAGCTGAGCTTCTAGATGGCTAGTTAGTGCATCTATATGATTGGCGTCCAACCATTGATATAGACGACCCCAGTCTAGCTGAGCAAATCAAGCTTTACAATCAAGAGCGGGAGATCTGTTCTATTCATCCATAATATCGTTGAATTATGAAGATCAAGGACGGGCGCTAGAGGCAGCATTTCCTATATTCGTACATTATACTCCCGCATCTGAACCCATTGCCATTCAGCCGAACCTCACTGTGCACAGAAGGGATCCAACAGTTGATTCATGTAAAGTGTGCTTTTCGGGACGTCTTGGATCCGAGAGCAATCCTTGTCCGCCACGCTGCGCTTAAGCTTGTTACGTCGTCTCCTATTGAAACTCAAACGATAAATTGATCAGCAACGAGGCCGAAAGTGTGTGCCCCTGTTGTACTGTCATTCATCCATATTCATCGATCAATGAAACGTCATCAGACGATGCTGATCTTTGTTGGAGTTGGAGGCTCATATGTAACATGGCCAGAGCTCGTGGAAGCATGAGGACTTTTTCCCGCCCCTTCCCCTTAAGGGTTAAGAAAATCCAAGACAAAAAAGTCGGCTGTTTTACCAGCGATTTGAATCTCTAGTTTTCTTCACCACCGGAGAAAAGAGCCGTGCCGATGGCCAAGGTGTTTTCAGGTGTAGTGGGCTCAGAAAGATGCCCTATTCCTCTTTGGTCGTCAGTTTCCGTATTCCCCTGTTTTAGCGCGATCAACTTCGATGTTAACCATTGGTTTGAATGTCTGATTGTGCTCTGCAAAGCATGCTAGTGTTATTGTGCTGTTGGTGGTGGTTAAGGTGATGTATCGTAGTGACGGATTTTGGGCTCAATGTTGAGCACACTCTCGGATTATCTTGACAGGTCACAAGCTAAAAACGCAAACATTGCTTATTCTAGGTAGCTGGAAGTAATCGGTTCGCTGGTAGAGTTTGAGGCTGGTTGTAAGAACAATATGAGCTGTGGAGAGGTGAGTTATTACAAAACGGTTCCCCTATCATTACAGTATGTGATGTGATGTTGAGTGGTCCCTACAACCGTCAACGGAAATGAGTGGAGGTAGCTAGGATAGAAGAGAGGAACTCCTGCGGGTTTAGCAGGGGTCAACCAGGTTTCCACGTTTTGGGAAGTGGAAGCCAATGAGGAAAGAATGTCGTGATCAAGATGGCTCTGTACGACGATGGGAGGAGCGCAAGTATTGTAGGCCTCTGCTGTTAAATTGGGATAGTCGTTTGGTATTGTCGTTTAAGGCTCAGGTATAATGGGCAGATATCGATAGTTAGGGCTCCTGTGCTTTTTTCCTTGGTGCAGTAGCGTATCTGGGATCTAAGAGAGTGTCAAATTTCTTCAAAACAAAAACGACGGATGCAGCTTAGTGGTATATAGGCACTGTAGAATCAATGGTCTTTGTTCAATAAACGGGACCCACCGTTTGCCGCAACCACCAGAGAGCTAATCGAGTCGAGTTAGTGTACATGTTTCACCAGCATTTCTCTTCTCTTCCGGAACTTCGGAAGTACTTCGTTGTCTTGCTTCACTTCTGCTTCTTCTTCATCGTCTTTTTTCTTTAGAAGAGTCTGTGGGCTGTTTAGACGAGGGAGTAATTAGGGGTCGTTGGAGGCTGCCCCTAGCTTGCAAGAATGGCCATGGAAGAAAAACCGTCATATCAGGGATTGGCTCATGTCGATCAATGGCTCCAGGACGTTTTGTCGGACTTGAGTCAGCGGCCGGGTGCCATGTAGCCAATTTCAGCCCAGCCAAGCTGCCTATCAATGTCTGGGTCTCGAGTGTCTAGTGTCTCGAACAGCCCGACCTCTTGAACCACATGGCATAGCAATCGAAGCACGGACTGTTGATGTATAGAAGTTTATCTGTAATCGGAAAGACGTAAATTAACTGGCTGTCAACTAAACTCGGATGCAATCGTCGGAAGAGTCGCGCATTGTATTAGTACTATTCTGCTGCTTGAGCATCAGTTATGACGCGCTTGCTAATGATGAGCCTCATCTCTTGTACGGTACTTACTGTACTGTTCCTCAGCTTCACTGCTACGCTACGGTTACTAGCATCGGCATCTGTAGCTGGCTAGCATCCACCCACACCTCGTGGTAGATGGGGTCTTGAAAAGCAGAGCATTGTCTGCTGGTTCGCCGGGATTGTTTCTTGCACAGTAGCTGGGTGGATATGTGTTTAAGCGCGGCTGGCCTTCCAAAGTCGTATTGCAGCTAAAGCACTCCCCTAGTGATGGAGACAAGACGGAAAGAAAAGAAGGAAGGCGAAAAAGAAAAGAAGGACCAAATGGGAATGCTAAGCTGTGCTGAGCCACTGACCCAAGGTCCCGAATAGCAGGTACTTACCCGCTATTGACCCGCTCGCGATTTCGTGTTTCAAGGGGCTTTTAGGCAACTTAGTCCGCTGCCAGAGACGGGGATAAACCTGGAAAGAAAGAAAGAAGCGAGAAAGAAGCCAACGAGCCTTTAGGGTGCATTGACAAGAAAGGACGGGTGTTATGGCTTGATCATATGCGCTGTTCAACGCCTTGGGACGGCCAAAAGGTTTTTTTTAATCGCCGGGAACGGACGGCATGATTTAGGTAGGAACGCTACAGTAGGCGGTACTTCCATTGGTGCAGCAGCTTCCTTCCGGATGTCGAAATCCACTCTGGCGCAAGTGGAGGCCGCTGTCGAAGCTCCGGGGGCAGGTCTACTGACATAAACCTTACCTAGGTTGCAGGGCCCTGGACGGGGGGTTACAAGGGTTAAGGGGGGAAAAAGAAAGTATCTGGAGGCAGCTATACGCAGAGAAGAAGGAAGGTTGAGACAACAACCATCATCCTACAACTGGTGCTAAGTGCCTATTCCAATGCTAATGAACTACGTACAGGCAGTAACCTACAGATGGCAATTCAGAAGCTGTAAGGTGTGCTGTACTGTGCTGTGCCGTAGCCACGCTTGTCGTACCTACCTTAGATTTATGACGGGATGAGCCTTGCCCTGTTAGCTTCTCTCTTTTCGCCTGGGGCTAGTTTAGGTAGGATGATAGATAATGGATGGATGTCAGTTCAATACATAATTAATAAATGACCCTGTCTCCTCTTCCCTGTCTTAAACTCGCTTGGCTTGCTCGTTTTGTCCCATATTATTCCAACCGATCCTGTTCGGCGCTGTCCCTGTCCTGCCGTCAATTCTTTCCCCCCACACCATCCTTATTTACTTTACTTGAACCAACCCAGACCCAGACCTAGACTTTGGCTGGATCTTCTTCTGATTTTGTTTGCTATTCTACGGGAATGGGAATCTTATCGGCTTTCTTTTATGTCGCCTAACTAACTCCTCCACTCTATTGTCCTGTCCAATACCGTCAGGACATCCATATCATCTCTAACGCCATTTACCGAACCATCTATCGAATACGTGACTCGACCCCGAGTATCCCGCTGTTCTCGCGACCTCACCTTGCGACTCGTATCCTATTCCTTCGACTTCCAGCTTGAGCATTGGCATTGACCAATCCTCAATCCCTGCACCACAGCTTCAATTTTACCGCCGTAATCTTACGCGCTTGCGAAAACGATTTGAGTTCTGATCTTGTCGACGCCATCTTTCCTGCTGTCTCGCATTCCTTCCAGCTACACTACACTAGTCGCTCCAATTTCGTTCCAACAGCTCACAATGTGCTTTGGAAGCCGAGACAAAGGTGATCGCGGTCTTGCGAGATCCCGTGAGATCGAAAAGCAGCTTCGTCAAGATGAGAAGAGATTATCAAAGGAGGTCAAGCTCCTCCTACTAGGTAGGAATAGTCCCGTCACGTCCTAATAAGAACCGAGACTGACATGCTGCGCGCACTCAACAGGTGCTGGAGAATCCGGAAAGTCCACTGTCCTCAAACAGATGAAGCTCATCTACTCTCAGGGCTTCACCAAGAACGAGAAGCTGGAATGGAAGCCTGTCATCTTTAACAATATCGTTCAATCTTTCAAGATTATTGCTGAGGCAATGGGCGAGCACAACATCCAGTTTGATAGCCCCGATAACGAGGCAAGTCGTTCCATAACCTTTTTATTGTGACTGACGGAATATGGCCACTCCTGACGTCGAGTTTAAATGGGTCTGTTGCGTGAGACTTCAAGCGACTAACAATCGCTACAGAAACACATGGCTCATATCCTTGTCGACCACGAGATTAGCCCACACGATCCGATGCCTGCTGATTACCTTGAGCCCATCAAGGCGCTCTGGGTTGACAGCGGTGTTCGCACAGCCATTGGAATGGGTAATGAATACGCGCTGCACGACAACCTCACTTAGTACGTAGTGCAACACAGAAAGTGAAACTTGTGTAACAATACGCTAACCTACTCGGAAGCTTTATTGAGGATATTGATAGACTCTGGGGAGAGGACTATGTTCCAGACGATCAAGATCTTCTCCGATCTCGATTGCGTACAACCGGTATCACTGAGACTATTTTCGATCTTGGCCAGCTGACCTACCGCATGTTCGATGTTGGTGGTCAGCGATCAGAACGAAAGAAGTGGATTCATTGTTTTGAGAATGTCAATTGTCTATTGTTCTTGGTCGCGATTAGTGGTTACGACCAGTGCTTGGTAGAGGACAAGGATGGCGTTAGTACCCGGCAAACTTTCAAGCTTATGAATTATATGCTAACGGTGACGCAGAACCAAATGAACGAGGCGCTCATGCTTTGGGAGTCAATTGCCAATTCTCATTGGTTTGCCAGGTCCGCACTGATCCTCTTCCTCAACAAGATGGATCTTTTCAAGGAGAAGCTCCCCAAGAGCCCTATTACAAATCACGGTTTTACCGATTACCATGGCCCCAAGGACGATTACAAGGCGGCTAGCAAATACTTCCTCGACAAATTCAAAGCCTTAAATCGAAACACAGAGAAGGAGATCTACGGACACTTCACCAACGCTACCGACACAAACCTACTTAAAATCACTATGGCCTCTGTCCAGGACATGATTATCCAGCGTAATCTCAAGCAACTCATCTTATAGTCAACTATACTTCGAGTTGCGAGTTTATCAGTGCACGCATCCGACATTTCTCGATATATAAAACGTCATATGACAGGGGTTTGGATATCTTCGGGGCGATACCAGGTCGATCACGCTACAACACAACGTCACATAACAGAAGGATGTTGGTAGATGGTTCGGTGTGATCAACGCAGGACTAATCCATTATAACTTCTGCCGGATTACCCTCACTTCAACTCGCTACTGGGCTCGGGCCCTCCTGCAGGCGATATATTGACATATGCTCTGTATACCCTTTTGCAGCCCAGTTACGCGTTCTTTTTCAAGTGGCTTAAACCCCTACTCCGTCGACGCGAGATTGGGTTGTCACCCGTGAGTGGGGTTGGGAATCAGCCGGGAAAGCTCCCCGAGCACCGGTGCACAGAAGTATTCGTGACGAGTCATGGCTCGCTGGAGTCAGAAGGCGCATTGGGACAGAAGTGGAATAAGAGCGGACCGAGCGGCTGATTGAATTGTTTTTAATGCATTGCATTGCATGATACCTAAGGCGTACCAGTGTGTTGTGGTTTCGTTTTAATTGCTTACTATAAAAGGGAAGGGCGGCTATCCATCGGGTTTTTCTTTTTAGTGCTCATAATGAGACACGATGTAAAACAACGAGGGACTATTTATGTAAATATATAGAGTAGCATACATTATATAATATGACACTCGGGATCGAATCTTATCCATGATTGCACAACGGTTGCACATTATCGACGTCCAAAGTGGTACAAACAAGATCCATGATTTGCTTCGTTTCGCTTCGCCTACCTACGCTGAAGAAACAAAGCTTTGACAACGGCTGTAGTCCGGCGGCCACATGGCTGCTCGGGCCATGTGTTGTGTGGTATGGGAATTGGGTGACGAACAGTGGACTCGCTCGCTTGCAGGGTGGGAATCTTGTCTTTCCTTGTACTATCTTGCTCTTCCGAGTCAGTGTGCTAAAAGTAGGATATATCGTAGATTATGCAACGAGACTGTCAAAGCGTGAACCGAACCCTGATCTGTTGCCAAGTTTTGATCTACGGAGCTTTATTGTCCATGTCATTCCAGGACTTTAATCTGTCCGAATATAGAGGCAACTCAGAGACCATGGTGTATCATGACTCGATCATAGAGCAGCAATCGTCACGAAATCATTCAAGAGATCAGATCTAGTTCTTCGAAATCGGACGGTATTAAATCAAGCATAGCAGGGTCTGGTGACGTTCGTTTGACAACGTAGATTACGTATATACTAAAGCAGATCTGATCTCTACACCAAATCTCTGGAGGCGGGTCTGAACTGTGTAATTCGTCCACAATGATTGGTTCGCCTTAGATCTAGCATATCAGGGTCTGCAATTAATCCTTGACAGTTAATACTCTAAAACAGACAGTTGAGATACTGCTTTACTGCAGCACACGAATAATATCTCATTAGACTTGATTCAGCTGCACGTATCCTATGTTTTTAGTGCTATATAGGTAGGTATTGTATTCCCAATGGCTAGGTAGGTACTACATCCCTCAAAGATAAAAGTTACAGTACGTCTCTTCATTTGAAGAATAGAGAATTCGAGTGTTCATATCAGCAGTTCCAAGGTCTTGGGAAGGCAAATGCCAAGTATAGTAGAGAGTCTAAGCTTAATAGGAGGACAAATCAATAAGAGCGTATACTAAAAGCACGTTAATTCGTACTGTCCAATGCTATGACATTGGATGTAGGCACCTTTAGTACAGTGCCATTATGCACCACTTATTTTGTCCTCCACACCTTGATAACTTCATCGGGGTCAACTTTTCATTCCTCCCCCACATTCTTTCTCTCCTTCCCACAACCACAAGACGCAGAGTACATGTACCGTCGCTTCTTCGTTACAATGGCCGAATCAGCAGCTAAGCGCGTCAAGACCTCGGGTAACGGCCCTCTCATCGGCACTCACAATGGCCACTTCCACGCTGACGAGGCCCTCGCCGTCCACATGCTCCGTCGCCTTCCTGCCTACCGCGACGCCGGCCTCGTCCGTACCCGCGACCCTGCTGTCCTAGCTACCTGCCATACCGTCGTCGACGTTGGCGGAGAGTACGACGCTGAGAAGCGCCGCTTCGACCACCACCAGCGTGGCTTCACCACCACTTTCCCCGGCCGCCCTACAAAGCTTTCCAGTGCTGGTCTGGTCTTCATGCACTTTGGCCGTGCCATTGTTGCTGAGCGCCTCGGGCTCTCTGAGGACTCTCCCGATGTCGATTTGATCTACAAGAAGCTGTACGAGAACTTTGTTGAGGCCCTCGATGCCCACGACAATGGTATCTCTGTCTTCGACCCCGCTGCCATTGCCGCTGCTGGCATTGAGAAGCGTTTCAGCGAGGGCGCCTTCGGTCTTGGTGCTGTGGTTGGACGTCTGAACCCCAAGTGGAACGATCCTACTCCCTCCGACCCTGATGAGGCTCAGGCTGCTGAGGATGCCAAGTTCAACGAGGCCAGCAACCGTATCGGTGAGGAATTTGACCGTGACCTCGACAACTACGCCGCTTCTTGGCTCCCTGCCCGCACTATTGTCCAGGAGGCATTCAACAAGCGCACACAGTACGACGAGCAGGGCCGTATCCTCGTCCTCGAGGGTCAGTCTGTCCCCTGGAAGGACCACCTATACACTCTTGAGGACGGTAAGCCCTCAGTACTTTATGTCCTATACGCCGAGAAGCCTGAGCCCGGTGCCAAGTGGCGTATCCAGTGCGTGCCCGAGAGCAAGGATTCCTTTGTGAGCCGAAAGCCACTGCCTGAGGCTTGGAGAGGCTTCCGGGATGCTGAGCTCGATGGTATCAGCGGCATTCCTGGCTGCGTATTTGTCCACGCCGCTGGTTTTATCGGTGGAAACAAGACATTTGAGGGAGCCAAGGAGATGGCAACCAAGGCTCTGGCTTAAGCTACGCTACAGGCTTCGCAGTCTGAATGCAATATGAGGGTTGCACTGCTTCTACAAGGTCATGGACGAATGATGCCACTCTGGAAAATACTACATGTGAACATGAAGAAAAAAGGAAATAGAAAGGTCGCTTCGGAAAACGAAGCAGGTAGCTAAAATACCAAATGAACATGATGACTCTGCGCGGAGAGCGCGATGTTTCTCTCATCTCTCGCTATCAAATAACCTAGCCTATCTGACGATTTCAGACTGGGATATGTCCCCTTCGTGCGTGCGAACCAGATTGTCTGTCAATTCCCAAACGCCAACTGTGCGATCCTCGTAAGTCGTCAAAACCGATTTCGCAATCCACTGCAAGTCCACGCACTAGACTTCGTACAAACCACCATTTCGTGTTGTGCATGATGATAGAAAAAAAAAAACATCAAAGACAAAAAAGTATCCCGTTGTTCCTATTGCAGCCGCATATTTTTTCGCTTCTTCTTGCGACCACTCTCTATCTTCGGATGGGGATGCCCTCGCCGCCAGCGGCAACAGGCTCAGGTGCAGCAGCGTCTGTGTCCTGGGGCTTGTCGGCATCGTCTCCCTGGGTCTCCTCGACGCTGGTCTCGCTCTTGAGGAAGCTGCTCTCCTTGATAGGGCTGCCGGCCTGGATACCGGGGACGGAACCGTGGTGGGTGTGCTTGGGGACGTTGGCTCCGGAGCCGTTCACCGGGGAGGAGAGGTGGGGAATGTTCTCGGGGACCGGGTGCTGAGAACCGACGGCACCAGCGTCGACACCGTCACCCTTGCCGGCCTTAGACATGGCATAGTCACCCGAGTCGAAGTACTTGCGATCCTTGAGATGCTTGGCGAAGTGGTCGGATCGAGAGGGCAGCTTGCCGTACAGACGGAAGAGGCGCTGCTCCTCGGGAGTGAGTGACTATAAGGCGGGGAGCATGCCGTTAGCAAGAAGTCGAGGAATGCTTATAGATGGTTATTGGTGTAGTGGTTGTGATGAGTGAGTGAGTGAGTGAGTGGTGTCGACGGGTTTGAGTATATGCTATCGCGGGCACCGAGTCATGAATAGAGGGGAGCTTGAATCGTCCGAGGTTGCTTTCCCAAGGGCAGGCTTACCTTGACGTCGACCTTGTTCTTCTGATGAGGGTTCATGGCGAAGATAGTTTGTTCTGGAACGCTCAGGTCGAGATGACAAGTGACGCGTGAGTTGAAGGACAAAGAAATGCAGTGCTTCTCCTCTTTGTTTGTATAGAGCGGTACGGTACGGTCAAGCGTCGTTTTGTAAGGGATCAAGTCTGAGACTGGCGGGGGGATTTGTTGGAGGAGCCACAGGGTCGCAGTCCGTGGTAGGGATCGTGCCTGATTGGGGGGCTGAAGAGCAGTTGGGTATGATGTAGGTACTTGGGTAGCTGAGAGCCTGAGAGGTCTACCTCTACTCTTGTAGTGGGGTTACATGGATGCCCAGCTTGGGTTGGCTTGGCTGCCCGCTATGTTATGCTATGCTAAACTATGGCTGGCGGCTGGCAGACGGGACGGGTGTGCGAGCTTTATGAGCATAGCGGGGGTTTAGGCTTTGGTGAATAACACGTCATAAGTGCATGGGATGAAACATGGACAAACCCCAGGGATGGCATGTCAACCAGGCTGGTAGTTTGTCTATCTCTCCATATCTCGTTTAACATCCACTGGACGACAAAGAACTCTTTCTGTCTGGTCTGTGAATGGTGACAGGCGGTACTGAATACATCCAGTCGCTACTGACAACTTCATCTCCTCACTTTCACGTGTCTATTGCATATTGTGAGCTGGTCTTACTGGAACACAATGTCACTAATCGCAACACCCAGTATCAGCGCGTGATATGCTGCCACAGTGCCCTGTACATACATACATGAGCGATAACGCTGAATTATCAGCTTGATCTATTCTACGCCAATCTTCGCACACCCATGGAAAGAGCAATAGCACATTATACAGACAGATGCTATTATGTCCATAACCGAGAGCTTTGTGCTGATCTGTGCTGTACATGACTTCTAGGCACCAGAAATATCGGCCCAGGGCATTCGGGTGTCAGGGATAGCCTGGCAAAAGGTACTGTTTACACCTTCTTTTTGCTAAACTCATCTACCCGTACTTGCCGTACAGTGTTTACCGGGATCGTCAGGGCCTTGCTCGTCCCCAGACAGCTTGCATTGAAGTTGCCATCCATTGATACCCAGTGCATAGCCGACAAACACCAGGGCCCCTCGCGAGAACCACAATTGGGCATCTCGAGCCAAAACAGCGGCACTACCGGGCATTCCCTGTTTCCCACGTTCAGAAATCTATATCTCATCCAGAGACAAAGCATGATAATGCTTGGCAGGTTTGGGTAGCATCAAGATTAACAGCGGAACTCGCTGATACTCGAAGCAAGATGGTGTCTTGGATGAGTGAGCTTGATGAGATTCTGACGTTTGTCTCTATCTTCTCTTTGCTTATCTCTTTCCTTTCCATTGGCACTAGGAACAGCTGAGGGATTGCTGTAGCAGAGTTTGTATGTGGTTGGTTGGCTTAGTTCACCTCGATAAGGACATGAAATGCGGCTTAAGCTGGGGCTACATCGCTCACATGGCATCCTCTAGTGCCATCAGCCATCTATTGAGCTAGGCACGGAAGCCAACACACACTGCGACACTACAAACACCATCCGCAACATTCCATCTCCGGCTATACTTCAGGGTATTGCACCGTGTCTCCCTTTTGCTGCGAGTCCAGATTCCGGATTGTCCATTTATGCCGTCATGCTTTATTCGGCATCACCAATGCTACGCATTTCCCCTGAGATACGTATTGATACGTTGTGTCATGGTGACTTGCCGTTCTCTGCGCGAGCAATTGCATCAGCAGTGCCGATCCCTCGAACAAAGAGATAATCAATGAAGCATGCGGCGCACTTGTTCAGTTCTGGGCCCTGAAGTCTGGAGGGCTGCTGGCTAATGATGGTTGTCCATGCAATAGAGTTTGGTCTGCTGGTTCGGCCGGAAGCTTGAAGCACCCCGCAAGCCGAAGCGGCTGCTAATGCAGAGATGCGGTACAGTCCTGTAGGAGTGTAGCAAGCTCGCAGTGGCTTGTGGTAGACATTGAAGGTTTGGCTTGGCAGCAATGTTAGTGTCAGACATTGAAGACTGATGCTTCGCCTTATCGGCAGTTGGTACAATCGGCCTTGTAGTGGCTCATACCTGTTACGTCTGCGGTGCTTGAACATGGGAAGAGCCTGGTCGTCTCCAATTCACCTTCAACACTGGTAGTGAAAGCTGGCGCCTCATTTGGACGTGATATCGCAGGACTAGCCATTTAACGTGGGAGCTAAACTTATACCGGCCATACTCGAGGAGTGAGCCCCATTCCTTGACATGGATATTGGTACAGCAAGTCCTAAATCTAAGAATTCCCATGATTATCGAGTATGCAGAATCACGAGATGGAGGATTTTACCAAGTAAACCAAATATGAGCCTACGGGACATCAAGTAAAGCCAGGCCATTCGGGACCAGCAGTTGATAAGATTGATGTGCAACACATTTGCTTTCGTGTTGCACCATCATACTGTGCTGTACCAATCAAGCACATACCATTTACTCTCCCTCTGGCATGGGTGCTTTCAGTTTCCGCGTGCCAGTTGTACCTTGTTGGTTACATACAGCTAATTGGTGCCGCGTGACTCGGAGAACAGCTCCAGTCGGTTGGCTCCTACGACTACAGTACCATACCGGAAAGAGGAGGGAGGAGGCGACAGGCTACTTCACTTTAGGACGATCTACTACGTAGCCAATCTCAGAGAGGAGAAATGATTGCCCAATGAAATACTCAGCAGATGTGTGTGTAGTTTCTCACCTGACTTTATCTACTGTTGATCTTGTGTCTATCAGAACAAGCTCACACCGGAATGGGAAGACCCAGTCCAATGAGATTTGGTGAGGTATGGTAATCCAACACGACGGACATAATTCGGATATGTTTGTTCTGGAATGAATGAATGACGGCATGAAACTCGGGTCCGACAGAGTCCAATCAGCTGGGTGGGAATGTGGCGGTAAGGTACAGGTACAGTTGCTCCAGGGTGATGAGATGCCTGTTTCATATGCTTCCTGTTGTATTCTGGAATACACGATAGAACAACAATGGAAGTCTGGATGGAAGGGCCAAGTCTAGAGTAAGCTCATGCATGGGTGCTCAATCTTGGCGAGGTATACAAACTTCCTCTTGGTCTTGTGCCTCTGACGTTTCCCTAAGCGGTTCCCTGCATTTCTCTGGGTCTTTTGTTGTGTGCACAAACGCCTTGGCTGTTTACGGGTGCAGAATTACCGCCGGTCTAATGTTATTGCCTGTGGGTTTACGTACGATCGGCTGCATGTAGGCCTTGTTTGCTTAGCAATTCGGAGATGCTATTGTAAGCATAACCCAACTGATGATATTTCCATGAGTGAAGTGGCTCAGTACAACTGTTATAATGGCCATATACCTAACCTACCCTGTACCGTCATACCGCGCAAAGCAAAATTGCCGGCTTCTGCCCCTCCACGCCCTTGTCACTTGTCCCTATTACAGCTAGCGTGCGATGGCATCATCTGGCCCTTGTCCGATTTGATATTTTCGGTCGGATTTCTAAGCAGAAAATCCGCACCGCATCGCATAGCAACGCAATGTGATGGTGATGCGGATTGCGGATGTAACAGCCATCACGAGCCGACGGAGAGAGAGAGAGAGAGAGAGAGAGAGAGAGAAGTAGAAATGAGGAATAAATGATAAGAGAAACTAAACTAAATACATGACATTAACAACCGTTTCCATCCACTAAAAGGTCCACTGTCAACCCCATCCATCAATTCGAGATAGGCTTGGAAACTGCTATTTTTCGGCGCTTCTTTTCACTTTGCTTGCACAACGGACAACCCCGCGGAATTGGACTTGAGTCTCGGCTGCCAAAAGCGAGAAGAGGAATAGTACGGGATAGTTTATTAAGCTTTTCCCGCCCCTAACTTACAGTGCTTTACTCTCCTTCTTCTCTTCTGCAGTTCAGCTCAGGTATATCCATCTTCTCTCTCTCCGTGCCACTGATCGACACGGGCCGTTGCTTTTTTTTTTGTCAACGTCTTCGGGTCGTCGCTCGACAATTTATTGACGGTCCTTCCGTCAGTCTTTTGGCTCTTTGTTTTACGAGACGAGGACCCTTCGGAATACTACAGACTGATAAGAGGATCTGGATCTGGTTATCACACAGTTCCCGATTAAGAAGAAAGAGAGAGAGAGAGAGAGAGAAAAAAAAGTTCTTGCTTTCTCTTTTACAACAAACCCGAAACTCCGACATCCATCGTTGGGGGAAACATCTTTTTTGGAAGGAAAAAAAAAAAGGACTCTTATTACGCCTACCTAATCTACCTACTAGCGTCCACCTGCCGATTTCGCTTTAACAAGATTATTATATACCTCGGGACGGACAGAATTGTCATACATCATAACCAGTCTCAGGCACAGTTGGATCAAACTCAGTGAGACACAGCGAGGCTCGCATTTTGATCACTTTACCCGAATCTCTTTATCATCTCATTACCCGGTTTTCGTCATTTTGAACAAATCTTTCCGAATACCGATAAATCAAGGCCAATCCGGCGTGTTTAAGCGACCAACCAGGCTCTCTACTAGGCCCGAAATTTCCATCTTCAACCCGCCGCAAATTCCTTTTTTCCCTTCTGCGCTGCAAAGTTCACTCTTTGTCTCACTATGGGTCTCTTGTAAGTTGCCAGCATATGCACGGTTTAGTGCTCATGAGAGAGAGTACATACGCTGACCTGACTTGACCTCAGAGCTCTGGGAACGGCCCTCGACTGGCCTGATGCCAAAAAGCGTGCCCCTCAAGTCAGAGAATGGGGAATCAAGGTAAGTCGCTCATCTTACCCTCACTCACTCATACAATATGCGCGAATAGATATATAAGCAGTGATGAATCATGGCGTAGATTGCTGACTTTCACTTGCGCGTATAGCAACTATTGGAAATATGGAACAAAGCCAAGGGCAAGGAACGCGATGCTCTTCTCTGGGGTGATGAGGTTGGTTCTGACTCTCAAAAATTTGCGAATACTTGTCTGACAACTCAAAAAGGTCGAATATCTTGTTGTGGTTTACTCCGAAGACAACCAGCGAGTGCTGTTGTCTCTCCGTCAAGCACAGATCCTGGAGGCACTGGCCGCTGATAAAGAGCTCAAGAAGCAAGGCGGCTGTGTCCCGGAACTTCAAGAGCCAAGCTCAACTGAAAAGAAGACGTACGCAGAGACCTATCACAAGCTTGTGGCATTTGCGCTGACCACCATTCAGGGAAAGGACCATCCCTGTTTTCCACCCCGAGTTTGGTCGCTTTATGCTGGAAGCCACTCCTGGTAAGCCATGGGGTATCGGCTTCAAGGAGCTCCTAGACGTGGAACCTGACATGAAGTTGCGGAGGAAGATTGCGAAGGAGCATATGCTCTCCACAGAGTATCCCATCACATTGACGACTTACCCTCAGATCGGCGTTCCCGGACAATTCACCGACCCCTACTACCCACCCTCAGGACCTCGTCTCCGCTCTCAGTTTGTCCCGGATGAGATCGCCAACCCTCATATCAGATTCCCTACTCTAGCTGCCAACATTCGCTCTAGACGAGGCCGTAAGGTCCAAGTGAATGTTCCCATCTTCCACGACAAGAACACACCAAAGCCCTGGAAGGATCCCACTGTCAACTTCGACAAGCACGACTGGCCCGAGGACGACGATGTGCGGAACGGAGCTGCCCCTGATGACTTCATCCACATGGACGCCATGGCTTTTGGAATGGGTAGCTGTTGTCTCCAGATCACTTTCCAGGCTAAGAACATCACCGAGGGACGAATGCTTTACGATCAGCTGAGCCCCCTAGGTCCCGTTATGCTGGCTTTGACTGCCGCGACGCCCGTGTACAAGGGGTTCCTTGCCAATACGGATGTGCGGTGGAACCAGATCAGTCGCTCTGTTGACTGCAGAACACCAGAAGAGTTGGGAGAAAAGGTATGTTCATCTCGGATTGCCAACCTGATGGGTGTCGCTTACATCGAAACAGCCCCTTACAGAAGGTGTCAGAAGGATACCAAAGTCACGATATGCATCCAACTCGACATATATCGCCATAGATCCACGATTGAGAAACGAGTATCTCGACCCTGACCTGGTTTACGACTCAGACATCAAGCGGCAACTCCTCGAGGGTGGCATGGACGACCGTCTGGCTACTCATTTCGCTCATCTCTTCATCCGTGATCCTATTGTCGTCTTCGAGGAGGATCTTCAGGAGTTGGATCTTACCAAAACGGACCATTTCGAGAACATCCAGTCAACTAACTGGCAGCATATGCGCTTCAAGCCCCCACCTGCTGACAACAGCATCGGATGGCGAGTCGAGTTCCGTTCCATGGAAATTCAGATTACAGACTTTGAGAACGCTGCCTTTTCGGTGTTCATGGTCCTGGTCACGCGTGCCATTCTGTCCTTTGATCTGAACTTTTACATCCCTATCAAGAAGGTTGACGAGAACATGGAGCGCGCGCACGAGGTGGATGCTGTCTTGAAGGAGAAGTTCTACTTCCGACGCAACCCCTTTCCCAGTCGACCATCGAGAGCAAACACCACGTTCGGTGACGACAGTCGACCTGGATCAGCTCATCCTAGTCGACCAGCGTCCCCTGGTGGTCCCGTAGAGCACGAGTTCGAGGAGATGACCGTCAATGATATTATCAATGGCTCAGAGTCAGGCGAGTTTCCTGGCCTGATCCCCATCGTCGAGAGCTACCTCGACAGCGTCAACGTCGATGTATCGACCAGATGTCACTTGTCCACATATCTCGACCTTATTTCCAGACGAGCAAGCGGAGATCTCGACACCACAGCCCGATGGATCCGTAACTTCATCGACGTGCACCCCAAGTACAAGCATGACAGCGTCGTCAACGATGAGATCAACCACGACCTGATTGGTGCCGTGATTGCCATCGGTGAGCGAGAGACAGCTGGCCGTGGCTTTGCAGGTCTCGGCATCCACGGTCTCGAACGCTTATTGAACGGTTTCCGTGGAGGTTGCGGCGGATCAAGCAAGTCCCCCAACGGAGACTCACACACGGCAGAGACGGAGGCTGTCAACGGGTCACTTAAGCGAAAGAGCGAGTGGATTGATGGCCAGGAGGTGATGGCATCATGAAGGAAAACAAAACGGCACTGCACTTGGGTCGGAGTTCTTGGTTCTTTCATTTTTATTATCTTTTGCTCTTCTTTTTTTTTTTGACTCGTAATGAATGTATTTAGACAGATATGATGTGCAGTTCCGACAACGGGTTTAGGATATACCAATACTGTGCTGTGCTGTTCTGTCTTGGCCTCGTGGCCGACTCAGACGAGACACGGCACAGCCGTTACTGTTGCTAAAGGCTATCGGGCAACTGACGGCGCCTACCACACCCCCAAAAAGATATGTCAACTTATTTGATTCAAGGTCATCTGAGTAATGTCTCAATCTTTGATAATCTGACTCGCATAATATGCCTGGGCGCATAAGCAAAGCCTGTAGGAACTGAACCCCTTACCTAGTTTGAATGCTCAACCAACATCTCAGCACAGAGACCATTGTAGTAGCTTTGGATAGCCGTCTCGGAATTTTGATGCAGTCAGCTTTGTGATCGTCAGGACCCCAGTCATGTCGTCTGCACAACACGGTCGTAATGCAGCCTGTCGGATTTAAGAGGGCCGGGCAAGGAAAGACTGATCTCGATATAGTCAGTCAGCATCTGTGCGCTCGGAGCTTTTTCTCAGTGGTGAGGCTGAGGTGGGCTATCGTCATGTAAGGAATCCTGAATTCCATGCAGGAGTCAAACAAAAGTCATTATCAAAGCCCGAGCGTCGCATTATTAGTTCGTGTAGGTGAGAAGGAAGAGTTCCGCTCAGAAATTTGAGTCAACTACTACTCAGCTCAGCTCCTCAGAGAGACCCTTAGGAACTCTCAGCCGTGTCGTGCCGTGCCGCGTGTAATGATAATGCAGTATAGCGTCTTTTTTTCTTTGCTCATCTGACGGCCGCTGCTAGAAAGAAAGACATGGTTCTAGGTTTTCCTGATACTCGTTTTTTTTTCTGCTGATAGTAGACTGAGAAACCGCGTGTCTTTAAGCTGTGGCTGTCTTAAGAGGGCGGCCTTTTGCTTTTTTAAAACTAGTCCTCTTCTC
This sequence comes from Fusarium cf. aywerte, assembly GCA_011034095.1. Taxonomy (NCBI): domain Eukaryota; kingdom Fungi; phylum Ascomycota; class Sordariomycetes; order Hypocreales; family Nectriaceae; genus Fusarium; species Fusarium cf. aywerte. The sequence continues at coordinate 281,426 of WETZ01000024.1, forward strand.
TTCGCTTACTTGCCTACTTACTCTGCCCACCCCCTTTTTCAGCTGGAATTTTGATAAAGATTAATAAAAGAACTTGGGAACTTAAATCAGATCATGGGCCATTTTTTCGACATATCCCATTTGGGTATCGAATTTCTCGAGGAGAGAAGAGAGGAGAAGGGAAGAGTATGTACAGTTAGTAGGATACCTATGATGATGATGCAACAACCTGCAGGGTCTCCCCCTGACCGGTTGTCACAAATGCGTCTAGTGCAGACCGGTGAGATTAGATGTTCGCCCTACATGTTGGGGGATATCACGGAGAAGGAAAAAGAGACATGTCATTATCGACATGACACACATTGAGGCTGTCGCTGAATAATACTGTAATATATAGTATGTATGATTTGCTTTTCCCGCTTAGCGAGACGGGTGGTTACTCAACAACGATGATCTGTAACAAGGTACGCACTGTTAGCATGCAAGAATGTGTCATGTTGAAAAGGTTTCGACAAGGGGTGTTTTAGCAAGCTAGTTAACCACAGCTGGTTAGGGGTCTTCAGAAAGCAGGAGAAAATAAAAGTAGGGGAAAATAAAATGAAGTGAAGCTGTCAAAACGGCGATATGATCATGTGAGTGAAAGCGCTAGGAAACAACCAAGACATTCTGACAAAGAATTAGAGACACACATTGGAAAGAAGGACCGAGACATGCGCGCGGGCAGCGGGCAGATCAGATGCAATGACCCCCGGGATGACAGACCTTCCGATGCCGATGCCGATGCTGATGCCGATGCCGATGCTGATGCCGATGCCGATCTAAGCTAATCTCGGGGCCGTGGACGGCTTGGATATACATTTAAGCGCCGGTCGGGTCCGGATCCGGGCACCGGAAGGATGAGCGCTATACACGGCACGGCAGGCATCAAATGACGGTACAGTAAGTAATATCCCGAGTAAGTGTGCTATATGTACTGTACCTGGGTGATCGATCATCCTAGCCTCTACAGTACACCACCAACGACCATCAACGATAACTGACTCGCTGATCCTCGGCACAAAACCGAAAAGGCTTCCCACAAATCATTTCCTACAACACATACATATGAGATTGATTAGATACTCACCCTGTAAAGGGTACCATGCTGATCTACATCCAAACTCCCTGGTCCCTGTCTGTGACTAGCGCAGTGCAGTGCAGATATTTAGCATCAACGGTGACCAACAAAACAAAGCAAAACAAAACATCCTTTTTGCTGCCCGGCCGGAATGGTACTGGTTCACTACGATCTACCGTTATGGGGCCACTTTCTCCTTCAGCCGTGACCTGAGGATGACTGACTAGACCAGAGTAGATTAGACTGGGACTATATTACTGGAGACATGAGGAATCGGCGATACACTTGCATATCTTGACAGATCGTCCAGATATAACCGAGGCGCAGTAATTAGTGAAATGACATATACTCTGCATGGTGGCGTTCAGATTCAGTTCAGTTCAGTTTGTCACAACTCAGAATCTTTCCCCGAGACGCTGAGGAGATATACCATCCAATCACAACAGTATTTTCTGTCTCACAACTAAGACATAGTAAGCCCCGGGCTAGCTGTTATAGACTAACATCTTGCTTTTCCCTTCGTTTCTCCCACACCACACCCCCCCTTAGGTCTTGGTCTAACTGCTGTGCAATCGCCGAGGCGAGGCACACGCCGACCCATTCCAAAACTGGGCGTTAACTCTCAGACATTGGACGGGCTCGATCCTCAAACAGATCTTGCGATCGAAGAAACTAAAAGAGTTGAACTAACTCAGACTAAGCCAAAACCTCGTGGAAAACGGAATCCCGTACAGTACATACACACACACACACTCACACAGTAGGTTCAAACGGAAATAAAGAAACGGCGCTCGCCCAATGTAGTAAGGCTTGTTCATCTCTGACCCGCTGTCTGCGGCCGTCCGGATATCCTTTTTGGTGTTGTAGACCGAGAAGTTAACTAGCAGCAGATCATATCCTGTTTGACCTTCTAGCTAGACGCAGCATCAATCTCGATCAGGCACGGATGCTTCACAGGTACCGTACCGTTATGATCCAAAGATGACAACCGTGAAATGACGAGAGTCAGTCACTTAGAGTCATGCGAACCTGAGACGGCTTCGGTCTAGTTAGCTGTCTTGTCTAAACTTGGCAGTTTATTGGTAAGGTGACACTTCTTTGACTTTCAACGAAACGGGTTTTGGAACAGTACTAGGCAATACGCAGTGACGTCTCAGGTGGGAAGCACCTCGGTAGTTCTACTTGGTCTATGTGTAGTTAGTTATAGCTCAACTTCATGGCAGCTGCCGTTGTTCTTGTCGTTGGGTAGAATGGCTTCCATGCACCATCAAAGAATCATCGCATACACCCTGCGTAAGTACAGTGCCGTAGGCTAAGAATGCACGTCAGTCCAAAAGTCAATTTTTGAAACAAAGAAACAAAAATAAGTAAATAAACAAAAACATGCCCTAATTTCTTCTTCCGATCGTATATCCGACCCTTGAAGTGAATCAATCCACTGCCATGCAACGTCAACATGCAAGGGAATAAGCAGCTCAGCTCAGCTCAACTCAAAGCAGCTCTATCTAACTAAATAACCCAGACTAAATCATGAACTTCTGTAACCGAGACGCCCAGAATCCGCCCTTGAAAGTACCTCCTGTAAAATGCCACAATTTTTTTTATTAAAAAAAAGACGGTTATAACCATGTCAGCCTGTCACATTCCTTAAGTTAATCCCTGTCTCGAACTACCCTTAGCTTCTTGGTCTCTCCAACTTCACCTTCTTGAAACGGAAATCTATTTCTCCCTTGCATACGTACACTGGCCTTTTTCTCCATATCGATGGTTCAGCACCGCGTGCTGCCCATGCCTAGTGACAGACTCTAAGCCCAGACATACGCTTCTTTCCCCCCCTTTACCCAACACCCCGGGTGGAAAAGGAGGCTGGCCGAGGCGAAGACAGGCCAAAGAGCCAGAACAAGACCCTTGCTCCTCGGGTGTAGAATACCACGTGGCTGTGAAGGGCCCCGATACCCATCTGGGTTGGAACGGGAGCTTTATTTGGTTCTGTCTGGAATGGCGGCTGTTGCAGAGTTCGTAGAATGAAACGACGGTGACGACTGGGCAAGAACGGAAAAATGCTAGGCTGTTGATAAACGGCCGCAATTCCGTACTGAGTGAGTCTGTAACCAACGATCAAAACATGCCTGCAGTTAGTCAGTGATCGAGTTGATGCCCTGGTCATTGCTCTCAAGTTGCACAATTACGACGCCCTTCTGAAGATAACGGTCCAAATTCCAAGTCTAGGAACTGAGGATCTAGACTCATTAGCCCTTGATTTGATGTCTCAGTCAAAGTAGCCAACTCTTAAGCCGTCGTGTGGTTGAGGCCCTCCATATACCTAGATATCCCCTTATGAGCATCAAGCCATGGCTTGAAGTCCAGAACAGCACAACAAAAAGCTTCAACGTACTGAGAACCTCGTGGTAACTTACAATACATACACATGGTTCGAATATTGCCCACCAGAGCCTCATAACCTTGGATGCCGAAAAATAGCGGTTCTACCAGCCTGACTCTAGATCCCTTATACAGACCTAGCCACATGGATGGATACGTACATATAGACTCCGTACATGTAATGCCATGTAGCACAGCTGAGGATAAACCAGCCAAGCACTTGCAGACACGCGGCACAGGAGCGCCTTTATCTTGTTCTTGTTTTCGCTGACCTTGCCGTGTCACCGTTGCACAACACAGAGCAAGGGGGTGTTGGGTTCATGCCGCCCGTTCCAAGACGATGTGATATGGCAATACTCAGTCTCTCTTTGTGCAACGGTGATACAGGAAAGAACCCATCATAACATAAAAATAAATAAAAAAAAGGGTGGGGGAGGACCAGGGAAGATCTTGGAAAGCGTGCAGACCGCGTGCTTGCAGCCATGTCTCTGATCAAGTGGCACAAGCGACAACGCATACGAGCTCTTGTGCTCCTCTCCCATTATTCGTCGTGTGGGTTTTTGGGGTTGTTCAGGCATCAAGACATGTCTGGTCAGGTCTGGCGATGGCCTCATAATCACAATCACTCCTTGACCATTTCTGCTGTGTCTCTTGTATGTATGCATGCATAGTAACTCACTCACACAGCTGCAGAAGGTAGACCAGAGTTTATCTTACATACACTATCCATAGTCAACCAACAATTTACAACAGGAATGTGAAAAGATATCAACCAACAGTCTATACCTGTTGCAGCTGAGTCTATGTACCACGGTAGTCTATACAGAACGACTTCAGCACCAACACTACCAACAACTCAGCACTTGTTGTACTCGCCCAAATACAAAACCTCATGCATATACATGCACATGCACACACGTTCCCGTGCCCGATGAGCTCAAGCAGGCTACCCGTCGTTAGATCTCCCGCTCGTGCCTTGATTAGCCTCCCGTCCCGTCCTCGTCTCCTATGTACGACCCCTATTCTTTTGTGCAACTGTGCTTGTCGAACCATCTGTTTTTGATCCGTTCATCCTGCCTTGTTTTATAGGTCAGCTTCCGTAGTCATGAGTTGGCACTCGCTACCTATTTTCATGTCATTCGTTATTGTCTGAGGAACTATTCTATTCTATGCACTACCTATCTACTTCTTGGAGGTTATCTCTCGACCAAGTCTATACAGCTATACATACTACGTGGGTATACAAACTGCCTGCCTACGAATCTACTGAATTAGGTAAGGATCTATAAGCTACAAAATACCTCCTAAATGTACCCAGCTGTACTGTAGATCATGCTAGCCCACCTGCCTGGCAAGGTTGTTGATTGATTGACCTTGCACTTCCCAATCAATCCTCGCCAATCTTTCAATAGTCTCTTTCTATCGATGGCCAGGTGGCAAACTTCTACAGTACATCCAGATCTCACTCAATCTCACTCAATCTCACTCAATCTCACTCAATCTCAATCGAAATCACATCTCTATTCCCGTTGTTACATTGGGCTCGGACCTCTGTCTCAACTAATACCATCTCTCGGCCTCGGACACATACCACACACTTGTCACTAGTTCTGTAGGGACATCACATACATCCAAGGATCCATGTATGCGTGATTATCGAGTCTGACATGATCATTTTTTTGATTTCTTCCACTATCAAATCGTTATTCCTGAATTCCCTGCCTTGCCACGCATCGCTCCAAAAGATTGATACATGGAACCCAACTCTTTACATCCTTCGATTTGCTTCTCTTCATGCCAAGACTGTTCGTCTTGGGTGCATGTCGTAAAACCGCTGTAGATTTCTTCTCAACTGCCAATCCCATGTAAAAAAACACTTCCTTCCAATGAGCAAGCCCAACACCTCAATTTGGCGATTCTACCATGATTGCTCTGCGCTCGACCCTGATGATCCCAGTACATTCCCCACTATGGCGTGGTCCCAAGAAAACTCTTTTGTCTAGAAATTCAAACTTCATCTCCGCCTCCATAAAACTTCAAAAGTTACACCCAGTAACAATGTTGGTTGGGGTGTATATAATAAACAAACGCCTGATATGCCGCGAATCCTTGCTGAGAAGCTTGAGGTATCCGAGTTGTAAAAACGTATATACAAAAAACGACGCGAAGTCGTCGTTCCGAAAGTTGGGTATTATTAAACGTAAATGTTGCGTATATGTATCCGTCGAGCGTGTGTATATGTTTGCCGATGACCAGGAGCGATCCCATGTCGGATTTGAATTATCTCTCGTCGATACTCCAACATGGAACTATAGCTCATTGCCGGTGGGCCTCTTCTGGTTTGGGGCGGATAGACCTTGCCTCAAGTTGTCGTTTTCTCTCAAGTTTGGCGTAATGCAATCCGCACGCGTTGCAAAGAGTCCTGGCTCCATCGGGTCCGCGTCGCCATTCAGGAGTATCGATTCGGTTGCAGCTATGGCATCGTCCAGGAGGAGCAGCGCGCTGTATTCCGTTAGTTTTGGTTTCTCATCTATAGAATCATCTCGACTCACCCCTCGTCGCTTTTTGACCTCCGTAATGCCATATTGTGGCTTCATTCCATCACCATACATGCCACCATCGTGCTCTTCCTCGTACGGGCCCTTCATCTTGGCTCCTTCACGAGCGCGCTCATTTTGAATTGAAGTTTGCACCAAGTCACGCACTTGCTCCAAAGATCGTTTGACAAGCTCAATGTTGCTGAGCATGTCGCTGACTTCACGTTCTGTGGGTAGTCGAGCTGGAATGGGATGAGCGCCGTGCTGCTCTTGTGCGATTCTACTGTAAGCTTCGGCAAAATTGAAGATGGTACGAGATGATGAACCGATCTAAATACGTCAGTATGATTGAATGTCAGTGCAGTGATGCTTAGTACTTACTCGGCTCAGCGAGTCTTGATAGCTCCAGCTCTCAAAGTGCCTGTCAACCGTAGCTTCATACCTAGCTCGGGCAGCATAATCAGACTCATCTACGTGCGGAGGTGCTCGAGGGTCGTACGACCCAGGGGCAGGCGGCGGCATTGCGTGTCTTGGAGAGATAGGATACGCAGGGAGAGGCATTTGACCAGGAGGTAATTGACCAGACTGATATGCGACAGGCGCCGGAGGAGGTGGTGGAGGGTGGGAGTAAACACCATTCAAAGGATGGTGAGCCTCAGGGAGCTTCTGCTCTGGGTGGTGGTGGTGTTGAGGAGGCAGGTCAGGCTTGGCTGGTGGGCTCTGGCGACGGTCCGAGACGGGAGGTAGAGATGGGCGGCTGTTGAAATGCGGACGAGGCGAGTCCGAGAATGCAGGAAGACCATCTTGTCGAGGGAAAGACGATGTCGGGTGAAGAGGTTGAGGAGAAGAGCGTTTCTCGGTTTCAGGGAAGGATCGAGGAGCCGATGCAAAAGGCGACGGCAGGCTCGAGGAAGACTGCAAACCAGGTGCATGCGCGACAGGATACGCTCCAGGCTTAGTACCCTGGATGACCTCCGATATAGACGGGAGCGACTGGCGATTTGGAGGCTCTTGATCGTCGGCTTGTTTTCGAGGCTCAACGGAGGAGATCATGTTGGATATGCTGGCGGCACCCGAGTTCGATTGCGAATAGCTGGAGAAGGGCGGTTGAGTTGGATAATGGGCGGACGGAGCGATGAGGGTTGCCGTTGCCATGGCGGGAGGTTCTCGATACGACGACCTATCGAGAATATCCCGCGAGTAAGAGTGGTGATGGCGATGATCCGAATATGGCTGATCGGGTTGAGGTGGATGGTGGAGTTGGTGTTCTGAATTGGTAGCAGAATGACGGCTGTAAGAGGAGAAAAGGTGTTAGTTAATATGGGAGGGGCAGACAGAAATATGAATATTGAAGTCGGGATTCAAACGGACCTTTGCCTGGCTCCAGAGTCAGCCGCTTCCATAGCGGATCTGGTAATTACTAACAATGATTTGGGACAGTTTTAAGGCCGTAGATGCATCTGACCTGGCTAGATCCGGCTGGGGGGCGCTTGATGGGCGAAAGAAAACAGCAGCACGAAATAACGGGGAGGGGGGTGGTAAAGAACGAGCTCCTGGTGGTAGGGGAAGTGAAAAAGCCAGGAATGGGGTCGACACGGGACTAGGATAAGAGATGTGACAATGGGCTCAGGTGAGGATTGGCAATGGGGTGTCAAAACGGGGAGGGGGGACCGATGAGGCGAAATGAACAGAGGCGAAGAAGAAAAGAAACAAATAATACCAGACCAGACAAGGTCAGGGGGGTGGGTAGATCTGGCGTGCGATGGACGAGCGACAAGGTCCCTCGTGGTGGCGCTGAGCGGGACAGTGGCAGGGGGTTCCGCCTACATAGAGGTCCTGTCCTAGTCGGGATTGAATTTGTTCTGGCCGACAGACAGGGGCCGCAAGACTGGGGCTTGCTTGGTTTGGAATATTCAAAGGCTGGCTGGGTGAGCGCCAAATCCAAGGACTCCCAAGATGGAAGAACAAGTTTGATTGATTGAACGTTGATGCTCGTCTTCTGGGACACAAGGCGAGAATCAAGAGTAGCGCAAACTCAACAACGGGCGACTGCTGCGGAATTGGTCCAATGGCCGGGGTCTGGGGACGTAGCACTGAGGTTAGCCCAAGACAGCCCAGAGCAGCCAACAAGAGAATGAGTGGGTGGAGCTCAGAAATCACGGCACTGAATTGCACCTGTTGGCGACAAAATCGAAGCTAACAAAGTTGACTGCTGGAAATCTTAAAGCAGACGATGCCTTTGGTAGTGGAGAGATTCGTTGGACACGGCTTGGACAACACCTGGCGCGCGGCGTGGATGGGGTCGAAGCTAGACGTCGGAATGTAGCAAGGTTGGTTGACCAAAACTTGTACCAACGATGATGACTCGAGTAGGTATTGACGTTGTTGTTGACTGACGACGTAGGTATCTTGAATTGGCTTGCTGTGATCCCGTCTATTTCCCTCTCTATCTTCTCCCTCAAGTTGCGCAATATTTTGACCGAGTGAAGACTGGGCTGAATGGATTAACCAGCAAGGGATAGTACAATAACAACAACAATGTATTGCACACAGACACGGAGCCGGGCAGCGCTGGGCCACTAGAATGGCGGGCAAGGACAAATCCTGCTGCTGCGGACGGCGGCGTCTCTGCAGGCGCTTGAGTCAGCGCGGGGGGCCACTGAAAGGTGAAGTAGCAAGTAGACACTGGACAAGTCGACCAAGGTGGATAGAAATTGAAAGATGAGAAAGTAAATATCAAGATTAGGGGGAAAGAGGTCGGTTATCTCTTTGTTAGAAATGTGGAGTGTGAGAGAGATAGGTAGAGGGGGAGAGAAAAGAAGAAAGAGGGAAAAGGAAGGAATATTGTCCAGCTGCGAGCTGCAAGGTAGGCAAAGCAAGGCAAGGAAGGCCAGGTATTACAACGCATGGAACGCAAGGAACTGTGAGGTGACAGGAGCGACCCAAGCAGTACAACCACCTGAAAATCACCAACTGAGCTGCAGTACAATACATTACGAGGAACCAGATCCGAGATCAGCGCCTTGATTGTCACATTTTACTGTACCAGGAAATCCATACACGCTACCGAAGTACCGTAGCAGGCAAGTAAGCAAGCAAACCACAACCCACGAACAGTACTGTACCTACTTGTCTGTAGCGAACCCGACTCTACAACGTCTTTTTCAAGACCTGTCGAAGCAAAACACGCACTTGTTGAAAGAGCGCGCCAACCACCACAGCCTTTACCATACATAAATAGCGCTTTCGACCTTGTTACTTCACACCATTTGAAAGGATCGCCCGGTACAAAGGAAGAACCAGTGATACGGTTATTTGTCAATGATCCATTCAAATTATCCGGTCTAATGCGACGATACTTTCACCAAGTCTTCGGTACTAGACGAATGGATTGATACCGTTGGACCTTTACAAATTGATCCTACAAACAACTAACTTGAGCAGGATCGGATACTTGGTAATTTTATCCCAAAAAATGATACGAGACATCCAACGTCACAGACAAGTCAATCAGCAAGCGCGCCTCAGCAAATATTCTTGATCCTGTACGGCGTTAGTTCGCGACGGACGCCTGGGGGAAACGGTCGCGGATAGATACCGCCCATGCTAAAGGGATTTCAAAGTTCGCTTCCACTGGCTAGGGGACACGACGGTTTACGATACGGTATAGGTGGGGAAGGGGAACGGTAGGGATCCGAAGAGAATCGATCATGGATGGGTGGGCCCTCTGAGAGCAAAAGAGGATGAATGGCCTTGAAGTTGACCAGGGGGAAAAGACTGAAAACCCCATGTTGCTCCAGGGCTGTGGCATCTCATCTCTGGCAAGATCTCGAGGGACGCGCATCTCTTCATCGATGCCATGTTCGTCATCAACCTGCACATACAACTTGAAACTTGTTACGTATCCGCTGCCCTTTACCCTAGGAGCGCTTCCTAGAGGTTCTGGTGCTACAGGAAGGCTAGAGAAAGAGCAGCCGGAGAAAAAAAGCGAAACAATAATGTACTCTTTCCCATTGCCGTTGCTCTCAACACCAACCTTGTCATGTTCTGCACCAATGGCTGGGGCATGACGATAGCCTGGCTCAGTAGCGGCTAGGCTTTGGAGATCTCCAATCTCAACTTCTGCAAAATGGTACGACTTTTAGGGGGGCCTGTTCCCTGGGGTCAGCAGCGGTCTGGCTTGTGTGGTCCACAAGCAGTACGTACCATAAGACACCCCTAGACCACCCCCAATGCCACTTGACTGGAAGCCGGCGGGGGTTTGCTAATGCTGTCGCGAAGGCACGAGCCATGAGCCACCATAACTCGGTTCCGATGTTGTTGGCAAGTAGTGATACGCGGTAGTAAGCGCAACACAGTGGATGAGCGTTTTGGGAAAATCAAGACTGACGTTGTGGTCAGGTTCTAGTGGGCGGAATATGGGGCAATGTTCCAAGGTCAATACCGTTTGGGATGTTCGTTTTGCAGCATTTCTGACGCCGATGTTGGACGTGAATGAATCATTTGGGCCTGAGCTGGCCTCTCATTGACACATCACAATTCCATCCTATACAAATTAGGTCCCCTGCCGACTGTATGTATTGCACAGCGCAGTTGCATTGCCCTCTATACCCTGTAATGAACTAGAGTGCATGGGGGCCAGGAGTGCAGCAATACTAGCTTGAGGTGAATAGGGGCGAAGAACAGGAAGCATTACATATGACGGCTCACATGGGAGATGAGCGGGATTGACATGAGAAGAGGTGGGAACAAAAGTTTCCAAGGTCCAACCTAATGAAACCTCGAGAATCAGGCTCGGACGCCTATTACGTTGAGAAAAACAGCGTTGAAGATGGACGCTCTGGTCAGAAATGGCTTGTGTCTTGGAAGCCAAGACGATGGATGACGAACGACGAACAGTGAGCATTGAAAGCGAGAGAGATGAGCGAGATAGGCCGCTTTCCAGACGCAGATTGAGCATCCCGATGTATGGGCGGTACCGCAGCCAGGTACGTCAGTGGACAAGGACCAGGCCCCGAGCATTTGCAAGCCCACCTGGCTGAGGGATTCATCCTACCTCAAAGTAACTTTCTGGAGTTGCCAGTTGACACTTTATTTGAGCTCCAGCACGTGTGGCCCGCAGGTCCCTGTGGAAGAAACCCAATTCGAACGGTCCCCGCGGCTGCCCTCCCGCAGGGATGGTTCATCCGCCACCACGTGAAATCGTCGACTGGCGCCGCGCTGGCGGGTTATCCATTCACATCACTAGCAGAGCAGAGATGACCCGCGGACCTAATCTCTCGAGATCAGACACGCCCTTGCTTAGTGCGCCGCCATGATGGACGTGTGTGGTGCACAAGTTCGCCACTCCACTCATACTGACGAGCCAAGATGAGATGAGATGAGATGAAGATGTAGGTAGATGCAGATACCGCACTACGTAGTGCCTGAACGGGCTCTGGTGGTCGAGATTTCGTTCAAATCGCCCAATGTGTGGCGGGCAAGGACAATCAGTTGGTTCCTTGGTCTTGTTTTAGTTGATGGTCAATCGTAGATGGGCTCTTGACTAGTCAAGGATGTTCCATGGATGCTTCACCTGCGAAACAAGCCAAGCCAAAGCGGATGTTGATAGGCTATTGCTTGAGCTGTAAGCGAATGAATTGGTGATGGCTTTCATCGACCTTCCTCCTTTGGTGTTCGACATGGCGATTAGCACCTGATTGATTATATCGCCACAAGATGCCAGCCCAAACAACAAGGCCTTGCCGTCTTTCCTCCCTCGAAGATTACAAGTAGAGGATGTATAGTGCAGGTTGATAATAACAACCAGTACACAGTACAGCTAGCTATGGCGGACGTCACTATACCTATACAATACAGTGGTGTCCCTAGGATCCCCAGCATTATCCTGGCCTGCAATCGCCCATAATTTCCGTTAGGCCAAGGTCTCCCCATTCCCACTGGCCTTCCAGAACAATATACGAAAGAGGCAAGTGCATGTATATCCTTACTATTTTCTTACGGCGATAGGCGACGATTCCATTTCGGCGTGTTTCTCTTTTAATGATGAGCTTTGTTTCTTGAATGTTCTCTTGGTAGCCCCTCACATGTTAATTGACAACCAAGACAACTGCCGTGCAATATGATGATCAGCATAGGGTTGTGCGGTTCGCATAGGCAGTATGTAAATTAATTACAGTCATCGGCAGGCATGTAGGGCGTTGAAGAGTTCTCCAACTTGGACGCTAGAAGCCCTGCCTGGTGCACTGACTCTTCCAGACGTGGATGGATTTTCTATGCAATCTTGTCCGCCAGTGTCTTCTTCTTTACGGGGGATTGTGTGCATGCGTCACTGAGAAGAGCAAAAGATTCTCACCATGGCATGGGTCTCCCTGTTTGTGAGCTGGAGCTGCATATGGCCTTTTTGTTTGGATGTTCTTTGAGGATACTGTTCCCAGTCACTTGGGAAAGCAATCGGCTGTGCCGCTGACATTGAGGGATAAGTCATGTCATGTTGTGAGCTTAGTTCCATGACAAGGACCGGGGGTTTCGTGGTTTGATGAGCGTCTTTCAACTCTATAACTTGGCCGCTATAGGAATGGCATGTTTCTGTCAACTTCCTGGGCAGTTCCTTTTGATGACACTCTTTAACCCTAGCGAAAACGGCGATGCTGTGTGACTTGGTGTTGTGTACGGGTGGCATGTGTGACTATGCAGTGCTAAAGGACATTTTCTTTTCAAACTGAGCAGTGCCGATCTTGCCTGAAGATCGGAAGGGTATCTGTTCCTATAGGCTATCGGTGCATCGTCGTTGAATATTTGGGCTGAGTTTCCTGTGTAGGGTGAGATAATTACCCATGGTGATATGACTTGAATCTACGACGGCAACACTAACTAACGTTGACTATCATTTCATTTACCTGTATACTGCGTCTACTGGAGAAACACGGGTGTACTTTGTATTTAAAGACTATTAATTCTAGACTTTCTTGGCTCTTTGACCAGTCTGGTAGTCGAGATACGGTATCCCAACTGAGTCCTTGTAGAGTAGGTACTATAGCTACTACTGTGTTACAACGTTACGTTCTGCAATTACGCGGCTGCCTGCACAACTCGGAGAATTCTGCCAACGCAATCCTCCTTGTGCTTGTGCAAGGAACAGGTATCACGATTCTACCCGAACAAGTTCTTTTCTCCATCTATTCAGGGATGAAAAGTCTGGCAAATAATGGAGTAGTAACAGAGGTACTGACTGCACTGCTAGTTTGTCCCTTGAACCTTTGACGGATGAATGGAAATAATTAGTATGCTTCTAGTGCCCACAGGGCCTGAATGACCAGCCGGAGGAACTGAAACTGTCCAATAAAAACGGAGTATAGAGGGTTCTGACTCTTCGCATGGGGGTGAGGCCCGCTAATTTACCGTACCGATGGAAGCCTCAATTGCTTCCATCTTAGACGGCAGCCAGGTCCTAAAATGTCCCATCTGGTCTAGCTTGATGGTCCATCAACATTACATTAAACTGACCCGCAAACTATCGAGAGGCACGATGTAAGCGAGGTTTCCTGCAGGAAGGATCATGAGCTCTTTTCAATTTTTTTTTTCTTCTTCATTTCTTCTTATCTTAATTTGCTCATTGCTTTTTACCTGGTGTGTGCCTTGGATCTGACCGGCATTTGCTTTCAGATTCGGCAGATTCGTCCATGTCATCGGGCAGTAGATACAGCTGATCGAGGATGCAAGTCATACGTTTTCCAACACCATCTCGCCAACCCAACACGGCCTTTTCCGAGATACAAAAGCAATTCCTACAAAAGGACCCTGCCCAATCTTGTTTCTCAGCTGTCAGCTATGGCCGTCGATGAGCAAACACTACATATTCACGTGTCTGTATGTGTTATCCCCGTTATGGAATCCACAACCTACATGTACCTCCTCCTAGATGGGTCCCCGCCCGACACAGCGAATAGGATGGGAGAGATTTCCTCGAAATCGAGTTCGTGTCAGAGATGAGCGATCCATCCATCCATCCACATCGGATATGTTAACATTCGTTTTACCTGCCTGCCGCCCGAGTTTGACCTGATCTCATGCCTAAACGAGAATTACTCGGCTTTAATAAGCTGTTACACCTGTCTAAAACGACCGATATCCTGCTCATATTCCTTCCTCATACTAGGTATGTATGGTAAGAGAATGCATGCGCATGGGAGCCAAGTCCAAAGTAGGTACCTGCTTACTTATGTGATGTGACGGGTGACGGCTTTGTACTTCCGCCATGCCGTGTTGTCTGTAGTGTACGAAGCCGTCATCAACGGCTGTCTTTTTTACTTGGACAGATATGAACTTGCAAGTAATTATTTCTTGTACGTTTTTTTATCCATTTCATCAGTCATGGCTCATTGGGTTCCGCATTATCTAGTAAAAGTTAATACAGAAGTCTGCCCGAGTCAACTGCGTCAAACCGGTCTGAATATCCATGTGATACTCGGTACCTTATCGAGTACATGCATGCTCCATACTTGGATCCGAAGCCACAGAATTTTTCACAGAGACACAGACTGCCTCGGAATGCCTTATTCAAGTGACAAACATGCCGTCGACGACCCTTACTTGGTATTGAGTCAGGTTCGGGAATAGTGGGCGTAAGTAAAAACAGGGGACTTGTGGTCATCCAAACCTACTATACCAGGGCAGGAAAAAGAAAGCCGCCCTGTTCTGTCTCCCACATCTTGACATCGGCAAAAGGAACATTTGTGAATTTTGTTCCAGCATCGTGAACACCCCTGTAATGTACTAAACTGTACCGTACCGCACCGCACCTCACGGCACCGCACCGTACAGACCTGCACAGTATCATGGGCCGTTGCGGGCCAAGATGGATCTCAGACCTGTTCCATATTGTTCAAGTGCGCCACGGGCAGACAACTCCGACACGATACATCAGATGGCTGTAATTATTCAACAATCACAAAAGCCCACCGACTCAGCCCAGTTGGAACCATCCCAAATGCAGTTACGCAGCCCTCCTTCGCTTCGGATGCGTGGCGTTGATACATCAGAGAAAAGTTCTAACGGCCGGGATCTAACGTTGGAGATGTTGAATCGTCGATTCAGTGTGCCAGGGTTGGCCATGATACAGTACTGTCACTACAGTGCGGTTTAAATGGGGTGTCGGTGGTCAGCCAATGCATGCCAATGCCAATGTCGAGGTCAAAGCACCTGTTGGTTATTGGCGCAGGGCTTACTAGGCCCGACTACCGTCCATGATGGACACTGAAAGATGCTGTGACATAGACGGCAGAAACGTCCAATGTCGTCAGGGGTCAGATCTCGAACGCTGGAGGACAAATCCTAGCCAACACGATCATGAGATCCCCACGATGCGGCGTAGCGCACGGTTGTAGCGAAAGACCAGCCGGAGCCATTGACAATGTTTTGTCACCCACCATCAGCCTCAAGCGTGTGCCTCTGTCCAGAGCTAGACCTTGTGTAGACAAGCCCATCACACGCTGGACATTGACTATCGGGTTAGGCCTCGATGGCCCCGACTGGAAGATCTCAGGTCAAGCCTAGAACATGCTCTGCCTGCGACGAGGGCTTGCAAAGTGGCCTGATATCGATCGCGCCGTGAAACTTATTATTACACGGTAGTTGATCTAGTCAAGTTTGATCCTTGAACACTAACTAATAATGCTTTAGCCCATTCAGCCTCTCCGATAACGCCTTCCGGCTCGCTGCCTCAGCCATGTACTGCACTGCACTGCACTGCACTGTATTGTATTGTATCGTCAGCATGTAATATGTGAGGTGCACTGAGGAAGGGGGGTGGGGGGGTGTGCACGATTGAATGGTTGATTGATCGAGCGAGTGAGTGAGTGATTTGGGTGAGATAATTATTCACATATCAGCTTCACAGTTACACGGCCAACTCATCAGACATTCGTGGATCCATACATGTCCGTGACTACCAAGCAAGCAATCAATCAATCAGTAAAACGTCTCCATCAGGAATTGGGTTTCATCAGCGTCCAACGGCAAGAACGATAGCTTTGAGACTCGCATTGTACAATCCGCGCCTTGCTCCAATGATTGTGGCATACGGAGTAGGAGACGGGTTGCGTTTCTGCACACTGCATCAGATAGATCAGATGTGCCCGTCTCAGCTGGCTTATTCTGCAGATACAGATACAGACAAGAGTACATGCCGGTCATGACCTAGGCCGCGCTGCAAGATCCAGGTACTTCGATCCACAATACCCCAAAGTACTATATCGTATCGACCGATGTTATCCTTTTATCCCTACCGACCGGCATTGATCTATTTCCCGCCGTTTCCAGGTCCGCCCGCAGGACTGACACCAAGAGAAACTAGATCGAGTGGTTTGACTGGATGATGAACACCCCCCGTAGCGAGCAAGTCTCCCATGATGTTGCATCGTTCCCTGCCGGCTCCCTATTCAGGTGCTCTCGTGTTGGGGGAGGATTTGTGTTATTTTCCGGATCGTTTTACCAGACGCCGGTATCCAATAGCAATGGGTTTCGCCTGTAATGTGGATGTGTACTGTATGTGGCCTGTCGTTCAGCGGGAGGCGAGGGCCTCAGAGTACGAGTAATAAATGAGTTGAGTCGACAACCATATTCAAGAGCTATTACCATACTACCTAGGAATGGAACACGTGGTGGACCTTGAATGCAGGGCGGACGAACTGTGCTTGAATACCACCATTTGACAACATTCCTCCGTTCAAAAAAGCATTTATTTGCCGTGTTTTTATTTTTTTTGAGGCGCGTTGACGTAGGGAGCATATGAATAAGTATTCGAAACCATTGTATAATATTCATTGCCCGACTGTGGAGTTGACAGACGGGAGAAGCAAAACTGATCAAAGGCAATGCACGAGATCATGAAGATGACACACAATACGACCTAGGTTATTGCGCAGAGCCCAGGGGGTATGCTGATGCTTGGCTTTCGGCCAAATCTTCTTATTCGACCGTAGCAAGGTTGCAGTCCGTCCTTCAATAATTGATCCCTGGAAATACAGATCTACAAATCTACTCAGAACACATTCAGTTATTCTTTCGGAATTTCAGTATATGATGTTATTATTATTATTATTATTATTATTATTATTATTATTATTATTATTATTATTATTATTATTATTATTATTATTATTATTATTATTATTATTATTATTATTATTATTAACAGTTTGTTATTCCCCCAGGCCTTCTAAGGTTTCAGAAGTTATAATACGCACCTGTAAACTAAAGCTTTGTGGGTATCCAGACCTAAGTACTTATGATTCAAATTATTTGGTACATTCGTATCTGAGTTTATTAGACTGTCAGAGATCTGTCAAAAATCTTTCCATCTGCCGACAAAGTAAGAGTTCTTGTTCAGCATGTCATTTCCTTGTCCTTATGCTTCATATATCAAATGCGACAATACATCCCGAGTTGTTCATGCAGCTCAGCCCTTCTTTGGACAGACAGGATGGAAGGTTTCCGTTCTCTTGACTCTCATGTTTCGGTCGATCTTTCTCTACTCGCGCACCGTTGAAATCGACGGGATAGAGAAAACCGGGGCATTCTCAGGCTGGGGTTTCCATGTCTTTTTAGCTGTTAGCGCACTGTCAGTTCGAGCAGCTTCATCTTACCCTTCTGTATCTATCCTGGATAAATTTCGACGCCGCGCTGAAAACGAAATGAGCCAATTATCGTCTGTCTCTGGTGTTGAGAGGAGCGAAGTGTTCGCGTGCTCTTCTCATATTACCGGTGAGTAGGTAGGTGTTGTCGAGAAAAGGAGGGTCTTGGTAGGCTGGCTGGACCTTCCATCGCTTCTCGAAAGCCTCCATTGAACCTTCCTCAAACTCCAATCTCAAACCTCCTTGGCGAGTTCGTTTTCGGAAAATACCGTCGTCTCCTTCATTCTTTCGAGTCCCATCCATTACTACCTCGCTATGACATGCCCCTACCTACCAACAAATGGACAAAATCAAACACCTTCATAATATGCAGATCATCAGATCATGTGTTGATGCTGATGCTTGCCTGGTCAGATCCATGCATGCAGCGCAGCAATCACCTTTGGACTCGGAGGCGCCAGTTTCCAGGTCTCATATTCGACCCTGGCTGGCCTTACTTCTGCGCCAACTCAACCGCCGCTCATCGTCGCAAATATCGGAAACGATTAAGTGGTTGCCGGCATGGATACCTAAAATGTCATTTTGGAGATACATCACCGATGGATCTCATGCAAGCGCTGTCACCCTGTTTGGTGGTTTCAGCCCCCGGCCTCAACACCTAGACTGGCCTGAAGGTCGGTCCCAGCCATTTCCCTCTTCCGGCTTCCTTTCGATCTTCGCAAATCGATCTCCATCATGAGCCCTCAACAAAAATCGCCAATGCAACAGCATCCCCGGCCTGAGGACTACCGTTGTTCATTGTTACTTGTCTGCAAACGCCTACCGTTTGTGCCCGTGAAATACAGCGTGCTTCAACCCGGCGAGTCTTCCCATACCTCTCTGTACCTCACATTCTGTGGTTGCTCTGACGGGTATCATCAAGACAAACTCTGACCGTACGCACATCGTGCAATATTCGCCGAGAGTCTATCCACATGCGCGCTCCGATGCATATCTTGCACAGTCTGTCACCGAGTGAGGTCAAATGTAACGGGCGTTGGCAAGATCCATCCAGTTGGCAGCCACCTACCGTACATAATTAACGCAAAGATATCCAATACCACAGTTGGTTAACGGCACATCCCCACTATGCTGGCCGCACACACCCGCCCACATGCGTCCGAATGTGCCCGCCCTGCAGCTTCTCGATTCAACGGTCTCGATGATGCACAACGCTTGAAAAAGCAACACATAAACAATGCTTGTTCAGACTCAGCTGGATGCCAGTTCACTATTCTCGGCACCTCATTCGTCTTTTTCTATCCTCTTCAGGCGCCGATAAGCTTAGCAGCAATGATACATGGCGGATCGTGTGGTACTCGTTTCTTCTCCCGCCACATGTCTTACAAACCCCAGACTCGATCTGAAATACCACGTCAAATTGGGTTGATGACCACACCCCATTTATGGGCACTTCGTGTCAGAATCAAGCATATGAGGCTTCCATGGTTCAAGCGCAAGATCCTCAGTGTGCTACGCACATGAGAACAGGCGGCTCTCTTTTGTTCTGCTTCCTCCCTTCAAGGGCCATCAACTGCCGAAGTCTTTGTCGCAGTACATAGCGTCCTCACAGAATAAATCCTTGCAGTAGTTGCGGCCGCACACGCTGTTACAACTGGTAAGCGGGCCGTTTATTCAACTCCTGGGCTTGTGAGCATAAGAACACTCGAGCAGGATGGAACACGGTAATACAGCCCCCAACAGAGTGGTATATCAGCCAACTCCAACCGATCGGACCAAGTACAATGGCGTGGCTATGCTTTCTCGGATAACCTGCAAAGTACTGTGCGGTCAGATCGCTTGCTTATTTTCAGGTCTGCATCTTGGATGGTCCAACGTATCGGCGGTCCTGACCTCGAAATACTGTCAACGTACACCCAAATATGCAGATGTCTACAGTACCGATGACTTCAACGCGCAACTGTCAGAAGCACTTCCTCATGGCAGGGGCGGGTTACGCCCGGAGCGATCGGTGAGAGCTTAGGAGTTTCCCGTGGCTCGTCCGAGTGCTAGATTCCCGCTCGGTCAAGGCTTTTTACAATCCATCATATTGAACGCTCAGTTGTTGCAAAAGAGATTGTGACCAGTTTGCCACCAACGAGAGGCAGATGAGTACGTATAGTCGTACGTCTCGCAGGCACAAAGGTGCATGGACGCGTTTAGCCTGGATACCTAACGACGGAGCACCTGACAAGACGGCAGAAAGGCACAAGAGCAGCAGTTCTCATTGAACAGCTGGAGAAACAAGGACAAGGGTCTATTGTCCATCAACGCCAGGACGGAATGGCGGGAACCCTGGGATCTGGCTGGATGTGGGGCAGGCTCGACAGCACGATCGTCTGATCCCAGGGCGCCGCGCGCTAGTGAGATCCTGCCCGTCCCGCGAACACACCACACCGCTTTCAGCGTTTTCATACACCCCTTTTTTGCATCTCGGCCAGGATGGGGTCCAGAGTAACGCCAGTGAGTGCTCTTCTCACAAGTACTGCCACTTCGGGTTGATGAAAATGCGGGCACCTCTTGCTTTCATTAGTATTCACCGAGCCCATGCTTGGTGAGCTAATGCTACTTTGGGGATGCAGTGAGCTGGTGAGCAAATCTTGTATCCGGGCCCACATATGGATGGATCGATCGAAGTGCTGCTATTAGCTCAGCATGTCAAACATGCAGCAAGACCCTTGGGACGCATTGAGCTTCCTGTCTTGGTAAACGTCGAGCCAGCCCCAGCTTCATCCACCGCTGCAACATTGCATCCATTGCGCCTCAACCGCCGACAATATGAGACTAAAATTTAACCACAATATGAGTAACTACGTGGCCTTTATGTTTTGTTGCCATTGCCTCAATCTATTAATGCCTAGACAATAGGTGTGCACTGCTGAAGAATCCTTACGCTTGGTAAGTCAGTCTTTAGGCTGTACATAGTGAATCAGTAAATTCTAACAGCCTTGACAAGGATCGGCCAGACAGTCCGCGTCCTCGGACTCGTGAGAATAAAATCCCTGTGACTGGTTGGACATAATACAGAGTGTGCATACTGCCGGCCAAAGAAGGGCGTGCAAGCCGAATTGCAAGCCACAATACACCGGATAGCAATTTCATCAATCTAACCTGTTTTCTTTTCACACCTTGGCATTATCGAGTGGCCTGATTTTGAAGAGTGCTATTGTCCATTGTCGGGTACTTACAGGCCTTTTTGTTCCTTCAAATCCCGAGCCAATGGCAAATGAGAACCTCGATCAATCTGGACGTCAGCCTCGCTGAATCGAAAATGTTTGCGACGAGGCTGACAGCAGTAGGACGCAAAATTATGAAAATCTACCCATTACGATCGATAAGTATCATACGTCTGCGATCGCCCCAAATACCTGTAGGAGGAGAGAAACCAAGCAACGGCCCACCCTTCATGCTGAGGAACTCGAAGGTTTGACGACATCTCCAGCAGACCTGGCAGCGACTTCTAACCGAGTTCTTAGGGTGCGCCACTAAAGACGTCCGACAGCAGTCGTCGCATAGCCCTTTTGACGGCTCTACATTCACTTTTGGCGTCAATGGCTTCGGGCTATATTCCGCACCAGAACTCTCAATGTTGTTGTTAGCGTAACGGAATGTTCTTAAGCTAAAGCTTAGCCTACTGATCTGGTCGATGACGGCTTGCGCGGAAGTTTCGGTGCGAGATGAGGTATTTCGTATTCTCCTTCTGGTACCAACTCGCCGTCTCAGTCTTGCCAGCTTTGGCTAAGAGGAACAAGCTTAACCAAGCAGGCCAATGACTTACCGACCTTTTAGGTTGATCGAGGCTTGTTTGCCCCTTCTTTGATCCAAACTAGCGTGATTCATCATACGATATGATGGAAAGCTTGTCCGCTTGTGACCCGATGCCCTCTTAGTGCATTCTAGACGGGTGACCAGTCACTATGATAGTGAAAGACTATCGATCTCAGCTAGGCGAGTCTGGGCAAACGAAATCATATGTCGTGGCTACATACTGAAGTTCAGTATGGAGCCTCGGCGGAACTTTTTCATCGGGCTGTTGCCCGTCTAATGAAGTGGCTTCAATTATGTTTCGTCTTCCATCGGATCTCATCTCATGTCGTCTGTAGTGCATCGCATCTCATCTCATCGTATCGTATCGTATCTCATCCCCCAGCATCATGGCGGGGGTGCCACAACCCCGGACGTTGGCGCTTTATTGGGCCCGTTCCTGAATCAGAACGCGACTTGTCAACTCATATGGCAAGACTTGCTGCTGAAAGGCTTGAATGAGGCCTTCTAGGTAACACGTCTTTCAGATATAAGATTTTACTAACTGGCTCGCAACAGGGTTATGCTCTGGCGCCCACCTCCGCTCTACAGTGAGCATGGTTATGATACGCCAACAAGACAACCCAACCACGGTGGCATGAACAAGAGAATGCAAAGGATAGCGTGTGGTATATACATGCACAAGAATCCTGCGAAACTCATGCTAATTCGCAAAACAACACTGAGCAGGGTTAGAGGGCGTATCAAATTGTTGAGCATGGCCATTAGTCAAATTGGGTGTCAGAGCATTACGCATTGAAGTCTCCACCAAACCAATCTTCGAGAAGGTGTCCAAGCGGAAATATTGACAAGCCAGAAACAATAGTTTGTTGTCTCGTTCTTCATTTCCTTTATCGGTATAGCAGTCGTCTCTAACCCGTTTGTAAAGCCTTCGACTCACATGTGCAAAAAAAAAAAAATCGTTTTACTATTGCATTTTTTGGTAACCCATCATGCGTATCCTGTCATGCTCAACGTTTCTTTTTCCATGTCCCACGGATGCTGCATTAGTGTGTGGAGTTGAACGTGGTATCGTCGTGGTTTATTTCCTTCTTTTTCTTATCTGCCGGAGAGGTCTTGTTCAACAGACAACATGCCCTTCTGCATTTGTTTGCTTTTTGCATATGCCTATCAGTTTTTTTTAGACTGTGGTACTCTGTAGACCAATTCAAATGATGACTCGCCTCGCCAGCCCTTCAGCTTCGTGCCCCCGGCATTAAAAGGAATATCAAAAGGTGAACCACCTTGACGGTGTTGATCACCGAATGCGCTGGCAGGAAAAACAGGGAAGACCCGCCTTGAGCTTTGTTGTCCTCCTACAAGATGCTCCACGATTGATCGATTACAGTCTACAAGGTCGTGGGCCATATTCGACCCTGACTTGGTCGTTATTGACCGACATGGAGAGGCACGTTATTGTCTATCTGGTTGCGGCATGTGACCCCTGTGGAGATGCCATGGTATATGCATGATCCGTCTAAAGGACGACATCGTAGCCATGTTGGATCTTTATCGAGGGGGGTGAAACTGAAGTTTGCGTCCCAAGGGTTCAGGACAGACTGCGGTCATGGACAAAAACTTACTTCATGCAACTCGATCTCCGCCAGTTCAACTTCCGCCCAGTGCAAGAACCCTTAATGGAGCCCGTATAGTAAGACGATGCTCTGTTTAATACAAATCGCCCGAAGCTATTGACGATCTGGCTTCATAAGATGGGGTATGGCACTGACCATGGCGTCGATAAGATCAAACCCCCAGGACCCTGAAATCACTTTCCTCGGGTAGGTGCGTCGATCACCATGCCTGGAGTCCCATGGTTGGCTAGTCTCAGCTCAATGGCGAGTTGGGCCAGTGCCCAAGACTCATGCGCCATCTCAAATCTCCATCAGCTGGCTTAGTGACAAGGGCTGGGACCGCTGTTGATGTTGCTCACCGCTGGCCTTGCTGTCAGGAAACGGAGTCAGTCATAACGCTAGAAGACTCTTTAGCCGGACCAAGAAGAAATAATGTGGGAATATGAGACAGCGGCTCCGTGGCCGATCCAGGGTCCTCTGATGCAGCAGTCATATCGGGCGAGTTACTGAGTTCCTGACTCCGTTCCGAAAGCCTTGAAGCACGCCCCTATTGCTTGTGCAGCATCGACGATATCAAAGCGTACTGGGTCCAATAGCTGGAAGCTGATGTTTAGGGCGAACGCCAGCCGCGTTATGGGGCAACACCATACTATATTGGTGATGGTTTGCGAGCTGAGTGCTTACGAGTTGCCATACCTGCCCTGCAATTTGATTCTGCAGGTGCACCTTGGCTGCAAGGCAAGTCGAGTCAAAGACAAACCCACGGTGAATTTTATTTCAATCTGGGTATTCGCTGCCAAGTCAGGGTATAGAGGCGGACCGTGGGCCCCCTTTGAGACATCCTGCATCGTCGAAGTGCGTTGATTAATTAGTTTTACTAGTTGCCCTGCCTTGCTTGACGTGCGCTCGAGCTTGCTTGTCTCGTTATATTTTGTAATGCTAGTTATGATACAGTCGCGGTACCGATTTACAAGACAGATCTACATCTCGAGCGAAACGGGGGCATGTTGGGTCTGCAAAGCGGAAAGAGCAAACTAGACATGTCTGTTGGTGATACAAAACTATCATATCATATCATGTCGTATCTCGATGGCATATTTTGCTCCTCTATTTCCAGCCTAGCTCCACTTGTTGAATCGCGATTGACGAACCTGTTACCCAACAATGTTACTGCATTCTGCAAGATGAAGTGAAGATGGGAAAGAGTTTTTCTTTTTTTGCTTGTGCCTTTGACCTTGAATGACATTTCTGGGGCTTGAACTGTGCAACATGCAGGATTCCTTCAATGCATCGAGGGTGATTCGGTATGTTGGTTCGGTCTTGAACATAACATGATGTGATGAAGTCGGCTGACGGTTGTTTGTTGTTCTGTATAGTCAAAGACACAACTAACTTCTTGTTTGTGTGTGATATGTTTGTCAATCTCACGTCTTGGTTCAGTTGGTTGGATGCAGCCAGGCCATGCAAAGCCACGGTACAGGGTAGGTAGATTGACCTTCTCAAAGGAGCCTGTCTTGAACATGGTTCATTCGCTATCTTTCCCATTTCTGGCCTCTGGACCCTGCGAGTTCGTTTCATGTTTATTGTGCTTGGAAACCTGAACTACCAATCGCAGCTGTGATAATACTAATAAAGTTGATGAAACGAGTACATGTCAACGACATGTTTCCTGCAAAAATACCCGAGAAACATGTGTGATAAACCATAATCTGGTATAGTTTGTGATTACCCCGGCATGAACGACACAAGAGCCGGAGTCGCTTGGTTACCAGTAGAAAAGGCCCGGAAGCCTAAATGAATGAGTGCAAGGATTGGGCCAGTAGGGATGTCTTTGTCCAATTTCGACTACTGGCTGTTGAGGTTCCTGAGCACATGTGAGTGGAAGCTGCCATGAATGTAAGCAACCAGGGTAAGCATATAGTTTGAGTACTGCTTTATGCGTTTATATCAGGGGAAGGGGAATGTTATGGTGTTGTGACGCGGTAATCGCAGACGGGTAGGAGACTGCCGGCGGTGATATATCGAAAATTTCACTGGGATCGTATATGCTGCTTGGACTCTTGTTTGACGTAAACCTGGCCCGGGGAATGATTCAGATTACCAAGAAGTTATGGTTAGAAGAGAGAAGAGAGAAGAGAAAAGAAACGAAAAGGGGAAAGAGAAAGTCAGAAAAGGACAGGCGACCTGATCTGTGTTCTGATTCAGTACTCCGACGCATAGAGAAGATTAAACACACTTTAGCTGTGCCTCACGAAGGTACCATATGCGAAAATGCCTGCCACTGTCAAACAGTTGTGCATCCTTGGTACAATACCGCAAAGGTCAGTAAGCAATAAACATGCAACGGCACGGGTGTATTCAACGGTAAGAGCCTTGAAGTGCTGTCGGAAAACCGTTGAGCTGCTAGGGGACATATCACCAAAGATTGATAGGGACAAATTGTTGCATCAAAATAGCATAGCATTCAATGCTCGTAGTTCATTTCATTGATCATACGTAGGTATCATTACCCTCCTCGAATCTCGCTCTCCATTCCGTTTCTTTTCCTTTCAATAATGTTACAAGCAGCGCACTTATTGCTGGTTCTTCTCAACACCCTCGCGGCCGATGTTGCTCAGGTCGACCTCCTCGCCCTTGGTAGCGGGCTCACGGAGACCAGACTGAGCGGCGGCATCAGTGCCGATGGAGCCCTCAACCTTGCCGGTGCCAACGTTGACGTTGCGGGCATCAGCCGACTGCCAGTCAGAGGCTGTGGGGGGCTGCTCGGGGAGAGGGAGGTTGGCCTGGGTCTCGGCGATCTTCTGGTCCTTAGACTGAGTCATTTTGATTGATTTGCTAGGCAATTTGTTAGAGTATTGTCCTTGATTAAGCTGTAGATACTGTGCTGACTTACTGGTTTGGGGGTTGTGGTTTTGATGGTGTAGAAGTCTTGTGATGATGTGGTTTGAAGGTTGATGTCGTTGATGATGATGATGATGAAGTGTGACGCTTCTTAAAGGCCTTTTAATATCTCTTTCTCAGCGCCCAGAGAAACAAATCTTCTCCATAATTCACACTCCTTCCCCTCCAAACAAACGCTGAAGTTGACATCACGATGGCTATTTGCTTGTGTGACGTCAGTGAGTCACTTACGTCAGAACAACCTCACCCATACGTAAAGCTCCGGGCTATTCCCCACAACGAACATCATCTCTCACGTTCCATGATGTTTCTGATAGATTCTGCACCACAATTTCTTACTCGAATCACACTAAATCAGATCGCGGATCGACCCGTTTAACAGTAAGGAGGAGTACTACAGGGATTTTGACCAAGGCTGCCGTCAGGTACCAAGTCAGTGCCTTGGTTGAGGCTGACTCGAGGCGGAGGAGCACGCGACTGGCGACATACACATATCAACTTTGACCAAGGCATACACTACAGTCTACAAGCATTCAAATGGGGGTCCATGGTCATAAGCAAAGAACGTGCTTTCTACTAGGGTAGATCTCTAAAGACCAGCCATGTACATACACATGTATAGCCGAACCAAAACCGAGTCCGGCGCCCAAAACGCCTTGTAATGCGCTTACAAGCAATGTCAACTCAACATCCAACCCGCCGTGACGTCTTAGACCCCGCTCGCTATCTCAAACGTGATCTCTAACCCTTTCACCGTTACAGTTCTTGACAGTAGCTTCTTTCCCCTTACGCTACTCGTCGATCTGTCTCCGCAGATGTAGGCTTCTCCCCTGCGTCTGGGTTGAGGTAATCTGCATCCTCAGCTGCTTCGTACTCGCCAATTAAGTCTGCAACAACTTGTCGTGCCTCGTCAAACTCGTTGAGGTTCTCAGAGAATGGTGCTGTCTTCTTGTATCCTTCCATGAAGGCATTGCGTTTGCGCATGCCGTCGTATTGTCTTAGGATTCTCTTGAAAAGCTGTACGTACGTCTATCAGTATGTACGTAACAAATTATTGTGAAGGGGGAAGTTATTGCGTACTGTTGCGATGCTCGTGTGGTTGGCAAGCATAAGACCGCTTACACGGTGACTCATGGGAATATATGGACTTCTCTTCGTCAAAGCCACCTGGATACTTGCAGGCCCCCAAGGAATAAATGTAGCCAGACGCCGCTCTCGGATACGAAGCAGACTTTTATGAACATCCGTCGGATCAACCTCACCCTGGATGACATTGAGAATCGAGATATAACAACTCTTCTTGCCGGGAACTGTAGAAACCATGCGGTTCTTAGGCTGGAGCAACCGTCGCATCACGTCAAGCACCGTTGTCTTGCGCACCGTCTTGGCTTGCTCAACCTGATCACCAGTAAATGGTGTGTAGGCAGTCATGAGAAAATGACATCTGGGGGTTGGGATAAGAGATGCTAGAATGCTGACAAGATCATTGTGCATGTAACCGGGGTATCGTAGAGTTGTTGTGCTGGCCGACATGACAGTAGCGACCTGAGAATCATTAGCTCTCTCATTTCCACCTGCATAATGGCAAAATATCTCATTGCAACATATTTTTGGGAATCTAGTAAGGATGAAGTTACTCACCAGTTGGTTTGTTTGCTGGAAAGAAGGCTCCTGAACATGTAACCTATCAGCAGCAATGTGCGATAGGGCACCGTTATCCAGAACGACAACCGAATCAGCATTTTGGACCAATCTTCGCATAGATAGGATACTGTTATAAGGATGCACGACGACATCGCCTGCGTTCGTCGTGTCTGGAAAGACCGAGTATGTCTGTATAATCTTTTTGGGGAACCGGTCATTGAGCCTCTCAAGAAGGAAGGAACCAAGACCTGAACCTGTTCCACCGGCAATTGAGTGCAGCATCATGAAGCCCTGGCACACCGGGAGTCAGTGGGCGAATCCCAACCGATTTGGAGATTGCTCACCTCAAGAGAGTCACTACCATCAGCCTCCCGATCAATCATCTCCATGATGTCCTCATACACCGCTTCACCACTCTGGTAACCATCACCCCAGTTGTTGGCAGCACCGACACCATCTTTACCGACGTAGAAGTTCTCGGGGTTGTAAATGTTCTTGTAGGGCCCTGTCTGAATACCATTGATGACCTGCAGAAGCTGTTTAGCACTCGACCGCATTGCCACTATCTGGAGGGAAGAGGCGCACCCTAGGTTCTAGATCTATCAGGATGGCTCGAGGGATGTATCGTGTGTCGTCACTCTGGTAGTAGAATACATCTTTTCGGTCGCCGCCCTCGGTCGCAAAGTCCTCTAGGTTTCCGTCTTGGCTAATGCCGTGTTCCTGGCAGAGCTGTTGCCAGAACTGGCTTCCAACTGCGCACGCCAAAAGGGTCAGCCATTGCGACTATCCGTATATAAATTCGATCGAGAAGAGAGTTGGAGAAGAAGGTCAAGCAGGCATCGTATAAGTAAGTAAACAGATGCGGTGTGTAGCTGACAGGGAGGGTAGCGGGGGAGAGATTGAACTGACTGCTGTTGCCGCACTGTCCGGCCTGGATCGTGATAATTTCCCTGTAAAGTGCGAATGAGTGAGCCACCGAATTGAGTTTATCTTCAGTAGAGAAAGTTAACTTACCTGGGCATATTGTCAAGGGTCGATCAAGGACTGGATAGTTGTTGTTTTAGGGCCAAATCTTTTTTGGTTCATGCATCGTCTTGGGGAAACCTGACGCGACGCGTGCCGCCCTGAGCTGCCCGGCCTTATTGATCCCCGCCCCCGCGTTTCACATGAGCCTCTGATCTTCAGCCTCAACCTAAGTGTTACCTTCCCCGTCTGGCATTGCGAGGTCCTTTCTTCAGTTAGTAGGCAAGTATCATGGAATTTATCAATTCATTTGAGTTAAGTACTAGGTAGGCATATTACTAGAAGGTAGTTTTCAACGAGGTACACAACTGAGGCATTGGAGGAAATATGATAGCATATTTCAGAGTCTCATATATCTTCCCCTCAACTTGTAACAATTATTTTATGGTACACGGACTAACCACATCCTATCATTATAACTCCAAGCTTTGATAAAAGTCTTCAAAAGCATTGTACCAAAAGCAACTTTTGTTGTATTCCTTATAGTGGTCAAGTCAATCTTTCCCTGCTTGAGCTCCTCCCACAATGTTCTAAAAGATGAAACCCCAGCGAAAAAAAAGTATAAACCTCGAATGCTTAACAACGCCCGCAATGCTGCTCCTTGAACCTTACCTTTCTACGTAAGCACGATGTAGTGTGCTTCTAATATACTATCCCCAAGTTTCCTTCCGCATTACTTCTTATTATGGACCTTGTTCTTCTCCAACGCCTCTGCAAGCTCCTTAGCCATATCCGCCGTCTTAACCTGAATCATCCATGTCTCAAGTCCGTCGCCCTTCTCATTCGATGTAGTCATCTTAACATACTTCTTGTCTGCCTTGTATGACATATCGGCCAGAACAGCTCGGTTCATGGCAATGTGCCCACGAGGCTCTGCTCGCAAAAGAAGACGAACAACGTTGGTTTCCTTATGCTTGAGCAGTCGGAGAGCACCCACACCCTGTGTGGACCATGGACTCTGTGACTTGGGCTTCTTGTCATCCGACTTCTCGCTAGCCGGCACGAACTTCAACACCTTTGCTCGTACATCGTGCATGACATCTTCGTCCTGCTCCAGGTTCTCGGCCAAGTTGACCTGTTCATGCTTTTCGCCTTCTTCATCGCCTCCGGCGGTTCCTTCGACCTGGGTGGATGGTTCCGGGGTCCCGGCAGCTGGTGTAGTCGCCAGGCTAGAGCCTCCCCCAAGACTGAACGGTGTGTCTACACCCGTCGCTTTAGTGGGGCGATTTTCCGATGTGGAAAAGGAGACTTACTGGTCCCTGTGGTAGAACCACCAGCAGGCGGTTGAAGGTTGCTGTTGCCAAAGGCGGGAGCAGACTGGTTGGATCCAAATGTAGGTGTCGAGTTTTGTGCCGGTGAGGCTCCTGTAAAGCTGAATCCTGGTGCCCCAGAAGATCCAGATGCGCCTCCAAAAGCGGGAGTGTTGTTATTGCTGTTTGCTCCGAAAGCTGGTGCTGGCGTGTTGCTTCCACCACCAAATTGGAAAGGGTTGGAACCTCCGGACGGCGCCGCAGATGCTCCAAAGTTGAACATGCCACCAGATGATGATGGGGCAGCACCCGGGTCACCTCCGTTGTTACCGGATGCGAATGGATTGGTGAATGAAGAAGAGGCCGAGTTACCTCCAAACTGGAACCCGAAGCTACCGGATGCAGAGGAGTTAGAACCAAAAGACGCGCCTACGTCGTTAGCAGCAGGTGTCGTAGAAGCACCGCCAAACAAAGGTGTGGAAGTGCCTGATGCACCACCGCCAAACGAGGGAGCAGGGGCAGCAGGGGTGGTTGATGCGCCAAAGCTGAAGATGGGCGCAGCTGCCCCCGATGCAGTCCCTCCATTGAAAGCCCTCTTAGCCGGCGACGGTTCATCCTGCTTCATGGGACTACCATCAAGCCCGGCTACTCCAGACGGC
Organism: Fusarium cf. aywerte; assembly: GCA_011034095.1. Lineage (NCBI taxonomy): Eukaryota > Fungi > Ascomycota > Sordariomycetes > Hypocreales > Nectriaceae > Fusarium > Fusarium cf. aywerte. The sequence continues at coordinate 311,968 of WETZ01000024.1, forward strand.
TTGGGAGATTGGGGTGCGCCAAACAGAGGCTTCGAAGCACCGTTGACGTTATCAGCACCGTTGGAGGCCGCCCCAAAGCTGAAGATAGGGGCTGCGGCAGGCTTGTCTGCCGCAGGAGCATCTTTCTTCGCTGCGGTTGCGTCACTGGAGCTGGGAGCGCCGAACAGGGGCTTAGTAGCGGACGCTGAAGCGTTGCCAAATAGGTTGCTAGCGGTGGTTGTCGGCTTTGCGCCAAACAAAGAAGTAGAAGTTGTCGACTCGCCGCTTGCCGCAGATGTAGTAGGAGCACCAAAGAGGGAAGTCTTGGGCGCTTCAGTAGCAGCAGGCTTGTCACCGGGGGGCTTGGCTCCGAATAGGGTGGAAGATTGCATTACGGGTCCGCTGGATTCAGCAGGCTTGCTTACAGCACCAAAGAGGTTGGTAGTGGGCGCGGGAGTGCTTGCTTTATCATCGGGCTTAGCTCCAAACAAGCTGGTAGTAGGCTTAGCAGGCTCTGAGGCCTTGACTGGCTCAGTGGCTGGCTTGGAGAAGAGGGATCCGAAACTTGGCTGGGCAGCGGGAGCCTTAGACTCAAACATGGACTTCTTGGGAGCTTCATCGTTCTCCTTGTCAGATTCGTCGCCACCAGTCTTGTCAGCGTGGTCAGAGGGTGTCGATGCTTTCTCGGCAGGCTTAGCCGCGCCAAACAGATTGGATGTGGTGGTGGGCTTATTGGCGAACAAAGAGCTTGTTGGGGCTGTGGTAGCCTTTCCAAAGAGAGAGCCGGCCTGGCCTGTAGAGGCGGGGGCAGATGGTGCAAACTTGATGGGAGTAGTACTGGGGTTCCAGGTTTGATCAGCAATTTTCGGGGCAGGCTTCTCAGCTGCTGCCTCGACTTTATCCTCAACACGTACAGGTTGCCCATCGGTATCCTTGGTGACTCGGTCAAACAGACTTCGACCAGGAGTGCTCTCCCTGGTGCCAGGCGCACTAGACCCGGCAGCAAGGCCACTAGCAGGAGCGGTCTTTTGTCCAAACAGACCGTTGCCAGCCTGAGAAGCCGTGTCGGCGCCACTAGCTGCCGCACTTGGCTCATCACCCTGGCTATCATCCTCAGCATCAGAGTCGGCCTCGCTCTCAGCGTCAGCATCAACACCGCTATTCTTGGCTGAGCTAGCATCAGAAAGGTAACCAAAGATGTTGCCACCTGAAGCGCCAGCTGTACCAGTGGGCTTAGGGTTCTGGAAGATACTGCGAGCAAGAGAGCTACCGGAACCGTTGGTCTTGTTGAAAGCGAAGGGGTTAGGTTTGGCAGCAGCGTTGTCATCGGCAGGCTTGGTAGAAGGCTTAAGAGGAGAGCTGACAGGAGTGGTAGATGCATTATTGGCAATCTTCTCGAAGAGTGACTTAGCAGCAGACGCGGTGCCCTTCTGCATCTTAGATGGTTGGCTATCGGCTTCATCACTGACGGATGACCTTCGCTTGTTCTTGCCCAAGGTAGATGCAGGAGCAGGGACAGGAGTTGGCGCCAGCGCTTGTTGCTCCTGGACATCCTCGCGCTCGGGAGCACGTCGCTTGCTGTTGGTGGAAGTGCCATTCATCTCGGTATCCTTGGTCATATCATCGTCCGCCTTGCGCTTCTTGGCTGCAGTGACCTTGGTGGGAGTGGGCTCGTCATTGTCATCCTCTGGCTCAGGAAGACCATGCTCACGGCGCCACCTCTTGAGGACATCTTTTGAGGGCTTGACGTTCTGAAATTCGTAGAGACCATATCGCAGCAAGATGATGCTCCTGCTCTTCTCAAACTCCTTTGCGAAGTTGATGACGTTGAGCTTCCAATCCTTCTTGGAGAAAATTTCGTTGGCTGCGTATTTCAATCGTCGAAGATCGAGGATGCAGAAAAATTGCCGTCGCTGCTCGTCATCGAACTCAGGAGGGCAGAGATGCGAGAGGAATTGGTCGGCGTAGATGGAGCCCTTGTTGTTCCAGTCCTGGGGAATCTTTCTCGTAAGAACCTCACCAGACAGCTCAGGATCAGGGTCCTCGATACGCATGTGGAAAAGATCCTTAGAAGTAGTCTTTGCTGCCATGCCCCGGGGGGTAGCCTGCGCGGTCGACTCTCGAAAGACACGGTTCGGCTCGGGTGTAGCGCCAGGAGCGAACACCTTCTTTGGGGTGTTTTGAGGGATGCTCGGAGAAAAAGGAGTGATGGAAGGACTGTCGGATGTGGTAGAGGCCCGGAAGATATTACGGGCAGTGGAGATTGTTGATCTGTTAAGGCTGCTTGCTGGCTGTTCATCGCGAGTCATCAACATCCTTCGCGACGGCGCACTCTGAGGGACACCGAGACGGCTGTTCTTTAATGGCGTTGAGACGTAGCCGCGCCTGGCAAAAGGTAGCGCAGGACGCGGGCGAGGCGTGCTTTTGCTAGCATCGGCGAGTTCACTCTCACCGGGAAGAGAAAAGGTAACCATCCTGCGCGATGGTGGACGAAAGGAGGTAAGGCAGAAAGGGTTTGTAAAGGGAGGGTGTGATGATAAACCACGATGGGAGGCCAAGGCCAGAAGGTCGCGTTTTTTTCAAACTCGACAAGCGTGCGCGAGGTCAGGCAGGTGACGTGACCTGATGACAAGAAAAAGGTAATATAAACAAAGGGTAGATGTGTAAAATTGACGAGAAACAATCAAGAGTTAGCTAGAAAAGCTTCTCTTGTCGATAAGCGATGCGGCGTTGATGACAGCGCAGTCGCATAGGTTAAGCCCGGGGTCGCCCTGGGAAACCGTCACGAAAATATGAGAAGAGTTGGTTGTACGAATGGATGTTTTGACCGTGCGTCGAGCTGGGGGGACGACTGCTAATGAGCTGCTGCTGACCCTCCTTCAAAAAAAAAATATTAATGTGGGTCCACCCAACTCAACTGCTCACATACCTCCTACCTCACACCTCCATAGAAGTAGCTAAAGGGGAGCTACCCGTATGGAGGTATGAAGAGGTAGACCTTGCCCACTAAGGCCATAAGGTACCTCACCATAGTTTCTCAGGCACCAAAAAACCGGTTGCAACCACTTCAGCTTCCACTTTGACCGTACCAAGACATCATGCTGCATCTTTCAGTGGAGGTCGGCGGCATGCAGACCCCGTGACTGGTTTGCATCATGGATTTCTTTGCAGGTACAAGGTGACCGTGAATTCAGCCTGACCATGATAAAGGACACTGAATGTCTCGTATGCAAATGGACTCCCACACAGAAATTATGATATTATGAAATTGGGGATAGTTGTCGTATGGATTTGCTCATTCCGGTGAAACCGCTTCACTCGTTCTCGAAGCTGATTGCGCATCAGAGTCGGGCCTCAAGCCTCAAACTGCGAACGTTCTGACTGCTTATGCACGCTTCGCATGTACTTTGCACGCGACCCAACAACACCATACGCCATTTCACTTCACACCGACAAAGAATTTTTGAACATAATATCCATTTGTTTCTTTGCGACTAGTCCTGATTACAAAAAAAGAGCGTGCGTCCCTACGGACCAATTTCGAATCGTAGATTCGTAGATCACTGGCTGTAATTCTTTCCCAACCAAGTTGTGTGTGTTTTTCGTAGATCTTGTCGTTGATGACAGAAAAGGAGAAGAAAGAAGAAATAATACATAGTGTAAAGAGGGGAACTCAACACAAAGCTTGACCAACGCAGAAAATATCAAACCCGTAACCCCATATCCGTTCCCAAGAAAATACCAATTTCACGCCTACTTGGTGGCAAGCTTCTTCTTTTGCTCCTCCAGATACTCCTCGTCAGAGGCATCGAGGATATCGTACTCCTCATCCGTCATGAAACCACCTTCAGAGTAGTCCCACTCGTCATCGATTTTATCGGACTCCTTGGTCTCCTCAACAGGGGCAGCATCAACAGCCTCGTGAATGCTCGCCATAGGCGATTCCTTCTCCAGCTTGGGGAAGATCATCTGGCTTGAGGCTTGGCTCTCATCCTCTTGCTTGGGCTCCTCGACAGTTGTCGTCTCCTTCTTAACCTCGGGCTCCGACTTGATCTTGGGCTCCTCCTTAACAACGCGAACGTTGACATCACACCACAGTCGGTGGCCGAACTTTTCACCATCGGGAGTGGTCAGACGCCAGTAGGAAATGACCTTACCAGGGCGAGCGGGTGTTCGAAGCAGAACAGTGAAAGGAAATTCTTGACCAGGACCCAGAGGGGCATAGCAGACAGTAGACTCCGAAGCCGACACAAGCTCAGAGATGCCAGCGGGATGGTTGGAGTCTACATGTCCCATGTAGTCACCGCTGACAAATCTGACAGAGCAGCCAGCGGGCCAGTTCTCCTTACCCTCGTTACGAAGGGTCCATGTCTGCTCGAAAACATGGTTAGGAGGCAGAATAGTGCCGTCAGGAACGGTCTCGCGGATGAAAATACCCCTAAGTTCAGCCTTGGGAGCTGATGTAGGCTCTGGAGCAGGTGTCTCCTCCTTAATCTCAGGCTCAGGCGTCTTGACAGTCACCTTGGCGGGAGCAGGCTCAGAAGGCTTCACGTCGACGATCGTGCGCACAGGGTTGATAGAGTTACTGCGAACAGCGGGCATAGTCTCAGTAGCCTTGGAAGTGGTCTGACGGTCACCCATCTCTGGATAAGGCACACCACTGGGCGTCTCGCCAGTGCTGGTGACACTGACGTTACGGATGGGGGTCTTGAACTTGATCAAGGGATGTGTCTTGTTGTGTTTGTTTTCGGGGCTAGCCTCGCAATTGGCACAGAAATCCAAGTCATTGCAGATTGCACACTTGTATCGGACGCCGCGAATGTAGCTGGGATAAGCGCTGCGCCCATTGCAAAGAGGACCATCGCAGCAGATGCCAATATGGACAGAAGCTGGGGTGCGGAAGCGAACATCTGCGAGAGGCTCATAGATTGGCACAAATCGGTGGCCAGGGTGGTCAACCTTGCCATTCTTGAAGCACTTAGCACAGTAGTCCCAGTCAGGGCAATCAAGACACTTGTGGCGAACGCCAAAGATATTCTGGTCGCAGCCGTCACAAATAGCGTGGTGCATGTGGTTACGGCCAGGGCTCATCTTCACTTCGATATGATCAGGCATCTTGGTGCCCTTTACGGCAGGAGCAAAGCTGTGCTTGGGATGATGGCCATGGGAGTCCTTGGCGAAGCATGACTGGCAAAGATCGAAGTCTTCACACACACTGCAGTGAAGGAACTCGGCTTCGGGGTGTTCTGGCGGTTTATTAGCTTCAAATTACTGACTATCTTCGTCAAGAAACATACCTTGCACACAACAGTTGCATGTTCGCATGATACCAAGCGAAGCCAAAGGAGCGATAAGCGGTTCAAAGAGAGCCTTGGGTAAAGGTACCTGTTGAGTTTTGGGCTCAATCTTAGTCTCAATGGTGGTTTCGACCTTGACCTCGGGCTTGGGCTTGGGCTTGGGCTTGGGTGCGATCGTCTCAGTAGTGCTCTGGACCAGTTGTCCGTCGACGGTTGAACGCTTAATCAACCAGTGGTCCCGACCATGGCAGGTGATGCCTTGGTCAACGCAAGACTGGCAGAGATCAAAGTCTCCATCGTCGCACGTGGAGCAATGATAGTGAACATTAGGGATGTTCTTCTCGCAGCTGTTGCAGCATACGGCAAAGCTAGTGCCAGTCGCAGGGCACATGGCAGGGCACTTGAATGGTGGAAGCTCAGAAGACTTGGGTAGACAGAAGGGGTCTGGCTGGGCCTTGGCGAAATTGAACGGTGGGGGTGGATGGTATGGCATTGATGTTCGCTCCATCAAGTTAGCAAGTCGGCTCTCGAAGTCCTGGCGATTGTCCAGTCGGGTTTCGATATATCTTGCCGCATCGCTAAGAAGGGCAGCGTTGTAAGTACGAGACAGAGGGCTGCTGCGAACGGGAAGAGTCGTCTCGGCCGGTGTGGCATCTGCTGGTGGAGCGGGCGCATGAGCCTCAGCGGCGGGTGTAGGAGCTGGGCTGGGCTCTTCTGCGGTCTCGGGGATTTCACTTGGAGGCTCATCTAGACTGAGAGGTGCCGAGGCCGAAGCGGAAGATTCGGGCTCATCCTCAACAGTGACAGGCTTGGGCACTGTAGGCTTGGGTTGTTCCTTTACGGTAACGCGAATCTTGAGCTTGGACTTTGCCTTGGCGGCACGGTAAAGTTGCTTGTAGATAGGAATGTTGCCTAGCTCGAGAAGAACAAAGGAAGCCGCAGAGTCTGAGTATCGCTCAAATGTGACCTCATCGTCTGCAGGAATGCGCAAGAAAGTGCGGATCTGATAACGTGTTAGTCATTGCCTAGAAAAGTATACAATCATCTTCCTCCTGTGGCAGGGCAGGATACACTGGCGTATCGCTCCGAGGCGATGGAAACAGGTTATTTAACGTACGTTAGATTCGAGGGTTCCAGGGATCATATCTCGAAGAGGCATCTTAGTGCGGCGGGTGATGCCCTCGAACATCACCTTTACGGTGATGTTATGGTCGAGACTCGAAGTATGCGCTGCGGAAGCCATTTTCGCGACGGTCTAGTACAACTGCTGTTGAGAAAACAGTTAGAAATGATCCCTCCTCATATCCTAGTCCGCGATGGGCGAGGATGATGATGACTGCGGATTGTGGAGTTGGAGTCTTATAAGCAACCTACAGTCTGAATATGGTGGCGGTGACGACCTGGAGGTGCTAACCTCAGTATGCTGTTATCGGCGGTTGAGATAAGCAATCAGCGGTGACAGAGCGACCGTCGCCCGTCGTTGAATCACCGACTATAACACGTTTTGCGAAGGAGGTAATGCAAAGAAACAAGGGGAAATATTGCGATAGTCAACAGAAAAGAAATTTGGTAGTGGGAAGAAGAGTAAGGTTGATGATGGAGGAGAAGAAAAGAGAAGGAGGATGAGGCGGGAGAGGAAGAAGTAGTAATGCAATAGAAGCTTCCACTGTACACAGAGCAGAGTAGGCCTGCGTTGCCTGTAGGTAGCCTGGACTGACTGGGACGTGCTGCGCTGCAAGTTACCTAGTAGTGATGCCCGGGATCTAAGGTTAGGTAGGTTAGAGGTCTGTACTGTGAATCCCGCCGACTCCGTGTCACGTCAGGGAGAAAAGGTACTTGCAGGCTACAAGATCAGAGAGAAAAAGCCACAGAACTTTGTATGTGAGGCAAAGTAGCGTGGCTGTATCGACAACAGCAAATAACAACAGGTAACGCTTCAACTGTAACTGTAGCGGCTGGAACTGGTGAAATCTCCCTGCACCAGGTGACGGCCGGGGGATGGTCCGGGCTGGGGGGCTTGGCCTGGGCTGCCTTCGGTACTGAGGGGGTCGGTCGATCGGGGCACTTTTTCGGTCTTAGTGCGAGACTAGAGTCATCTATCAAGGATGATGTGAGCTCCCGTATTGATAGACGCGCTTCGTCAATGGACGGATGGCGATAAACGCAACCATGGGGCAAAAGGTAAAAAAGATGCAGGCAATACTGATGATGACGAGGTCTCGCTGGGCTGGGCTCGGCTGCGTCGTACCATGGTACCTCCAGCATTGAGTTTTCTGGACAAGTCCAGCGTGTTCCAATCAATGATTACATACAGTACAGCTTGGAAGCCTGGATCATTTCACTGCCTGGCTGGCTGGCTGGCTGACTGACCGTCTGAGCTCAGTTTCGTTTCTTATTATGCTATCACAAGTTCGTTCATAATTGGGCGATATGGCAAACGATGGTTTGATACATAGAAAAAAAAGTAAGGTAGGTAACCGTAAAAACATGTCTGCGTACAGTATCTTGTGACTTGTGATCATTGAACGGGCATGGAGTGGAGTAGACTGGTTTGGTCTAATAAAGGTTCTCTATTGGGTAAAAGCAAAGAGAGCACGACCAATGTATCAAAGGAGAAGTCGTTTTTCAACCACTAGACTTTGGCACTTTTCCATCACTGGGTTTCACCGAGGTCAATGAATGGTGGAACGGATTCCCAGCCTCTTTGCGCCGAGTAACAGCAATTCAAGTGTCCATTGTATGTAGATTCATGAAAACAGTTTGATTCTCATTCACTGTCGAGTCCAGTCGAGTCCAGTCCAGTCGCAATGAATATTCTGTCAGGTCTGGTCTAGTCCCCATCCCCTTGGCTCTTAAAACTCCCCCGGATTGAAAAAGAGTGGAGAGTGGATGTCAAATGTACTGTGGAGTTGAGTGGCTTGAAAATACAGTGGGGAGGGACCGAATTCCGCGACTTGACTTGACTTGACTTGACTTGACTTGACTTGACTTGACTTGACTTGACTTGACTTGACTTGACTTGACTTGACTTACGATAGGTAGGACAAGAGCCTCCTTGATGCCCTGTCGCAAACCCCAGACGCTATCTGCAGTCAGGTACCACATGACATGACGGCAAACACCGTACAGGCAACGCAACGCGACGCCGCCTTCACCTCACCGATGCCGCCCTCCAACTAACTATTGGATGTTCCAAAAGGTCACAGACTCGGGGTCATGGTCATGGTCATGGTCATGGTCACGGTCGCCATGGCCCTGGAGTAGGTGCTTTTGGAGAGCCTCCCCGCTTTCAAGCCAAGTCTGGCCGCATACAGCTTAACCTGAAATCATGTCATGTCTAAACATCAGTCGGTCTTCTCTCGGCTTATGCTGTATTGTCTTGTTTCAGTATCACAATGCGAGAGCCATAAGAGAGCCACAAGCCCGGGTCAGTCAATACACCTCGAACACTCGAGAAGGCTCACGGCGACTGCAGTTGCAGATCAGCGGGCAAATAATTTTGGTCAGCCTGTCTTGTTTGTCAGATTCTGGACTAGTGAACCAAAGCAGTGGCACATCACATCAATTGCTGTCTGTCCTAGGCAGAGAGAGAGGGTGCATCACTGCGTCTGGTCTCAGAGTAACGGTACGCGTGCTCCCTGTCGCCTAACCTGTTCGTCGCCCTCGCCGATGCCTGGGGCGGTAGTTTGCTTGATGTGTGATATTCCTGTATTTGAAACAGCCAGCAAATGAAACATTGCAAATACTAAAGAGGACATGTCGCCTTCTGTTGAAGAACGATAACCTGAGAGTAGATCATCTGAGTTTAGAGGATATCCCTGCCATTTATACACTTGCACTTGTTCCACACCAAGGACCAAGCATGCGCTTTCTCTAGGACTTTGTGCATCACAAGCTTTGATCAAAGCTCCTTATCTTTTTGTTTGAAGTTAACCCAATGCCTGATTGACATTCAAGCTGGTCTCAGTACAAGATTCAAAATGCAGAAAGCTCCAACATCCCCTTCCTCTTGCCTCCCCACCTCCCTAAACAACAGCTGACGCGGATCTCGGAGACCAAAGCTACCTAAGTGAGAGCTCCATGTAGCTTATTCGACTACGCGGTAGCAGATGGGGTGCTTCCCGTTTGAATCCTGTTGGTCAAGTATACTGTTCCCCTTCAATCCAAGGTTGCACGTGAGATTCGTAGTCGATATTCGTGTTGTATTTAGGACCGGGTATCTTCCCCGTTCAGAGCAGCTTGCCAGGCCACAGCTATTATACCTACCAAAATAATAAGAAGCTGCACTAGCCATGCACTATTGCTAACTCGTGACTTCATTACTCCATCTTTGTCCCTGCGTTTCGTCTAACTTATTTCCACTCCATCCCCGCACGTCATGCCTCAATGTCATTCATCCTCAACTGCATTTTATACAAAAGCAAAGGACGTACGATAAAGCCACCACGACTGTTACTATGATACTGAGTGGAATCGGCGGGCTATTTGCACTTATCTGAACTACTAGTTGCTGTGTTTGGCATCAGTTCTCGAGTTGGAGAAGCAGCAATGTCAATCAGAACCACTTAGAGTTTTCAGCTAACTCGAGCATTGATAAGAAGCTCTAGATTGTGTCTATGCTTCTTGGGAAGGTCAAGACAAACGGTTTGCTTCAACCCCACACCGTTCAACGTCTGCTATACGAATATGAGCCTCCGGCAAGACCGTTTGAAAGAGTCAGAAACTGGGAAGGTTAAGAAGAGAGGGCATGACAGCGAAGCACATGCCTCGACAATGAATCCACACTTTCTTCTTTACGACATGAACGTACTCGAAAAGGTACATCATTCTTCCACTGTTAACAATCATATCGATTCATCAAGACTGCCCTCAGACGAAAACAGGTATAATAATGCCCAAGACACCAAGCGCCGTTGCAATGAAAACACAACACCCACGTCCATCAAGCACCACAATACAGAGACTTAGAGGGTAAAATAGATGCATTGCTAAGGCAGAAATGAGAACCCGTAGCAATTCAGCGCCCTCTCAACTTCCACCTCTCGCTATCCACTCCCCAACAATCCTGACCAAGGAAAACTCGGCCCCCCACCAATGATCATAATACCAGTCAGGATACTCCTGCCCACTCAACTCCCATCTGTCAATCCGTTCCAGGTAATGATGTCGAGTCCATAATTATGAAAGATAAGAATGCGTCCACTTGACCATCCAAGTGCAAATAAAACCCATTCCTAGAAGGCATGAGCTGCCCAGCCAAAGAATGGCCTCATATGAAACGGTAATTTTTCCATCCTCCTCTCCCCTCTTGTTTGCCCGTGTGGGGCTTTTGTTTTAAAGTAGCAGGTGCTTTTGTGTTTTTTAGGTATAAAGTCGTAATTGTAGCTTAATATTAAATGGAATACGAGTAGAATGCGTTGGGATAAGTGAAGATGGGATAATCAGACATATCCCAGTTCTACTGCGGATAGTAGACCATGCCGGAAGCTTGTTGAGGATAGTAGAACCCATCTGGGCTGGGTGTAACCATGCCTCCCATGCCCATCACACTAGGCTGGTAGCTTTGAGGCGCAGAGTACGTAGAATAGTTGTTGACTGGCGGCAATTGGGACGCGTCATAGTAGTAGACCATTCCGTTCACCTCTTGTGCTACCAGATTGGACCCTGATCCAGGAGGCGGTCCATTGTTAGGCATGACTGGCTGTTCTGGCTGATTCTGAGGGGTGAAACTGCCAGGAGGACCTGGCTGACCCGGCACGAAAGGAGGTGCCGCACTTGCCGGCCCCATACCGGGATTGTTGTAGTTGGGCGGATAATAATATCCTTGTTGAGGTTGCGCCTGGTAAGGCTGTTGATTATAATAAGGTTGTTGGCCATATGTATTGGGCTGAAATGGTGCAGCATGAATGGCTCGTTCTGGGATTTGAGAGAGTGGAGTGCCGGTAGAATGCTGGGACGGGTACGAAGGCTGACGGTTATGTGACTCTTGAGATAGGCCATTAGCCATTTGAATGGGCACTTGCTGGTGGAAGGCTTGCTGATAAGCCTGAGGTCCCTGTGTCAGGGTTGGCGACTCAATATCGGCAACTGATATGTTCTTCTGTGGACGAGGTTGATGCATGGGCAGCGCAGACGTTGGCCGATTCTCCTGGAAAGCGGGCTTCTGGGGAAGAGGGTACATCTGAGGAGGCGGCAGATCGTTAATCGATGCATCTAGCATGGGCGGTCTCTCGGCTGCATAAGCTGGATCGACTGGGCCGTATGCGGGACCTGGAGGAGCCATAGGAGGAGCCATTACGTTCATAGGCATATCTGGTCGAGGAGCAGGAGGTAGTCGAACAACAGGCCGGGCATTCTCAACCGGAATTGGTGGTCGAGAGATGACGGAGCCTGTAGGAGAGAACATATAATCACGATCCACGATGGAAGAGCGTCTGCTCATAGCCACGCTGGGCGAATAGACACTGCCGTAATAGCTGCCACCGAATACGCTCGTTCGTCTCGAGAAGCCGCCCATTGAACCAAAACCAGAGCGAGGCTTTCCTCGCATGCGCTGCTGGTTAGGCCGCATGGCCCTGGGGATGAAAATGAAGGATCTGTCGGCGGCAGGGTAGATGTATCGAGGATTGTTATCCGGGAGCGAGATGCGGACAGGCTTGTCACGACGCAGAGGTGGCCGATGGTCGGGCAGCTTGGTGTACTGCTTCACGGCAAGGCGTGGAATGATGACTGGGGCCTTCATGTCTGGAAGTGATACTCGGACCTGGGCGTTACCAATGTGTTTCTCGGTGGATAGAGTCCGGTTGATGGGCGTCGGGTTCGGATCACATGTTGGAATAAAGCCATTTCCGTTTGCCGGGCCCTCTTCCTCTACCATATGACGGGGGCGTACTGGCGGCGGCGGCTCTACAATAGTCTCGTGCATGTCGTGTGTCCATGGAGAATTGGTCGTAGGATCTCCTGGTTGATGCAATTGACTGGGAATGTTAGCATGTAGGGGTAAAGGAAGTGGCATACGATGACTTACTTGATGGGTGCAAACGGGCCCCCAATACCACCACGGCCGCCTCTACCTCTACCTCGTCCGAAGGGACGAAAGCCATTTGCTGCAGGCCCAGCATGTCTGTGATCGTGCATGAAAAAGGCACCTCGGTTGGGCACGAAAGCCGGATCCTCGTCCCTCTTTTTCTTGTAATCTTCATGCTCTTGTCGACGTCGGTTCGCAGGAGCGGCGGGTGGTCTGGCGGACGCCGAGCTGACCACTATGGGAGCAGTGGGGGATTTGCTAGGTGATGGAGCAACGACCTCATCAAAGTGCATCTCCTGGACAGGAGGTGCCTCATCTGTGATGGACAGTCCGTGTAGCATCATCTCCGTATCCGTCACAGGCTTGCCATTCTGACCGGAGCCGGAGCCGGACCCCGACTTGTGGCCATGGCCGGCATGCTTGGTAGCGCCATTGGTCTTCCTTCTCGCATTTGGGGATGTGGGGGAGGCCTCGTCAATGTTGCTAGTATCGCTGTCATCAGCAGGGTCATTGTCGTCGGTTAGGGAGCCGTCGGTGATTGAATCGTCATCGAGGTCGAGGCCCTCCGGGCCGCCCTCGTCTTCGCCCTCGTCCTCAACACGGCGACGTTGGCCGATAAGCTTTCTACGGCGAGGAACAGCAGAAGCCATGATTGCGCAGCGGTGAAGGAGACGCAGGAACCGACTGAGGGGGCTTCGGAGACTCGATGGCTGAGATGCGACGGGGTTTGCGGGTCATACGGCGGCGGAGGCCGGAGAAGGAAAGCGATGGAATCGATGAGATGACGAAACGATAGGTAGATAGTTGGAGCGCCGATGGAAACCAGGACCGGCCGGCGGTAGAAGATGAAAATAGACCAAAAGACAGATAATCAATGGAAGTATATCGTAAAGCCAAAAGTGCAACCAACAAACAGTCGCTCGACGAGAAAATCGATCGAAACAAGATGGGGTAAGGGGAAGGGATGAGGCTCGTTGTCAGCTCTCAGCCGCGAATAGGTGCAGTTGAAAAAAAAACTGCAACACTGGACCGGTTAGAGAACAAGGCAGGGACGGAGAGGGACTTGAAGCCTGGCGAGGAGGATGAGGCGGCTTGTGGAGGTGGAGGAGGGAGAAAGAGGGAGGAAGGAGGAGAAGTGGGAAATGGAAGTGTAAATTTAGATATGGATAACCTAAAGGTGGTTCAGTGGTGATGGTGTCGGGTCCTGTCCAAGAGAAGATTTGCTAGGTAAGCTACCTACCTACTAACCGTCTCCTCTCCATGGCACCTTAACTGCTTAACTATAAATCGGATCGCCAGAAAACTGCTGGGTCCCCGGCCGATGAGGCCCAGCCCCATGTGCATTGGGTGAGATGTTACTGAGCTTGGGCGGGCATACGAATGACAAAGTACCACACACGCAGATATGTGGTGCGTGGTGACTTGTCAGACAAGGCCCAGTACCAGCAACCCCACCAACAGCTAGCAGACGAGAAACATTGAGCTTGTCATCTCCACTATCGGCTGCTAACAACAAATCGTCCATCCAACGCCGATGAGCTTGATTCACATCACCCCAGCACCAGCATAAGCATCACTATCAGACAGAATCGGTTCTGGCAGCATCCTATATCTGCCTAGACACTCACCCCGAATGCAGCTTCTGCCCATTCCGACCTTGTTCTCGACACTTAGGTTGCGCTGCGCAACACACCAAATACACCACCAATACAACCAAGTTCACAACACACTGCTTCAGTCTTGTTGCCTTGTCCCGCTTTATTAACGCGACTGGAGGAGGCTCAACGCATTGCGCGACTCACGACGCGAACCTACTGACGCACCATAACAAACACAAATAACGTATGATGACAGTGAATCTGTACCTATGCCACTCATCAGCCTCTATCGAGGCATTACGGTTAGCTGCCTTATTTGACCTCGACTAATGCAGTTATGTATGCACGGTATGTATACTGGCCACAATGAGACATTCATTATTGTGCCTACAGTAGCTTGGGCTTGATGTTGATGACCCACGCCAGCTCCTAATATGAGGCGGACACCATCCGTACAGCTCCTCTACCTTTCTAACTAGTCATTGGATCATACTAATCACCTGCAGAGTAACTGAGCTACATTCTATCGTCATGACTGAGTAGAAGGTTACCTTGAGATACCCTCTTATCCAAAGCTTGCAACATTCTATTTTCTCGGTAGGTATGCAACTTATCGCCTATGTAATACCGACTTTTGCCCATGATTAACCTTGATTTCTGAAAGAACCTTCAGCGCCGAGACTTCCTTTGAGTGAATCATGAATCCATACTACTGACAACTTTGCTCCCATCCACCCCGGGTCATCCGCTGGCCGTCCTCTTTTCAAGCACTTGTAATCTCTCGCACTGGAAACTATGTCTCAGGGTTATAGCATTAATGGCCTGGGACTGCTACTATTTTTAGCCATTGAGATTGAGGAAGGAGACAACTTAAAAGATAATAAAAATCTAGATACATGATCTAGGGTAGATAGGAGTGCATATAGATGGATCTTTGGACAACAATTCAACCGCAATTGCCATTCTTCTGCTCTGTTACGGCTTTCAGTAGCTCATTGCAAAACTGTTATATTCAGCCATTCCAATGAATATAGGCTTGCGCCCACAATCTACCGCAGCATTGTTGCTAGAGGGAGTGTCTTGGGATCTGGCAGGGACACCATGATGAAGTCAGGGCATGGGTACAATAAAAGCAACTTTACTCATACTCTGGTCCATGTAGCAAGCATCAAGGTAGACGAGTTGAAAGCTACGTATATATCTTATACACCGCAATTGTACTTCTGCGGAGACATAGTTGCTTCACTTCGCGCTGATGCTTCCTCGATTCCCGTGACCTACTGCTTCACTGTCTTAACCCTCTTGCAGTCTTATTTCTCCAGGCCTTCAGCTATGTAATAGGATAGCGCACGAGTCGAGTCCTGGTTTGACTTATTCGCAGTCCCTTAGACTCTCGGGAAATGCCGTCGTTCTTACAGCAGGCATGTTACGCCGAAGATCCTAGCCAACAGTCCCCAGGGCCCCAGCTAAGTATATTATCTTGGAGGGCAGCCTTGAGGAACTCGTACACATATTATACTTCACTACTATGCTCTGGGAGATATGTATGCTTGGTAGAATGGTTCCCGCCTGGCAAATTTCGGTTTCTTCCGTTTCGAGAATCCAGTCGCTCGACTATGACTGCATCAGGAGAAATGACTAGCTTCCTATGCTGGACATGCCTGATCTGGATTAATAAGAGCTAGTTGCAATATCAAGCAGTTCTCTGGAACGAGATATTCGGCAAATAGACCGCCTCAATAGCTGTGACAAGTCAAGATACTTCAAATTCATCATAAATGGTATTCCGTCGTAATGGCCGGCTTATACACGATACTTGCTACGAAGTTGTCCGCTTCGAGATATGTAAGTCGTCCAAGGTGTGAGGTTCATCGCCACTAATTGATTCGGAATATAGGATAACACATTATCTTTCCACTCGAACACGAACACCTCTTCGCTATCAGCAGTTCAAAGATGAAAGACCCTCTTTCAATCACATAAGTGAGGGATATGTTGCTTTCTCAACAACCCACACGCAACCCCCTCTTCTAAGCTCATCGCAATCCATACTAGGTCCTGTAGCCAAGCAAGCCGTCGTCGACAACCCCGGTAATCAATCCTGTACCCCACGATTCACCTGAGCTCTTACTGAGCCAATTACGACTTTCCTACCTTCGTCCCCCTTCTGCGGTACTTGGTAGAGTATGAGTCTGGGAGACAGAAGCCCAGCATAGATGACAACTCCTTCTTCCTGTGAAGCGAACAGAACAAGTGTATCACCGCAATTGCAATTGGAATTCCCGCTATCTTCTCTCCCCCGCAAACTCTGACGTAGCTTCTCGAGTTAGCTACTACCTACCTATCTAGATCTGGTCTAGGTACTGTAAATAGCTGGTGGAAAACGGCGGCTCAGTCGCTTGAGCTTTCATGGTCTCGGCCGTTTATTTAATTTCACTATCGCTGTCAGTGGGGAAAAGAAAGGCGGGGGAACGTTGAGCCCTTCTTCCTAGGTTAGAAGTTGCTGATATAGGTAGTCAATGGATCTAATCATTTATTAATAGCTTGCTCTTCGCCGATAACGCTCTGAAGAAGTAGGCAGTCACAACATCGTAAAGGTAGGTTTTCTTCTGGATCCTAGATTTCAACAGGCATTCTTTAGACACCAGATAAACATGGTCCTCTTATCAATACGAACGATTTCCCCTCTTCACTTCAACCATCCATGGGTTTATCTTCTGGTGGAACCCACTGCAACATAACACAGCACAGCACAGCACAGCACAGAGAGAGTGACAGAGCCGAGCTCTCGGCGGGGTCCAGCCTACCCTGCTGTTAGCCAAGCCCAAGCGGGAGCGCCAAAAAAAAAGCTCCCCTGTCAGTCGGGTCCTTCCAGTCTCTCCAACACCACATCATCCATCCATCCATCCATATCCGTCCATGACCTAATTATCAAGCCCCCTCCTCCACTCAACTTCACCATAATATTTGTCTTTTTCCAACTGCGCCAAAAATCTCTGGTCATATGAAAACTCCCCCAGCTCTGGCATATCCTTCCATCTCATAGACACTACAGCCATCCTGGGGCTCTCGCCATCTTCATCATGGCCAGCCTCCCCTCTCAACACCCCACCCTCTCCCTCCACCTCTCCGACGGTACTCTCACCCCGCTCATCACATCAGCCTCGTCGCAATCGCACCTCGAATCCCTCACAGCTCTCACATCCAGCGCACTGTCTTCGCAGACTGCCGCACAAAGACTTGGCCTTGGCCGCCCTCAGCGCCTCATGGTCGAGTACCCAGACCGAGGGCCCGTCGTGCTGCATTCATATCTTGATCCTCGTGACGCTGTCGACACAACTAGCACCAACAATGCTGCGGCGGCCACTTCAAGCCGTCCGGGCTCGGCGCCTGGCTCAAGTCATGGCGCTGACCCAAGAGCACCTCGTTCTGAGCCAGCGCCGACGTCGCACAACGACCCGCGCTCCGAAGATGCGGCCCCGCCGCTCGTGGGTGTAGTTGTGGCAGGGTCCGCAGACGAAGCAAGAGAGGCCCGCCGCGCATCCGCAAGACTGGAGCGCGTGGGAAGAGAGATCCAGAAGGAGTGGGCTGCCGAAAGCAGTCAGGAGCGCGCAAACGAGGACGGACCAGAGTAATACGGCCGAGGAGACGTCTTTCATCTGAGAAATGCTTGTCGTTTTCATGACCTGACGAACTACGTTTACGAAGCGATGCAATACGAAGCGATACCACGAAGAAGATATGCGAAAACGACATGAAGAACACGAGGAAAATAGGTTAAAAGCTTTGGTGCACTGGGTCGTCATTTGGCTCTGATTATTATGCACAATCTATAATGCGACACGCTGTAGGATGATATGTGAGGTGGGGACTAAAAGTTATGGACATACTTGTGGTTCACGAGGAGTTTACATGTCTTCAACTGAGACACATCGGTATGATAATCGGGGGCACGAATTCAAGTCAATCAACCTACCACGGCTATATAGATGATAGAATCATGTGGCGGGCAGTTGCCACAGCACAGCACAGTACAACACGGCACAGCAAAGCATAATAGTTCTTTGTTCTAAAAGATTTAATTTCATCTCGTAGTACGTCTAAGTTGCTCGAAATCCACAAAACCTTGCTCCAAAGCCCATCATCATAATCATTCTGCCCGGTCTCATTTTGTACCGGTATTTTTACTATTTTCCTTCGTTTCTTTTTACTCGTTATTATATTAGATCTAGATGATCTGCTGGAAAGCGCGGTTGATGGGGGATCGGACGTTAGGAACATCCTTCCAGAAGTCGATGGTAGCGATGGCACGCTTGGCGATACCCTCGGGGGTGAACTCAAACTTCTATAGTAGAGGTCAGTAAAATGATCATATGAGTCTAGAAGGACAGGGCGACTTGCCTTGTAGACGTCCTTGTAGGCACCGGAAGCACCGAATCGGTTGATACCGAACTGCTCGTGGGTGTAGCGCTCCCAGCCCATGGTGCTCATGACCTCAATGGACAGAGAGGGAATACCGTCGGGAAGGACGGACAGGCGGTACTCCTTGTCCTGGAGGTCGAAAGCCTCGAAGCAGGGCATGGAGACAATACGGGCCTTGATGTTCTTCTGCTCCTGGAGGTACTTGGCGGCGTCGACGGCAATAGAGACCTCGGAACCGGTAGAAACCAGGGTGATGTCGGCACCCTCAACCTCGTGCAGGACGTAACCACCCTTGGCGGCCTTCTCGATGGTGGAACCCTCGAGCTGGGGAAGGTTCTGGCGCGAGAGAGCGATGATGCTAGGGGTGTGCTTGGCAGTCAAGCAGACGTAGTAAGCACCGCTGGTCTCGTTACCGTCGGCAGGTCGCCAGACCATGGTGTTGGGAAGAGCACGGAAGTGAGCGAGGGTCTCAATAGGCTGGTGAGTAGGACCGTCCTCACCGAGACCGATGGAGTCGTGGGTGGCAACCCAGATGGTTCGGACGCGGGAGAGAGCAGACAGACGAACGGATCCGGCAGCGTAAGAAACGAAGTTCAAGAAGGTACCGGAGTAGGGGAGGATGGTACCGTAGGCAGCGAGACCGTTGAGGATAGCACCCATACCGTGCTCACGGACACCGTATCGGACGTATCGGCCGGAGTAGTCACCGAGACCAGTGGACTTGGGCTGGAAGTCGACAGCCTCCTTCCATCGGGTCAGGTTGGAGCCAGTCAAATCGGCGGAACCACCGAAGAGCTCGGGAATGACGCTCTCGACCTTACCGAGGACAGTCTCGGACAGCTTTCGCGAGGCAATGGCGGGGTCGGAGGGAGTGTAGACGGGGAGGCTCTTCTCCCAGCCCTCGGGAAGCTCGCCGCTCAGTCGGCGGAGGAGGTCGGCGTGCTCCTTGGGGTACTGCTCCTTGTACTTGGCGAGGAGCTGGTTCCACTCCTGCTCACGGGCAGCACCCTCGGAAGATCGCTTGCCGTAGAAGTCGTAGACCTCCTGGGGAACGGCGAAGCTCTCGTCGGGGTTGAAGCCCCACTTCTCCTTCAACTGCTTGATGTCGTCAGCCTTGAGAGGAGAGCCGTGGACACCGTGAGTGCCCTGGTTTTTGGAGCCGTAACCAATGGTGGTCTTGAGCTGGATAAGAGAAGGCTTGTCAGTGACGGACTTGGCCTCCTTGATGGCAGCCTCAATGGCCTCAAGGTCGTGGTCACCGTCCTCGACCTTGATGACGTGCCAGCCGTAAGCCTCGTATCGCTTAGGGACGTCCTCAGTGAAGGCAACAGCGGTGTCACCGTCAATGGTGATCTTGTTGTCGTCCCAGATGGCAATGAGGTTGCCGAGCTGGAGGTGACCAGCCAGAGAGCAAGCCTCGCTGGAGACACCCTCCATCAAGCAACCATCTCCGAGGAAAGAGTAAGTGTAGTTGTTGACAAGCTCGAAACCGTCCTTGTTGAAGACGGCGCCAGTGTGAGCCTGGGCAATGGCCAGACCAACAGCGTTGGAGATACCCTGACCAAGAGGACCAGTGGTAACCTCAACACCGGGGGTGTCGTGAGCCTCGGGGTGACCGGGAGTGCGGCTGTCAACGGACTGCGGGATTGTTAGCATGCATAAGTGGAAACAAAAAATTGAGGTTACATACTCGGAAAGCCTTCAGGTCATCGATGCTGAGGTCGTAACCGAAGAGGTGGAGGAGAGCATACTGGAGCATGCAACCATGTCCGTTGCTAAAGCGCGAAAGGGTCAGTGGACGGACGCAGTAGAAAATGTGGTGTCAGTTAACTTACGAGAGGACGAAACGGTCACGGTTTAACCAGTCGGGGTTCTTGGGGTTGAAGTTCATGAACTTGTTGAACAGGACGTGGGCAACGGGAGCCATTCCCCTGTAACAATAATGTCAGTATGTATTCTAATCGTTCAATCGCAGGCTGGGTAAACTCACATGGGAGCACCAGGGTGTCCCGAGTTGCTGTGAGCGGTCGCATCGGCCTGTTGAGCTCGTTAGTTCTCGTGGTTCTTTCTCGCGATTCACTCTCAAGGTCTTGCGGAACTGTCGGGTTCAAAGTGAACAGTTTGATTCAATCCCAAGCTGCCAGAACACCATACCACGATACTCCCTGCGATTGTTACTCTCACCACGTTGTTGCTCTTCGCTCATCCCTCATGGTAAGAAATGGCGGGGCAGACGTGGCGGGGTAAACACCAATCCAGTGAGCTCGAGGAGGGGAAAGAAAGTAGAGCAAAGCAAGCAGAGCGGGGAGCTTACCGCAAGGACACGGATGGTGTTGATAGCCTTTTGGTCGATCTCGCCGTAACCCATTTTGACTGATTTATGAGGATTTGGATATATGAAGAAGAAGAAAAAAAGGAAGAAGAGGAGAAGGAGGAGGAGGGGAAAGAGAAGTAGAAAAAGGGAGTGGAAGGAAGGTAGCCCAGCCCAGCCCAGCCCAGGTAGGTGAAGGTAGAATGACGGAAAGATAAAACGGAGCACGTCTGACGTCTACCTGTACCTACCTACCTCCTACCACGGTCTACGGATACCTCAAAAGCTCAAGGGTGGAGGGGTACAGGTACGGTAGTCCATGTCATGAATTGTTAGCGGTCTCCATTTTTCCTAGTCTTGTAGAAAATTCGGCCGGGTGATATCCCGTATATTATTCAAGTTGACACGATGCCAGATATTATGTATGGGTGGCATTACATATGGATGAATAATACCTCTGCTCTCTTATTCATTGTCGAGGATGCTGAAGATGGCTGTTGATGTTGATTCTCATGGCAGTATCAAGGCTCGCCTCATTAAATCTCCAAACTTTAGAACAGTACTGTACCTACAAAGTACCTACTGACACTATTAGATCGGATCCCATGCTAATTCCCATCAACCAACCACCCAAAAGGGTAGCCCGACAGCTTCACCTTCAACTGTCGAATCCTCACCCCAAAACTCAGATTCATCCGTATGAAACTGTCCAATACAATGTCTCTCAACCGCCGCCGCCGTCGCCGCCGAACGAGGTCAATGTGGCCGGCGACACGCCGAGTGGAGCTTCCGGTGGGGGGGAAACAGAATCAGAATAGATGGGGGGGTATCATCAGTGACGCCAGCCCAGGGTAACAGGGTACCCCTCCTTACGATAGTAGTAGGTACTGTTGTCTTTTCTCATGGCAGCTGTTATCATGGAGGCTTGTCTGTTTATGCAATCAATTCGGCTGGGTAAAAGTATTTTTTGCTTACAATCCAGTCATAAGCTACGGATTCAATGCGTGTTTGAAATAGATCCATTGGTCTGGTTGATTTCAGGGTCTTGTCTTGTCTTGTTTTTGTTTTGTTTTGTCTCAGAGAGGCACTTGCATCCATCTTGACAGCTACAGGTACCTAGGTAGGTGAGTACCTACAGTACAGTACCTGGCTGCTCAAGGCTGTGGACCCTCTTTCATCAGCATGAATATCCATCCATGCTGGATCTCCATAACGGCGGCATTTGCTCGCAACAAATTCTCGCTGCTGTGACGTCGAGTGGCCACTTCGTCATTGCATTGCTTGGATGAGTTTCTACTGTATTCCTCTCTATCTCTCTATCCAGCATGTGAACTGTGCATAACTAGATGCTTTGTTGGCGATTCTTGGCCTCGACAACCAAAATTTTCCATCCACGGACGATAGATTAGCCACAGTGGTCGGGTGTAAGTAAACAAAAGGTGCAGTGCAGTATTACTAAACGCGCTTAGCTAGATGATTCTACCCTCCCAAGATCTCAGCTAAATGCACTTTATTTCCCTCAATCCTAATTCTGCGGCGGCTGGATGTCGCCTACTGGTTAAATTGGCCGGCAATCAAAAACGCTGAAATAGGCAAAAAATGTCCAATGGCTGATCTAGAAACTCCAACGAGTTTTTGAATTGGTACGCCTAAAACATGAGCCCCCCCCACGAGGGGTTCAAGACAACGGGAGACAAGGACAAGAGGGGCAGCACCCCCAAGTCCGGTTGCTCCTATTGAGTCGGATACAATGCCGTATACAATTCTGCCTCTGCCACAGGTGCGGCTAATGATGTCGGATCCAATGTCACAGCCGCAACTGGTTGAGTAAGCTAACTACTTTATCGTCTTCGAGGCTGGAGCTTGAAATTTTGATGGGGAGCGATACCGGTCCTAGAAAAAAGACAAGATGAGAAGAGATGAGACGGCAAGAGACAAGACGAGACAAGACACGACAGGACGAGGCCAGGCAGCCAAGAGCTTGAGGTGTGGTACCTACATGCAGTACTTTCCAGCCCAACGCGGTAAAGGATAAACTATGTCAATGTTTATCAATGATGCCGTAACTGCTGATGAATGATATGACATTTCTATGTAAGACCTTTGAATCCCCCAAGGAAAAGTATCGCGGCCGCCTGGCAGTCTTGACAAATTTTGGACAAGATTCAAGAAGTGATGTGATAATGTTCACGATATTGATTGCTAAGATTACTCCATATCATGAATTGCATGGCTCCGTCACTTGCACTCACCGTTGCTTTCGCTGTCTCTCACCGAAGAACCGCCAGCTCACTTTCTAGGGCAGTCCTCGATCCAAGTGGGGTTTTCGATTTAATCGGTGAAATATGTCCGGGAACTTTTTTCCCCAGTATCAAATCAACCGGCAACAGATGATACCTACCTACGACAACCTCGGGTTTGTTTACTCGCCAATAGCACACAGCCAATGAGCTAAAGCCCAGGCATTCCAGAATAGAGAGAAAGAAATGGTCAAGAAAACAGGCCCTTCCAAGAAGGCTGCTTCCTCGTCGAAGCAGAGCAGCAAAAAGTCAAATGCCCCGCCAGAAGCCTCTTCACCAGCTCTCCAAAGCGAAGAGGAGCAGCAGCGTCTTCTAAATATCTTCTCAAGCGCTTTCAACGAGACACTCACTTCAGATGAGTTCACGAGGATTCTTCAGGAGATAAAGCAGGCCTTATTCAACAGAGAATTTGCTACCGCATTTGGCAGAGAGGATTATGTTGAGGCCTATGCTGCTCGATGGAGCCCCACACGAGCCCTCTGCTATGCTACGGTGCTGCTCAGCATCAAGAATCACCTCGATACCATTTTGATTCATAATAAGGAGACAAAACACGATGAGCCTGGTGTTGGTCATACCCAAAGCGAGACCGTTGGGAACGAGAATGAAAGGTTTAAACAGGATGCTGCCGCCGGAATAGAAGCCGTCGAAGATCTCAAACTTGACAGCACCACTTCACGGGATACCTCTCTACACATGCTGTCCGTCGGTGGTTGTGCAGCTGAGCACATTGCGTTCGCTTCCTATATTCAAACTACGTCCACGAATGGCCACCTTACTCTGCTCGATTCAGGTCCATGGGCGCAGGTTGTATCCCTCTTAGAGTCCAGTACTATCAACCCACCACCAATCTCAAAGTATGCCTCAGCAGCTCGTCAAGCTGCCAATCACCCCATGCTAGAAAAAGATCAACTCTCCCTCAGTTTCGTGCAGAAGGACGTCTTAAATCTTGACATCGATTCTCTTTCAGCTCAGTGCGCCAACAGCAAGACACCTATTCTCTTGACTATGCTCTTTACCCTCAACGAACTATATACGACAGCGGGCATTGGAAAAACGACCAAATTCCTCAAGAGCCTAGGACAAGTTCTCGCCCCCAACAGTCTAGTTCTTGTGGTGGACAGCCCAGGCAGTTACTCTGAGGCAGCTCTGGGTAAAGAAAAGAAGAAATACCCTATGCAGTGGCTCTTAGACCACACTCTTCTCGAAACTGATACTCCTGGACATTCATGGGAAAAGCTTCAGTCGGACGACTCTATATGGTTTCGTCTTCCGGAAGGCTTATCCTATCCTATCGCCTTGGAGAACATGCGTTACCAGATGCACTTGTATCGTCTCCAAAAAACAATCTGATCAAGGATACCGTTTCGAGCAATGCATTGGTATCGTGTATTTTATCATCTATGCGATTATTACGTATTGGTTGGTTATCTAAGTCATTTCTTGAATGTTGGGGCCAATCAAGCCCACACCATTTTCTTGAGTGAGTGTCCCAGCTGCTCCAGTAACCCTGTGTTCTTCTTCGCCTCCTCAAGAGAAATGATGGGGCCTGACTCTACAAGATTCTTTCGCTCTTCCTCTGGTGGCCCGGATTGCTTTTCCAGTGCCAGTCGTTCAATATCACCACAGATTGTGGACACTTGCTGGGTTTCGGTTTGCTTCGGGCCGTCATCACCTAAGACAGCAACGGACGAGTCCACGTTGGTCGCCTTGAAGACAAGTCGGCGAACGCTTGGGGGTGACGGTGAAGACGTTTTGCTCGTGAGCAGGTTGGCCAAGCTGGCTGGTAAACTACCATCCTTTTGTTCGGCTGGATTGTCCTTTCCTGGCACTGTACCGCGGCTTGAAAGGGTTCGTGTGTTGGTACGACGAACATCACTCTTGCCGGGACTGTAGGTCACTACGAAGCCGGCGTTCTTAACCTCGTCGACGTGGGAAAGTGAGATTGTCGAGGTGATATAAGTGCCGTACTTAATACCCGTGACACTGTCGAGTTCAACGCGTTCGAAGGAGGATACCTTATCGGACTTCCAGTCAAAACGACATGAATAGAGAGCTGCGTCTGTCAGGAGGAGAACGACTTCTTCCAGTGGCCAGGACCTAATAACGTCGGGTGTAGTTGGACTCAGAAGTACCCATCCGCCATGGAACTCTTCCTTCTCATCAGCTATCACTCGCTTCTGGCACAATTCGACAGCCAACTCTCTCATCTTGGTGATAGACACTGCTGGGTCTTTTGTCATCATGTCGCTTTCAAACTCTTCGAAGATCCTCTCCGTTACATTTCCTAGGAGAAAATCGATGGCTGCTTGGCTGAAGTAGTCATTTACCATGCTGTTTTGGTTAGCAAGAAATTAACAAACCCAGAGTGGTGGTTGATAAACATACCCGCTGTAATATCTAGCAAGACCGAGACCTAAATCATTCAAAGCTCCACGATAATCCCTCTTTCGTGTTCTTGTGTAGTCACCTTTCATCGCTGCCGTTGACGCATACTGCTTCGACACTGCATCGCCATTGTCCGCCCAAAGAGTATTGAACCAAGCCGTCACTTGGTCAGTCTGTGCACTCATGTCGAAACCTTCCTCTTTGAGCTGCACTTCAAGCATGTGCTTTGCAAACGAGCTCTGGCAGACGTTGGTTCGGTCAAGGCAGTCCATGCAGTTGGTTCGGAAGACACCTTGCTGCCGGGCCAGCTGTTTACCATCCTTTTGCACGGTACTGCCGAAACTCTCAACCTTGTCTCTAAGTTGATCCAAAAGCATGCTGACGTTTTCAAATTTCATGCCCTTACAAGCCGCGTGGAAATCAAACCACTCGAAAGGTATTTCGTGATCTTGGCTTGCACCCTTGTTGACTTCTCCTACTGCTTTCTCGTATGCAGAACCAATAATCGATTCGACACCGTGCTTTTCCACAAGATTGACGATTTGGAGCTGGCCGTAATTCCTAGACAGGCTCTCGAAATGCTTACGACACGCAGCCTGATTGGCCTCCTCGGAGTGCTGTTGTATGGGCGTGGGCTTGAAAGCATATGGGGACTGCGTAAAGAACAGAGGGATACTGCCTCTTACTTGCAAGAGAGAATAGACCTTTGAAGAAGGGTCCCATGTAGGCGTGGAGAGAAGCTGTTCAGTCTCTACCATGTTGGCAACGAAACCGTCCTGATCAATGCCTCGGCGTAAGTATCGCAAACCAGCCCTTTTCGTGGAGCGGCGGGAAATCACTGTTATGAGATATTTTTTCTCCGAAGGACGAAGATCAATAGAGGCTCTAGAGCTTCCAATTCCCGGGAATTCCGAATGCTCCTTCGAAGGTGAGAGATCGGATAGCTCGACAGAATCTTTGCCCTTGTCGTCGCTTTGTGGAGGCTGGTTATCAACAACAAAGCTTGTCTGTCCCACAAATCCCTGCATCAGGGGTAATGCTAAACAATCCTGGCCGCTCGATGTAAATGGCTGCAGGAGGTGGCGATTCCAGAAGAACACATCGTCAACTTGGTTATATAAAGGGGTCTCAGTATCTGGAGGCCCGGATCTTTCGTCGAGTGAACGAGTAAGGTCAAAGTCATAGGAGAAGTAGAAACTTCGAGATGAGCCGAAGAGAACCTGTGCGGTTCGCAACAACTTTGGCAAAAGTTCAGGCTCACTGGGCGCGACTTTTTCAAGACCTTTTTGTGTCTGGTCTGAAGACGATTCAATGGCAGTTGAATCAGCTTCTGGGACCTTTGAAGCATTGCTCAGCCCCATGTTCCTCTTCTGGTCCAGAGTCCAACCACTTCGACTGAACCAGCGCTGCGCAAATCGGCCATAACTGCCTCTTCTGCGAATCACATCTTCAGCAACACGACTCCTGGCCGAACCTGGTCTCGCATCACCGTCCTCGATCACAGCATCATCCACCTCGTCTGATGCTCTGGAAGGAAACTCGATGTCTTCTTCGCTACTATCACTCTCATTCCCCGAGTCTCTAGCTTGGCGTGAAAGATGGGTTGAAGTTCTCCTTATGGCCTCTTCGGCGCCTGTCTTCGATGTGCATGGCGTGAGGGCGACTTCGGTAACAACGTAGATGGGATGGCCGCAGACCTGTGCGACCTGCTGCCGCCGGGTAATAGTGACAAGGTAACTTAGTTTCGATACAGTGATGAGGCCTAGAGTCATGGAGCTAATTAGTCTCCAGGCTTACATAGGACTGGCTGGTAAGCGTCGCAAGATCACATACCAATTACTCCAAAAGCTTCAAAAGACGAATCTGGTTTGGAACCGTCTGGCACATGTTCGCGCGGGACACGAGAAATTGACGCGTCGCCATATTTAACTCGAACTGGCTGGAAAGGCCGTTGACCCTTGGAAGAAAGAGGCTGTATTACAAGCCCATCTATCGCTGCGCAGATGAGGAGCTTGCGAGCGATGGCTGGCATTGTGCGGGGCACGCAACTTTTTGTTAGCGATGGTGAATGGGCATCCAGAAGCAACAACAGGGGAACAATAGCAAGAGAGTGACGATCAAGCAACAAGAAGAGATACAAGAGTCAAGTTACGGACCAGCTGCAGAAGGGGCCAGGGTAAACTGCAGTTCACTTAACAGAAATCAGATATGACCGCATCAGCTTAATCGATTTTAGTAGTGGAGACGTCATAACTTGGCAGTTTACTGTAACCACTATATAGCGCCAAAAAAGCCGCCGACACCGCATTCGCATCAGAAAATAGTTTAACATATCCACTTTGGCTCGTTTTCGTATTTAGCTTTCGTCAAGACAGTTGATGATATTACTATTTTACCCAGCGGTCTCAATTTCATACACCAATTACTGCACCAAACAACTGAACCCGAAGCATCTAAAATCGGAAACAGATCTAAGCGGCAGCGAACAGCCTTTTAGAGCTGACTGCCCATTGGCGAAAACATTTCCATCTTTTGCTTTCCTCCTCGTCTCGTTGGGTATCTTAGATGGCGAGGCGCTCAACCTTGTCGCGCATAGCTCGGATCTGGCCGGCAAGCTCGCTGGCGTCGTTGCTGGTGATGCTGGCAGCAATGACAGCACGGCTGACACCACAGGCACGGCCGAGGTGCATCTTGCTGCTGACGTAGACGTAGGGAACTGACACACATAAGTTAGCAACATGTTGACCGCCTTCTTTGGGCAATTGCGCTTACCGTTCTTGTCCTCGCAGAGAAGAGGGAGGTGGAGGAGAATGGCGAGAGGCTGAGTGTCAGCAGCGAGGATGACAAGCTCAGAAACACCACGGTTCAGGGTCTTGGTGGCCTCGTTCTACATCATTGTTAGTGAAGGTTGAGCGACAGTTGCAAATCGAGCAACACTTACGGCACCCTTCTTCAGCTGGCGAGCATCTGTTTGATATGTTAGCGACAACCTCTCGAGCAAATTAGCTCGAATGGAACTTACGCTGGGAAGACTGAACAAGATCGAGAAGCTCCTGCTCGAGCTTCTGATCGGCAAGGGGCCAGGCTATTCGGAAAGGTCAGCACATAACAATTGGAAAGTTCAGAAAAGGCAGATCGTACCAGCACTCTCAGACATTTTGAAGATTAAAACCGAGGTTTGATTGAGGAAAGATTCTACAGTGGGCGGTCAGTAGCTGGGTCTGGATGTAGCGGTCGAAATATTTGTTGACCGGCAGTAGCTGTATCGAAACGTACAAGATGGTATGATTCAGGGTTCCTTGCGTTGGCTCGCCCTGAGGACTAAAGATTGATGGTGGGAATGGAACGTGGTTGGCGATGTATCGACAAAGTCAAGAAGAAAAGAAGAGAAAAAAAAAGTTAGAAGCATATGCGCCGAGGCGGAAAATTTCATATGTGGCGGCGAGCCTTGTGTGACTGATGGCTGCGAGGCTAAGTTATAGAAGCCCGCTTTGCTCACCGATCCACCACCCAGAAACTAGTGTGTCAGGCCCATCTTTAATCCGAAACAGCGGAAGCCCCGTGGCGTCTTATGTAATGTTCCCCCGTGCTCTCCCTCCTACCAGAGTACAGCAAAACTTGCCGCCAACCAGACGCCAACCTGGAATGAGACCTTAACAAGCACACCTTACCTCGACATCTTCGTCCCAAGCAACCGACCCGTTATCCAACGACTTCATCTCCCGACAACACAGCTCGTCCGTCGTTTCTACGTCCATTACGTCTCCTTTATCACGACCTTTTTCGATTGATATCCGCTACATTTTCGCGTAAAAACAGTCAAGATGGTTAGCGAACTTTGGTATGTGCTTGCGCGCCTCCTTGCCCCCGACATCATCAAGCTCCCTCTGCATCAGACGGAGCTTCAGGCATCACCGTTCAACGCGAAAACCTGTCAAGATGCCTTCGCATAATTTTATCATTGATGATTGAAGCTAACATGCGCGCCTTTACAGCCCCGTTTACTCGGTTAGTCTTCCACGTCATCCGTACCGTCGACGTCACCTCGCGACGCCCCAACCTCCATCGTGAGGCGGTCGACGATATCGGTTTATCAACAAAAATGCACATAACTAACCTTCATCTAGCCCTTCTTCGGTGCCATGGGCTGCACCTGCGCCATTGTCTTCACCTGCCTTGGTGCCTCGTACGGTACCGCCAAGTCTGGTGTCGGTATCGCCGCCATGGGTGTCCTCCGCCCTGACCTGATCGTCAAGAGTACGCCGCCCTTCAGAACCAGCATTTAGGAACCGCTCGGTGCTAATTTACTATAGATATTGTCCCCGTCATTATGGCTGGTATCATTGGTATCTACGGTCTCGTCGTCTCGGTTCTTATTTCCGACGGTCTGAAGCAGGACCTCCCTCTGTTCACTAGCTTCATTCAGTTCGGTGCTGGTCTTTCTGTCGGTCTTGCTGGTCTCGCCGCTGGTTTCGCCATTGGTATCGTCGGTGATGCTGGTGTCAGAGGAACTGCTCAACAGCCCCGTCTCTTCGTCGGAATGATTCTGATTCTCATTTTCGCTGAAGTCCTCGGTATGTTCTATCGTATTTGTTTGGAGGTTCTCAGTCGCCTAACCATTTATCAGGTCTTTATGGTCTTATCGTTGCTCTGCTCATGAACTCCAAGGCCACTGTTGAGGCTCGCTGTTAGACGAACAACACGACACGGCCTGCTTAGAGCTTAGCTTGACAAGAATCTACTCAAACACACGAGCTGGTCTAAGGCATGGCAGAAATGAATGAGATCACAGATGGCGTTAGAACTCTCCCTGCTTCTTGATCCGCAAATGGATTTCGAGCAGGGGATTGGAGGCGTGGGCGTGTGGTCAATTTTGATCTTGCATCTGCCCTTTTTGTGCATGGAAATGGGATAATGGACTCGAGCTCTTGTTATGTTTTTACTAGGAGGAAGAGGGGGCTGGAATGCAATGAGGATGGTTTCTGTAAAATACTGTCAATGCGCGTGTTTTTCTCTGGGTGGCTTCTCATCATAGACGGTGAAGGGAACTCGAGTAACCAGTGTATGCTATTGCTAATTGTTTCTCACTTGCATTGAATTTGGTATTAGTTACTGTTATGCTTTGAAAGTAAACGAAAGACCCTTGGTGTAGCTTGAATGTCAAGATACATGTGCATGCCTAGTAGGCCAGTAGCATCACAACAATATGCAAAAGCGTCGCTCAAGGAAGGAACATTTTCCAATAACATCAAATTGTTCAAACAGAAGCTAATAATAGCAAATATATGCAAGCAAGTAAAATAATTACAAGGTCTAAGAACCGCCATGGGAAGTCTAATCCTTTTCACAAAGTCATTACAGACGTGTCCAGCCTTCCTTCAAACCTCCTCTCATATTACGTCTCTTCGTCTCTTCATGCGTAGATTACCCCTTTTGTTTATCATGTGGCGTCTGGTGCATGTTTCCATTGCACACTTGCCCGTTCAACACAACACCTTCAATGGCCAGAGCCAGTGAGTAATAGAAATGAAGGACTTCGTCCTTCGGGTAGAAATGAGTTTTAAAAGATACTCTCAAGAATTCCTTAGATAACGTACTGGCAAATGTTAACGACAAGTCGACAAATCAAGAGTGGTGAATAGACTTACAGGAATGAAGAGGTAAGGAACGCGTCGCTCATATTCGAGCCAGGCGTCGCCGTACTTGCGACGGCAGCGGTGGATGTCGCGAGCGGCTCGGTGAGCGATCATGCAGCAGAAGAAGAAGGGGTAGAACCAGGGGAAGGGGCTCTCGAAACCAGTGATCAGGCCCCAAGAGACAGCAAACCACACATCGGCAGTGTAGTGGATCTTGCGAGCAAGGCCGTACCAACCGTCAACCAGGATAGTTCCTTGGGGAGTGACGATGGTCTTGGGGTTGTGAAGAGTTTGCCAAGGGACCTGAGGGAAGGTGTTGCGCAGAACCAACTTGCCCTTCTCCATGGCACGGAAACGGTTCTTCTGGCTGTTGCAGCTATCCCAGACCCAGTACCAGAAGAGGTAGGCGACATAGATGGCAGCAAGGATGCCTCGGTTCCAGCGGTACTCGTCAGGGTGGTGGTTGGCTAGGAAGATGGTGCAGTGGCAGTAGGAGAGAGGAACACCAGCCAGGTTCCAGAAGATGAGCATGAAACCCCACTTCTCGTAGTACATGTCCCAAGTGGTGATGATGAGCTCTTCACCCTTGGCGCAGGCGTTGGCGTAGAGGAAGTGAGCCATGACGAGGAACCAAACCTCACCAGAGACGTAGCCATACTGCTCATACTGACGAGCGGCAGTGCCAAGACTGAGGATGAGGAGGATGTACCAGGGCATGCGGACCTCGAAGAACATCTTGAAGTCAAGAATGCCAAACATACGGGGGTTCAGCTCGGCACCCATGAAGAAGTCATAGATGGGGTAGCCTGTCATGCGGTGCTGCTTGCCGCGCCAGAGAGCGGAGAAGTAGGCAACAAAGCTGACAAGGAAACCGCTCAGAATGGCAACGGACAGAAGAGGGCCAAACTCATCGATGGCGTTGTACAGGGGCCAGATGCCAGAGAAGTGCAGACCGGCAAGACAGGCGAGTGTAGTATAGAGACTCCAGTAGGCGTTGCAGTAGTAGGGGAGCTGCTTGCCACCCTCGTGAGGGAGAGGCTTACCATAGCCCCAGACACCAGGGAGAAGGCAGTAGAAAGCTCCCTCAACAATGAGATAAGACCAGTANGTCCGACGATCAAAAAGTTCGCCGAAAAGGCGAGTGTAGTATAGAGACTCCAGTAGGCGTTGCAGTAGTAGGGGAGCTGCTTGCCACCCTCGTGAGGGAGAGGCTTACCATAGCCCCAGACACCAGGGAGAAGGCAGTAGAAAGCTCCCTCAACAATGAGATAAGACCAGTACCAAGCCCAGACCTGAAGACGGGGGTATGCGCCAGTATAAACGAGGTTGACGAGATGAGCGCCGAACTCGCTCCAAGACTGACCCTCGATTCTGTGAGGGATCTTGCCGTTGTAGTAGGTGGCACCAATCCACATATACCACATGAGACAGGGGAAAAGGATCATCATGGCAGCAGTACCGAAAGATCCACCAAACTCGAACTCTCCAGAGTAGTCAATCTTGGGGTCCTGGCCAGGTCTCCAGCCATCAACCACATGAGGATCGTGGGAAGTGCCCTCGCTCTTCTCCAGGACAACCTGGGTAGGGGCAGCGTCGTTGGATGTGGCATGGCCGTTGGTGGCGTGACCATTGATGGCATGGCCATTGGTCGCGTCTCCATTGGTGTGGCCATTGCCATTGCCATTGGCATGACCATTGGTCTTGCCGTTGGCAGCTCTGTTAACAGCTCCCATGTTGTCGGAGTCTGTCTCTTCGTCTAGCTCCTCCTTGAATCTGGCTGTTCGTCGACGTGTAGGCTGGGGAAGGGTCTCGGCAGCAGAGTCAGTTTCGACGTCTGAAAGGGGCTGAGAAGTCTGGCGGCGCGCTGAACGTGAACGACGAATAGGGGTCTCTACCATGCCCTCGAAGAGTTCCTTCTTCCTGGGAGCGCAATGCTAGTTAGTCTACGATGCAAGCAATCAGAACAAGAGGCAGACGAACCTGGGAGTTTGGCGTAAAGAATATCTTGACGACATTTTGACCGGAAGGTTCTCTTGAACCTTTATATATGTTACAGAGGTGACCAAAAAAGAGGCTAAGTGCCTAATTGTCAATCAGGCCTTGACGGACGGCAGACTGTGCTTGTCCTTGTCTCACAGTGCGTGCATGCAGCAGAGACAAGAGAGGGTCTGGTCAGTGCAATGGAAGAGAAGCAATTGGACTGGACACCTCAGCTCAGTTGCGCTTTGGTTGACGAAAGATGCAGACGTGGTACTTCGGTCCCTCGGAGCAAACAAACCACAACAAATATGTTACCAGGGGGGAGGGAGGGACCACAAAGGGGAGCGAGCGGTGACGGTGACGTCCAATCGAGGACTAGGGCATTGAAGAAATATTCCCTTGTTAGGAATTCAGTATCCGCTGAAGGTCAAATACTGATGAAGATTATCAAGGAGAAGTGACTGATTCAGTAAGCAAGAAAAAAAAAGATAATGAGAAAATTAACGGGAAGGAAAATTAATTAGTGTAAGGGGGCGTGTGACCAAGATCCATGGAAGCTGAGGATACTGTATCCCGGAGGCAAAGAAACAATTCTCGCGATGGAGAAACCGAATAAGAAAACGTGTTGTACGATTGGCGCACTCACTTTTTCCAATCTCCCTCAGGGGATCCAGCCTATCAGTGTTAGGCCTTGACAGGCAAAGCAGTCGATCCATGCAGATGGAAATTGAGGTACTTTGAGTTGCAGTACATTTTACATATTGATATCAGGTACTTTGCCAATTAGCCTCAGAAAATTCTACGCGCCAATCACAGGATTCCACGCTAATGCACGATTCGTATAGCGATTTGACAGGGTTGGCATCTTGATGTTAGACAACCACATCCCCATCTTCCCCCAGACAATGCCTTCATCTTTGAGCCTCATCGCTCGCTTGGATCGCCCTAAACGTCTTACACTTAGACAAGGGTATGCTATACGAATCGTGCATGAAGCTAAGCCTCGACTCTGTCAACGACACTCCATCCTTCTACCTGGAAACATCAACTTCCTCCACAACTATGACCTGCTCTTCCACTCGGTATCGTGATATTGCCCGTCTTTCCGATTCAATCCTCTCCATTGAGACGACTGTTTGTCCTTCTGGGTGTCGTTCTAGGCTCTAGTGGTGTGAAATCATTGTTTGGTCGCTTCCCGGGCCACTATCATCCTTGTCAACGGCTTCCGTGCCGTCAAACATCGGCGTGATGGTCTCATGGCGTGGCTCTATGTGGAAGTTCTGAATCCTCCAGTTGCTTCGCCGTCATTTCTGCTCATTAGTTTCGGAGAGTTTGCCTGCCGCTGGTGTATAACCCCCACTGAGTTTGAATTTTCATGGTTGAGTTCCTTTGGTCTAGACGAGAAGTGCATTTTCCTGGGTGTAAAAGCTCGCCCTCCACCAGCTAAATGTTTCTGCCAAGAACAAAAAATTATTTACAAAGTGTTAACGACACTGTCAGTGTCTGAATCCGGCTCCATACATGCGAGTGTTACTTTGTTTCTTCCTTCTCCAACTCAATCCTTGCTATATGGTGTCGACCTAGGCCTATTATCGGCCCAAGTTGAGGTCTTTGGAAAGGCACAAATGCCGTTGAGAAGTGCCGTTTCCTGCTCGAGACGCGCATGCTTGTCTATTTTGTTCTTCCTGCCTCGCCTTCCATTGCCTTCTACTGGTCAGTGCGGTGTTTCTTTGGGGTATAGAGAGGGAAGTTCTTGGTAGGTGACTTCAAGGGGGAAGCCTAGTATATCCCCAAGGAAGTAGAAGATTTTGTTGAGTAGTCATTATGTAAGCCTCATGTCATGTTGAAAGAGTCGTTGTTTTGGGGGAATAGGCCTGATACTTCCAAGTGTATCCAACGGTGTGGCTTTGTTCATCTGCGTGACCTTTGTCTATATTCAGGGAGACATTATTCACAAGGTTTAACCTACTGCAGCGCTGAGATGTCATACAGCCAGTGAGTGTCTCGTATCATCACTCGATCTGTAGATATGTTAAGGACATACGGTATTTGTTCTGCTTGAGCTGTAACAAAGTCCACTGACGGAATCTGCCTCCCCCTGAGATGTCTTGGGAGATGCACCAGCTTGGGGAAGTAAACTTGGTACATATTTACACATGCGCATTGTGTGTTCAGTGGGCGACTCTTAAGGCAGTTGCGTTTCTTCGGGATTGGGCAAGGCACGTGGAAGTCCTGCTGTGCCACTTCGTTCTCAGTTAAGTTCTGAAGGTCATCTGTAAGCTCCACCACCTTGTCACCATTCTTGCGGAGTGTAACTTCTCTTGTTTTGAGTTAGTGAGAAGATGTTACAGACTGCTGAGCAATTCCTCATGGATTCTTAGTGTCAATCAACACTGTTTTCTTTGTGCTTGCCCCCTAAGCATTTGCTTCATCTTGCTCCGCCACTTGTTCTTATTGTTCTTATCTTTAATTTTACTTTCTACATAGTCAACACAATCATGCTAGAAGCTTTAGGCAATACCTTGCATACATGAGCATATTACACTCAGCTCGTCTACTAGTTCGTATTTTCACAACAATGTTCTTAAGCCTAGGTCTAGGTTAGGAGGGGAACAAACAGGGCGCAAAATCCGGATCACCGTCCGCTCTTCCTTATAAAATAAAAGTCTTGTTGGATTTTATTCTTAAATCAATATTCTAGCTCCTAAGTCTAGAATACGTCTGTTTTGTGCTTCTTCTTCTTCTTCTTTCCATCTACGTGAATGATGTTGTGATTGCTAGTCCCCCATTGTCAAAACCAGAACATTCTTTTTTTGTTCTTCAAATAAGTAAATAAAAGTGGCAATTATCTGCTTCTACTAAACATGAATTGGCATTTATTAAGTGTGAAAAGGTTCACATTGGGGTTGGTAAGCCTATTCATGGAAACTTTTGCCTCCATCCGTGTTAACCTGACGCACATGGGACCGCAGACTAGACAGTATCGGCGGCCGGAAGTTCATGCATGAATTAAGGAAGCAGACTACTCACTTCCTCGGTCTGAGGCTCAGAAGAAGTAAACCATATAGTGAAGCGAAAGGTTCTAAGACTTTATCAATCTTGATATCTGTATTTGAGGGAACTAATAGTGCTAGCGGATTAGTTTTCCACCAACATCCAACACGATTATATAGGGTCGCACTGGGTCTCTGATATCTCTAAGCGATTCTTTTTTTTTTTCTTATTCACGGCCGTAGGTGAGGGCTCAGGCGTTGCTGCAATTGCATGCCATTCTTAATTGACATCTAATATCTTCCCCTCAACATTCGAGCACCTGTTTAGCAGGTCTCAGCAAAGCTGTTGACCTTGCAAGAAGTACCATCGGGGCCGCTGGACAGCTTGGTAGGCTCACTGCCATCAGAGTTGCCCTCAAACAGATCGCAGTTCTTGCCCTCATCCTGGCAAGCGTTGGAGATGGTGCAGGTGTCGCCATAGTTGGTGTTGACTAGGAGATGTGTCAGCTAACGGTAGAAAAGAGATAAAGGGCTTAACTTACTGCCGCAGAGAACGCCACCGTTGACGGCGGCAATGTTCTCAATGACAACATTGCGAGGACCACCATTGTCCTTGCAGTTACCGCAGGACCGAACAAGCTTGCCATAGTCCTCGACGTAGAAATCAGAGATCTCGACGGTGCCGCGGCCGTTGAATTGAACGACCTTATCGGAAGCGTGGAAAGCACCGCCTCCACGGATGATGGAAGTACCGGACTTTTGCTTCAGGGTGATGGCATCTTCGCAGACGTCTTCGAACCAGACGTTCTCGAGAGTGCATGAGCCCTTGCAGTGAACACCCTCAGCCTGGCCGGGGCCAATGATGACATTACGGAGAGTGGCGCCGTCCTCGAGAATGAACATAGCGTCAGCCTCGCCAGTCTCTTCCTGGTCCTTGCAGACAGCAGCTGGTTCGTGTTAGCTAGTCAGGTATGAAAGCTCTATATCGAGAGACTTACGAGATCGATCGTAGTAGGTCATGCCACCATCAAGCTCACCAGAGACGGGGATAGCAGTAGCAACAGCAGTAGCACCGCTGGAGGCAGGGATAGTTCGTGTGATGCCTCCAGAGCCAGAGCCAGAATCGTTTTCGGCGGGCTCACTGGTAGGAGCGGCAGTTGGACTGGCGATGACGGTGTTGATAGGAGCATCAGAGGGGGCATCAACGGGGGTGTTGACAGGGTCCGAGGGAGTATCGACAGGCTCTTCAGGAGACGCAACAGGTTCCTCGGGAGCAGGAACAGCAGGAGGGAAAGAAGGCAGGCCATAATCGCCGCCCTCGTTGTTTCCACCTTGAGCAGGGGCTTGGGGAGGTGCAGGAAAACCGGGGAATCCGAAGGCAGGGAAGTCGAAATCGGTCTTCTTAACTGAAACAGCCTTCTTGGAGGAAGAGTCAGGGATACATTGGCTGTACCACTTGCTGGCTTCAACACAAGTTGATCCAGAAGGGCACTCCTTACCTCCGGAATAGACGCTACCACCACACTGGCCGTACATCTGTACAGCAGCAAACGCTGTGCCAAAGTTGGCAATTGTCAGAAGGGCAGAAGTCCGCATTTTGGAATATGTTGGTTAAACAAGAGTACAGTAATAACAAAAGAATGTGATATGCGGGCCTGCCCGTTACTGCCAGAGAGTGATACGAAAGAAAGTACAGAAGGTGTCGTGAGAAGCTAGATCATGATGGTCTGCAGTACCGTCCTCCTTATATAGCGGCATTTATCATACAATATTCCTATCCCTTGACCTCCAAATACAAGCTTATTGACCCTGCCACGGAAGCTAATGGCAGAAACCGAAGAGACGCCCGATGAAGCGGCAGCCAGTCTGTCACTGAAACCTTGACTGTGGCGTACAGAGAAGCCTTGGCTCAAGTCTATTCAAAGGGTCTGGTAACCGAGAAGGTTGGATTGGCGGGCTTTAGAAAATGTACGGATGATAGATTAGGGGGTCAGATACCCCAGCTCGGTGGGAAGCCAACAGCATAAGGGAACAAGTGACCACCCGGTCGCTTGTAAGCTGGACGAAGGCGCAGAAGCCAAGTAAAGTGTTAGTGGTTTCATCTGAAATGGAGAAACGAAGATGAGGACCAAGTAATTTCCCTTATGTGTAGTTGGGTCCCTGGATACACCTGGCCATTTCAAATGCTGTGTTTTAAGGGCAGCAAAGGTTTATGATTGACTGGGAATTCGTGTTTGGCCACAAGTCCTTTGTTTATATTGATTGATCATACACTTATTGGTTACTTTGCCATGATCGACTAGCATAGGCACCCGTCCACCAATGAAAGCTAAAGCATCGTACCAGGAACTCAGTATGTCTTTAGGCTAGTTGGATGTACATACAGACCAGGTCCTAATTAGTAGAACAGCTTCAAGGAGTCAAAGTCTGAGACATGAGATGTTTTAGACCCTGTAAGTGAAGAATGCAGCAGAAGAGTTCTTCGATAGCGAGGATAAGCCAACCAAGACATTTTGGTTCGTTCTCCATTTATACGATCGCAGTTGCATTCACGCATGAGCCAGAGCTCGTATTCCTAGCTGCGATCTCAAGGATTTACTAATCTGGGGAAGACTTGGGTCTGAGCTTGATGATGCTGTTCTAGTGTAACGGTGCAAGCACCCATCTGATCAAGCAGAAGTAATGAAGGTGCTATTAAAAAGTCCACATAAATTAGTTAATTTGACGGCACCAGAACTAGGATATGTATATTTCTTGTAGGAATTGCTTGCTTCGAAGGTCGTTAAAGCGATTGCGTACCTCAGACACATCGAGGCTGGCGATAGCGCCGCGCACCTGGCCTAGTGCTCAAATAAACCATATTTTTGCAAGGACTTATTTTTGCGTCTCACAGGCAAAGAATTATGGTTAGCGGAAGCTTATTTCTAATCATCATTTAGCTTCATCTTTGACGACTCTTGGCAATGTGAAAGAAGTTCTACTATGTCCGGGAGGGAAGTGAATGGACAGTATTGGTGACCTCACGTGTGTCGTCATGTGACTTACAGCTCACAATTTCGAGCTTCCATGGGATTCTCCTTCCCCTTTTTCATGGAACGCCAACCAGCCCAGCCCAGCCCATTATAATCGAATGAAAGGGGCCCGGGTTACAATAAGATGACGCCACGGGGCTTTCAAAACTGGGGAATATTGACATTTGGAGCAGCGCGACTGTCAATAGTGCTGGCCAAACCCAACATTGAGATGGACCTGATTCATGTTGAGCACAATTACAGAAGACAAGCATTATCGTGCAGTGTCGTATCGTGTCACGAGAGCAATTGCCTGTCTCATCTTAACGTCTGATGGGACTATTGCTGGGCGGCTGCGCTATTAACTTTTTCTGAGATTGCTCTCCTTTTTGGACACGAGAGACTGAGAGATGGACCACTTTTTCTAATTTAGAATGGTGTCTGTCATTTCGTAGTATGGAGGGTACCTACAGTAAGAGGGATTCTTTGTGGCAGGCAACATAGGGGGAGGTAGAGTGCTGTACTGACTGACCAACAGCTGGACTGAGGGATGATGCGTGGCATATCTGACTCCAACGAGAGGCCAATTCTTATCTTGCTCATTGACTGCATTTCATCGCATTCCTTGTTTCTGTCTCTTATCAATAATCATATGTCGCCTCCGATGACGGTATCCTCAAAAACTGTCTCCCGTTCAAAAACGCTACTGTAAGGCGAGCCAAGTTTAGAGACCCCCAGATTTTTACAGGGATTATTAGCTCTCAAGCCCAATCAGCTCTGGCAGAAGGTCCAGACCCAGACCCAAAAGTCCAAGACCCGGTCTTTTTCGCGTCAACGTGGGACTGGCAAAGCACTGTTTGTGCTTCGGTAGCCGTAACCGTTAAGTTACTCCAGGTTAATAAGTCAGAACTCGACTGATGTTCTGTTCTGTTCTGTTCCCCGTCTTGTTTCCCAGCACGCACATACCTACCTACCTACCTACCTACCTACCTACCTACCTACCTACCTACCTAGGTAATTAACTAGGACACGATCCAGTCCAGTCGTCTCACTTAGATACCGGGGCATTGCTTCCTTAAGACCTCCTCTCCTTCCTCTTCTTTCTCTCCCACAACCCGAACCTAACCCCCAACCTAAGCCCGAAGCCGCGTCATTCCCATTTATCTTGGTATCTATTTATCAACCATGTCGTCGCCCTCCGGATCATCTCAAGGCGGTTCCAAGCGCAAGAGAAACTCGCTTCGCGTCGAGTCCAACCACGACCTTGGTGACAATGGCATCCAGACATCTTCCCGCGATGCTTCGGGCGAGGAGGGCGATACAACCGCCGCTGAGTCTGGACACCTTCACGCCCGCAGTTCAGCTCCGATTCCTAAGAGACAGCGCTCCAGCTCGAACCGTGATCACACCATTGACCCTGGTGAGCCCAGCGACACCACCGAGGCCAGCGTCGACATTGCTGAGCGAGTAGGTCGCAAGGGACGTCAGCCTTCCCTGAAGGAGCTCGATGAGGAGGAGCAACGCAGAATTGAGGCCATGCCTCCTCCTCCCATTGGCAAACTACAAGACCCTGCTGGTGGCTACAAGACCAACCCTCCTCCTGTCGGACGACCCGTCCGTGTCTACGCCGATGGTGTCTTTGATCTCTTCCATCTTGGGTACGTCTCTTGCTTGCGTTTTGCCCACTCTGAGAATACAGAGTGGGCCGAGTTGCAATTGCGACCGAATTGTGCTAACAGCTTTCTAGCCACATGCGACAGCTTGAGCAGGCCAAGAAAGCTTTCCCCGACACAACGCTGGTTGTCGGCGTCACAGGCGATCACGAAACACATAAGCGCAAGGGTTTGACTGTCATGTCTGCCGCTGAGCGTGCTGAGACTCTCCGTCACTGCAAGTGGGTCGATGAGGTTATTGAAGACTGCCCATGGGTTGTCACTCCCGAGTTCCTCGACGCCAACAAGCTCGACTACGTTGCCCACGACGACCTTCCTTATGGCGCTGATGAGGGCGATGACATTTACCAGCCCATCAAGGCCGCTGGCAAGTTCCTGGTTACCCAGCGTACAGAAGGTGTCAGCACAACTGGCCTCATCACAAGGTGAGACGATTTCCATCCTCTTTAAAAACATTGTTCTAACGTCTGTAGAATCGTGCGCGATTACGAGAAGTACATTGCCAGACAGTTCAAGCGTGGTACTTCCCGCCAGGAACTCAACGTCAGCTGGCTCAAGAAGAACGAATTGGACCTCAAGCGCCACGTCCAAGATCTCCGAGAGAACATCACAAACAACTGGTCCACTACTGGACAAGAACTTGGTCGCGAGTTGAAGCAGTTCTGGCCTGTCAGCCGTCCCCAGAGCCCTGCCCGGTTTAACAGCGCGGGCACCGCTGAGGGACTTCGTTCGCCCACTACTCCTGGTACCTCTGGTACACCCAAGGAGTTCATCACCGGATACGCCCTTGGCCTTGTTGGTGGTGTTCGTGGATGGGTGAGTAACGACCAGATCGCACGATCTTGGAGTCAACTGACAACTATATAGATGACCAAGAGCCGAGGAAATGTCACCGATAGCAGCCGACCTCCCAGCGACGACGAGTCTGAGGAGAGTGATGCCCATGGCAAGTCACCAAAGGACTTATCAAACACCCCAACCGCGGCCGCTTCATCCAAGCTATAAACTGAGCCGTGTACATTTACAGTTGTGGGAGGTTGAATATAAACATGTCCGGTTGGTGAAAGAGGCACGGCCACCGCAAACGATTCAGTAGGTGTTTTGTGCAATGGGCTTTTGGATTATTATTTTAATCAGTATTCGGCTATGCGCTTTAATAAAGGGCCGGCATACAAGGCGTTCCGGCTTCTGTTTATGTATTGAGTATTGAATGCTCTTGCGGCTATGAGGAGATCTTAGCATGCTGCTGAGCCAGATTCTTCTGTCTAGTACTACGTGTACGGCAGTTAGGCGAAATAATTGGAAGATTATGTTTGAACGAATCCTACCTGTGTCATGTTTCTCGTGTGCCATGTACTGGACAGACTTGTTTCTCAGAACAGAATAACTCCAAATCCACAAAGGAGCCCAAAACTTACCTTGGAATCGGAATAGCATTTTGTCGCATAGCTAACCAAGTTAGTATGCATTAGCCCCTCGATGAGGCTGGAAGCTCGGAGCGACTCAGTCCGAGTCAGACTTCTCCAGGGTATTTTAGTTCCCGAAGGGCTCAGACGCAATATGCCACGATATGGGGGCGGTTGCGCTTAGTTGGCGTTTAAACTGGGCGGCTATATCACATGTGCAAGTATTTAGAATATTTGATATCGAAGTAAATACTTACCTGAAGTAACGTTTCAATGGAATGTCATCACGTCAGGCATGAGTTGCAATATCGAGGAGAGTATGCTAAACTTGGCCATCAATTAGGTAGGTAGTCAGCAGGAGCATATGACAACACATCAACGACAAAGACAGGAATCTCCGAAAGGGAAGAACGCGATAACAAACCATAGGTGCAAAAAGATACAGACCACAAGGAATATTATCGTCATGTGCTTTGATGTTGGACGTGCCGTGCTAAAGCCTAACTATCGGCGTAAGGTGGGATGTGGAAGACGCTACATCATATCCGTATATACGTCCGAAAGGGAAGCAAGCTCTTGCGGATCTTCTGGAACAATAATTCAAATAGAGTTGGTAATTCATGATTCGGCAGTCTAGCAAACTTGCGGTGTATGGAAGAATTGTAATAACAAAAGGTGAGTGGTACGCAATAGTGACCAGATT
The DNA here is from genome assembly GCA_011034095.1 of Fusarium cf. aywerte. Lineage (NCBI taxonomy): Eukaryota > Fungi > Ascomycota > Sordariomycetes > Hypocreales > Nectriaceae > Fusarium > Fusarium cf. aywerte. The sequence continues at coordinate 354,692 of WETZ01000024.1, forward strand.
GTAAGCAGCTCCCCACGCGCAGATCTGCTTCCCTTCGCAGAAGAGCACATGCGAATCAGACCAGACGTGCATCGGCGCTGAAAATTTAGTCTTAAAAATACCCATGTTAGGAATGGGATGAGTTCATGGTACGGCATGTTAGCGAAAAGCTCGACATCGCAAACCAAGATGTTCATCCAAGCACGATCTGCATTTGGGAAAGCCGCTTCTCATTGATACGGTATTGGTCAAGAAGAGCCTCCAAATACAAAAATAGTCGGATCCCAAGCGCCAAGGGCTTTCCACTCTTGCACGCATATGTGGTTACAATGCTTTCGCAGGTCGCGTGGTGGGCATGAAAGAAGGAATATTCTCCGTGCGGGCCGAATCCTACAGCATCATTCTGGGGCCTCATGAGGATGAAGAGAAGACAATACTATACCCGATACGATGGACAACACACAACGAATATGTAGGCCTAATTTAGGAAGAGCACACGCATGTCGTTTGTGTTGTGTGCCTTGTTGGTGTTGGGGTTGGAATTTCAATGTCCATTTACAGCCAAAAGGCGGGGGGATGGTGGAACAATCTAGGGAACGGTCCGGCCCCGCATGTTTTCGTCTGGGACCGAACACCAACGACTCCCGAGCGAGACGAATTCCTTGAAGAAGAATTGTTCGTGATACAGTAATTAACATCTTGTCCAAGGATCAATGAACCGAAACGCAAGGCACTGTTGGAATCGGCTGACTGATCCACAAGTTACAGAATGCCTCGTCTCAAATTAATTAAATCCTGTAAGCTGTCGATCATCTAACAAGCCTTCATCATGACGCTCACGACTATCTATTTCCCCCTACCTCATTGCACTGTAAGCGAACAGAAGAGCTACAGTACCTACGGACAAGGGGTTGACAGGCGCAGCTCTTGTATTCAATATAAAAATAGGTCATGTCAGGTCATCATCAAGAATCAGCCAATAAGCCATCGCGTGGCTGAGTCTCAGTGTGTCCTTGAAGGGAATTCTGCTTGGTCGTCCTAGCGCCCGACAGGGCTGGGCTACTGTCACCCCTGCACACAAGACAAGGATTCAAATTGACGCTACCAGGGGAACGGATCTAGCATAGATTTTAAATCTAAGGTAACTTAGGTGTCATACCTATCATGGATGAGGAGGAATGAGGTGAGGGTTGGATAACCAGCTAATCATGCAGCAGACTCTATGAATCTCGGATCACACTTTTCAAATCTCGGGCCAAGAAATCAACACAGACCATGTTGACAGCGGTTTAACGGCGTGCAGGCCTTATCAGGCTTCGGGCCATGGCATGGGTGGGTTCGAGCTAATTGTTCAGTAACCCACTGGATAAGCACTTGTAAGGTTAAACATGGGAGGCTGGGAATAACGTGGTTCAGCTAGCAAGAGAGAAATTTTGAGAATAGTCGCAATAAAGAAGACGATATTCTCATAGTAATGTTAATAATATTAATATCAATATTGGTGATTCCGTAGCATTGACTTAATAATACAAAACATGGTCTGCTTACCAAGTATGGAAGTCAGCAGGCTCGGACTAGGTAGGCATCCTGTTAGCCTGGGGAAGGCACAATACAGCACTATAAGCTGGTTCCTGTCGACGATGCAAGTGCAAGTGAGAGCGGGCAGGCAGGCAAGGGGGACGCCCCAGTCGGCCGCCGTTCCTGCACTCTACAGTAAGTAATTAGTCTAGGTACCTCCTATAGCTCAAGTCCAATCGGCTCAGCCTCTTTTTGTATTGGATCTTTTTTTCTCCTACAACCATCAATCCCTGTCAAGTGTGTGATGGGCCGTTATCATGATCGCTTCTAAAACAGCTACCAACAGGCGCCTTAACGCCCTACCCGCACACGCTCACGCCCACGCAGTACAGATAGTATCCCTACAGAACAAGCAATAGAGCACGATACAGCCTAGCCACAAGGTGAAGGTGTTTCGACAGGTACGCCTCCCGGTCGCTTCCCCTGCTTACAAGGCTCGAGCTTTGGTTACACGTTTTCTATCAAATACAAATCATTCTTACTGATCGTCCCCGCCATCGCGTCTCTCCCCGTAAAGCATTGGATAGCTGTATAAGCGCGTCTTATTCATCCGCAGGACATCGGATCGGTCGGAAATACTTACTAACGTTAAGTCATGTTAGTCTCTCTATTCTCGTACGACGTACGGTAATGCACTGCACCACGCCTGGGCGCTAGTCGCTTGATCAGGTACCGTTCCTTGAAGGCTTAGATGGCGCTTGCGGCCCCGTCCCGCCACTTGTCCCATCGCATCTCGACGAACAGGGAGCGGCAAGCAGGCGACAAGGGTTGATGCGAAGTGGTGGCACATGGGCAGGGAAGCCAACTCAAACCAAATGAAACCAAACAATGGATGCACTAGAGGACCTTTTACTTTTGGTCTCGAGGACATTCTACCCATGCTCTCTACAGCATGCCCAGGCACTCCAAGTGCCTTGCATCGTCCACCACTTACTTGGGTGACTGCACAGAACATCTAATCTTGTCCATCCATGCATCAAGGCCCTGCGCCCCATGCTCAGCTCGCAGGGTTATCCTCAATCTTGGGTCAGTCACTTGGAGTCTCCCCTGCAACTCCAACTCTAACCCTTCCCAACTAATCTGCCCAGATCCAACTAGCAATGCCTCTCTTGGTTCCTTTCTTAGTATCAGAGTAAATATCTCACTTATACTGAGCCCTGTCTTCACATCCACATACATCCCTGCTCATCGCTCGAGGCTAGCATCGCCTACGCTGTGTCCCCAGCCTTAGCCGTCCGTCCCCTTTCTCCATCTATTGATCTTGACGAAATTCTACGTCAACTCCCCCACTATCACTCTCTCTTGATGCTCTATACCCTCATCGCCCACCTTCTTTACATGAGCCTAAAGTCTTCCATCTGCCGGGACTTGCTCATCCGCCTCTCTTGGGGGGCTGTGTCTTACTAAGTTTGGCTTGACCTTCAACAATTCTCCGGACCCTTTGCCTTTTTTCTAATTCGTGCTTCTATTATCAACTACGGGCCATGGCTAGTCTCAAGAATATCATGAATACTGAGGACGAGCCAGTCGATCGACGATCCGAGGGCCGTTCCACTGCACTGACCTCAAGGTCATCTTCTGTTCACAGCTATGCTACATCATTAAATCATCAAACACCCTCTTCTTCTTCTCATAACAATCCGCCTGATCCATCAGGATCGTCCAAGTCATCATCTGTTATTGATCACTCATCACCAACTGCTACTGAGCCCACCATGAATCATCGACGCCGTAGCAACATGAGTGTTGACTCCAACGAAATGCCCTATGGTCCTGCTCAGCATGCTTCATCGTCGACCACTCCTATGAGACCTTTCACTGCGGGAGCGAACAGTGAGCCGCATGTCAAGTTGACTCCAGTTACCAGAAAGATCAGCAAGGCAAAGAAAGGCGTGCCAGTTCATAACTGCGATCAGTGTCCTAAGGTAAGTCTCTTGCCTCGATCCATAAGTACGACTTTCTAACCTAGTAGACATTCTCTAGAGCAGAGCACTTGAGGTTCGTTTCTGTTCCGGATCTGAAGAACGTATCTAACATTGTGACCCAGACGACATCAGCTCACCCACTCTCCTCCGGATCTGTATTGTCCCATTCGCAATTGTAGCAAAGCTTTCCATCGCAAGGACCTTCTCGAGCGACATGTACAGAAACAGTAGGTTAAGTACCCCGTGTTAGAGATGTTCCGATATTAACAAAGCACAGTGAGCAGGATGCCTCAGATGTTAGGGAGGCGAAACCTTTTAGTAGTTCGAAGACACCTTCCCTGCCCTCTGCGCATAATTCGGGACATAAGCAAAGTCAAGGCTCCAGCAGCACCCGAACGTTAGCTTCTGCTCCAGGCAGTTCTAATATGCCGGAACCCTGGTCACCATTGGCCCCTGCAGCCAACCCAACTCGCAGTTACAACTCGCCTCATATGAGCGTGCCAGAGAACTATTCCCAATCAGACACCTACATGTTGGATCCTACGCTGCCAGCAACTGGCGCTTTCGTACCAAACTATACTGAGCAGCCAAGAAGCATGCCAGATATGCCCATGTTGAACACTATACCTGGCAGCGTAACACCAGAGCTCTGGCAGGATAGTTCCGCTTCAACAAGCACCTTTTCGACTCCTCCAGATAACGCAAGACGCCCTCGATTTGCTGTGCCGGCTACGAACGGACCCTGGATGACCACAACTACGACTTACCAGACCACCCCGAACGATATGCCAAGCACGAGTATCGACCATGCCGTCTATCCTGTCTCATATCCATACAACAGCACTCCGCCACAGGTTTACCAGCCTGTATTTGATAACATGGACCTCTCCATACCGGCATACCCCGAAGGCAATACTTTCAGTACTGTCAACCAAGTTCCAACTTCCACAGTTCGTAGCGTATCCCCTTCACTGGCTGTTACTCAATCTGAGACTTTAGTAGCTGTTCCAACGCTACCAACTTCAGGCCGGGCTTTCGATTTGGCCGGCTGCAGCCCTGGGCCTTCAGGAGGAAACGGCTTGTTGAGCAACGAAGACCTGATGCCCCTGTCTCTTTCTACTGCTGCTAGCGAGGCAATTCCCAGATACCTGGAGGTCTACTGGGACAAAGTGCACCCCAAGAATCCTATTGTTCATAAGCACACGTTCCAAGACGTGCCTAAGGAAGAGACAGAACATCTACAGGTGCTGCAATGTGCTATGGCCGCCTTAGCAACACAATTTATTCCCAACGCCGAGGATCGTATGAAGGGAGCGCAACTTCATGCTTACGCCTGGCAACAGTCCAAAGTGGTGAGTTGAGAGAGTAGAGACTGGCGCACAAAGCAATCGACCGGTGCTGATACACTTAGTTTACACATATTGAAAAGTGGTCAATGCCAGTCCAGCAAACGATTGCATTGTGCGAATATTACGCACGTTTCCGCGGTAGAAAATCACATTCACACCAACCCTCTGCCCGGTTCATTTCACTCTATCATAGGGTTAGTTCTTCTTCTTGACTTTTTCTATCTTTCTTTCAATATTCTCTTATGATACCACTTTCGCTACTCTTCTTCTTTCTTTTGATAGCTTTGTCTGCCTCATGCTCTTCTTCTTCTTCTACTACTACTACTTTTACAACCTGCATTCGAACACTTGGCTCAACTCCCAATAGGTCGTCAGTGATCAACACAATTCCACCTCTTGCTCCTCCAGAGAAGAACATCAAGCTTGGAAAGCCTGGATTGCCATAGAATCGCAACGGCGGTTGTTGGCGGCTTGCTTCCTGCTTGACGTACACAGCTCATGGTATCACGAACACCAATACATGCCCATTGCCGGCTTGGATTACTCTTCTCCGAGTACCCTGCCAATCCCACTTACAGCTACAACAGCAAACGCTTGGGAAGCACAGGACGCCCAATCATGGTCAAAATTGCGGACAAGAAAGGCCCCTAAAACCGTTTCTAACACGAAACTGGGAACACTATCCGCTTCCGATATAGCATCTGGTCCAGCCTTTGATGCGGCAGTTCTACTTGCTGTGTACTCATTATTTCTTCCACGTCGCCAGAACCCAGCGCAAGTTGGTTTCATCGAAGACGCAGCAAAACTTCAGCCAGATGTATTTCACATTTCAAGAATGTTCCCTGACTCAGCCATTGCTAGCACTTATCTGGCATTGCATCACACACCTCTTTATTATTTGTTATCAGTATCTGGCAAGAGCTGGGTATTCAATAAGAAGGTGACTAACTTGAATGTATTCACGGAACACCAGAAGCTCCTGGCAACATGGCGAAGCTCGAGCACGGCTTCAATAGCAACAGTGTTTGCTGCGCGGGCTTTGAAGCTCTTTCTTGGTCTACAAACCTCGCCCAGCCAAGGGCAATCCAACAAAGCGGAGATTTGCCTAACAGAAACAATGTCCTTATCCGACATATCAGATTACTGGGGGGTATATATCTGCACCTTAATCTGCTGGGCTTTCGGTCTGACAGCGAAGCAAGACACGTCCAATATCGTCGCAGCACAAGAAGCTACGAAGGGATGGATCTTGAGGGTTGCATGCCAAGAACCCTCTGAGATACAAGCTCAAAGTGAGCAAAATGGAGCCCGAGGGGTTGTCGGTCTTGTAAGGGGGATATTAGCGAATGACTGTTTAGGAGGAGGGAACATTCTTTTTGCTGATGCTGTAACCGTCCTGAGACGACTGGAGGATGAGACGACTGGAAATTGTTGAGTTGGTGTATGAAAAAAGTGCATTTCCATGCGGTCGAATTTGTATGGGTTGGGTGCATTGCAGCATTTGACGTGAAATAGGGAGCGCCGCGACCGAAGCTTGACGGTCAAAGCAGCAAGGAAAGCAGTGCGCGCACACATGTCACGGAGTAAATGTGTTGGTTCTATAGGAAGGCATTTTCCCTCGGTTGTAGACGTCAGTTCATTGATAGCATAGCATGGCATAGCGTTGCAGACACGAATGCACTGGTTGGTGTTTCTGTTATTTGAATTCACATGCTGCACCCACACCTTGATAAGATGTTGCGTTGCATAGCTGTAAAACTGTTGAGAATGTCACACCGAAAGACAAAATGAGACATAGAATTGGTGATATCAATTCGAATTATTGACGTTGCGACGATTTCTTCCCATGTTCTCTCGGAAGTCTCGGGGACTTGATGCGGATCCAACTGGAGACGAAATTACGAAGGTTATTCTCGTTCATCTTGTTTATGGAGCAGAGCAGCTCACACCAGCTTGAGAAAAGGAGCTCGGATGGGGAACTAGTCTAGGGGATGAGAGAGAGAAAGCTTTAAGTGGCTTGTGGCGCCGTCTCAGCTCGAGACAGAGGCAGAAGAGGAAACAGGAAAATAAAAACAAGGGTCCAATTAGTCTGAAATGAGGATAATGTTTTGGCGCATTCCAGTGACGTTGAAATGGGCTGCCACTCTTGTACCGGTTTTAGAAGAGCAGAAAATAAAATGCCGATTAAAAGATTAATTTGACTTGGAGAATGGATATTCGTGCCAATCGGGAAAGTGAGAGAAGGTAGAGAGAGTACTAACCTATTGTTTATCACTTGTGCATGTATTGTATGGCTACTAAGCTAGACTTGGAAGTACTTAAGGGTTAATAGCAATGAGGTCCTGATCACATGCGAAGAAGTATGATAGTTATGGTCAAAAGAAGAAGCGGTGACAAGAAAAGCGACAGAAATTTAGCCATCCATTGTTATTAGTCTACCTAGCATAGCACCATACCATACCATACCATACCATGCCCTTGTTGATGTCCGTGTCTGAGCGGTGATGGAAGATCATGTTTCCATTGTTAGGTTAGTCTCACCTCAGTCAGGGTCAGAAGTACCGTATCCGTAGAGTACAGTACATGGGCAAAAGTGCCGTCTGCCGACGATAACTCGCGTTCTTCAAACTTACTTCCGACTGAGCTCAGAGTGAATTGACGACTTGAATGTTGGACGTCTCGCATCAGATAGTCCTAGATGGATAGATGATAGTATGACATATACCAAGAGTTCCGATCTGGCAGGTTCCCGGACAATCGGCACCATGGGGGTCACAAAGCCAAGGCCAAGAACCCAAAGTGTACATAGGAGGAGCTGCCTGTTATGGAGTGGAGGATCCAATCGAGGGGAACGGATATGATGACTTTTGGCTTGTGCAATACGATACGATACGATGGAATTCAAGACGAGGCATATATGTAGCCCTAAGGCGAGGTACCCAAGACTTAACAGGTAACTAGACTCGAAACCAACAACAATTAGATACCTAGTCTAACGTAATATGAGGCTAAACGAGAGCGGAAGAAGTTGAGTTTGCTTCATTCAGTCAAGTCAGGCTAAAAGCGAAAGGAACGAGAGGCATTTTTCTCAATAGGTAGGTAGCAAGGCAAAGAAAAAGAGAGAGAGAGAGAGAGAGAGAGAGAGAGAGAGAGNCTAAACGAGAGCGGAAGAAGTTGAGTTTGCTTCATTCAGTCAAGTCAGGCTAAAAGCGAAAGGAACGAGAGGCATTTTTCTCAATAGGTAGGTAGCAAGGCAAAGAAAAAGAGAGAGAGAGAGAGAGAGAGAGAGAGAGAGAGAGCGAAGTACGGCAAGTATCTTTTGTTAGTAACGGCTTCACGGCTTGTTCAGTTGCTGTAGACGCCCCGTATAAGTCTAGAATACGTGTCCAGTGACAGTCCCCTAGTCAGTCACGGCCAAATCGGCACGGGAGGAGACGCCCCCAACAAGCCATCGACGGGCTCTAAGTTAGCCTGGTCTCGTATGGTCTGGGCTTAAGGAGCCGAGCTGGGCTGGAGTAAAGGTGAAGCCAGAAGGAATAAGAGGGTTAGGAGAGTAAGATTACCTACTTTAGTACTGTACCTGACTGCCCGCCTATCGAATGTACCACTTGGTCTATACTCAACCCAAGTCCTACAATAAATATAAACAAGGGTAGGTATTTTCTTTTTTCTACTCCTACCGTTCCATCTTGTTTCTCTTTTCTAGACTACTACGTACAGTACGTGCTAGGTTTGTCTGTTATTATGCAAGACACAAGGCGAGATTAACCCATTTATCTGCTCCATAGGCCTGTTACTCAAATTAGTATCATGGTTACTCCTGAGTCTCTATCCATCTCGTCTCGTCTATAACCGAGTTCGGTTTTAATTTGAATCGCAATTCTACTGCCTTCGAATGCCTTCTTATACTCTTTCTATTTCTCTTACGAACGAGCTCGATCCCACCTACACACCGCCGACAGTCAATAGCCTCACCCTCTGACTACGCGATCGACCGTTATACTTTCGGCAACTTGTCTCGACCCGGTCCAAGAACTTTGCGCGTTCCTCGTCCTATAACTGGCGCTGACATTGACAACGAGGCTTGGTTGTGGCTTGGTTTTTCGTCACTCTTCACGAAGAGACTGCACCAGGTTGAAAAAAGGATACGATCCTTTACGGGCAGTGCAATCACGATCATCGAGAAGGAAGAAAACCAACAAAAAATAAACAAAAGTGCGAGCGAATGTGCACGTCGCATGTTGAACGAGAGAACCAATACCAAGACCAAGATACGACACGGCCACTTATACAGCCGCATTGAAAAAAAAGGGGCCGAAAAAGGAGTTTCATCCATGCAAACGATTTAGAGCTGAAGCTGAGCCCCAAGCTTGCGAAACGAATAAAGACGACCGACGCGAATAATTCGAACTTAGACGAGCAGACACTTTGAGTGACAAAGCCTGTTGCTGAGGGAATATTCTTAGGATATTTTCCAACACAGCAACAACTTAAACTCAAATAGTATTTACCTAGGTATTTATTATCTGCATCCGTACCTGGCTCGGTTGGTACTGTACGAATTCGGTTTTTGATTGCTACGTCACTTTATTCTGGACCAGCCCCTTCGAGTTGGATCTCCCGCCCCCCACCCACCAATCCAATCCAATCACTTCCACCATCACCTACATTACATTACATTGCCTTGGCCCTTTCCCCTGGGTTGAAGTGGAGGGAAGACAATTCTGTAACAGGTTACAGGGCACTTGGTGAACGTCATCACCTGGAAATATCAGCCTGAGCTGAGGTCGAGCCTGAGACACAGACCCGACCCGACACCACACCCACTGCCACCGGAGTGGTGGTCAAACGTGGACAGGGGTTGCAGGTTGCTTTTCAGGGCCATCAGCGCATTCACCCCGCTGTCGATCGATCTAACCCGACTGGATCTGTGCTGTACCTAGGTACCCTCTAGACTGCAACTGAACGGGGAGCTCCAGGCCTAGCCAAGGCCTTTTCTTCCGTCATGGTGCGCATCATCCCAACACGGCTCAAATCCTCCTCTCGATCTTCCTCTTCCTCCTCCGCAACTTTCTCCGTCAGCAACGGAAACAACAGAAAAAATCGCAGCAACAGTCCCCCCATGAGATCAAAAAATGATAGCACGAGCCCTTCCAGGGATACTGGAAATGGCCTGGCTTTAAAAGTTTGGATTTTAAGGGTAAGTATTGTATTGTACCCAATGCTCATACTGCACTGCGCTCTGCGGCAGCATGTGAACTCCAAATCATCTGCCTTGTTCAGGTTGCATCACCGCTTCTTCGCCCCTCGACTGCAATACATTGGCTCGAACACAGCGCCGACATCAGAGAATAAATCCAACCTGCGAATAATTGCTGACCTTCCACCAGGGAAAAGACCTTGCGGCCAAAGATCGCAGCGGCACATCCGATCCTGTGAGCTCCTCTCTACAAACACCACCCTCTCAAAATGCTTCACGAAGTACTGACAGACGCCCCAGTACATCATTCTTAGCTCCGGCGAATCTCGAATCGTAACCAACGATGTCCCCAAGACACTCAACCCAGAATGGAACGTCGCCGAAGAAATCCCTCTTACTTCCGTCCAAAACCTGGTCCTAGGTGTTATTTGCTGGGACAAGGACCGGTTTGGAAAAGACTACATGGGTGAATTCGATCTCGCCCTCGAAGAGATCTTCAACAATGGAAAGGTTGAACAACAGCCGACCTGGTACCGTCTTAAGAGCAAGCGCCCTGGCAAAAAGACAAGCGTTGTCTCTGGAGAGGTTCAGCTACAGTTCTCTCTCGTCGACACCACAAACCCGTCCGCTACACCACAGGAAATCCTTGAAAAGTTCCAAGCCCTAGTGAGCGCCGCTCCTGTCGGCTCTCGCAACGTCACGCCGTCAATGACACCCAACCTGGCCCCTACTGCGGCTCCCCAATCCGTCCCTAATGCCCAGGATAGTCCCAGCGACGAGGACGACGATGTGGACTTTGATGAAGACGATTCTGATTCAAGCGAGTCCGACTCAGGAGACGATCAAGAGCAAGACCCGATCAAGCGCAAGCGTCGACTTCGAATTCGAGGGCTCAAGAAGAGAAGACGCAACAACCCGTACGCGTTTGCCAGCAATGGCTTCGATGTGTGTGGCGTCATCTACCTTGAAGTAGTCAAGATTACAGACCTGCCTCCCGAATCCAACCTTACACGCACAAGCTTCGATATGGATCCATTTGTTGTTGCATCCCTCGGCAAGAAGACCTATCGCACTCGGCGCATTCGTCACAACCTTAACCCTGTCTTCAATGAGAAGATGCTGTTCCAAATTCAGAGCCACGAGCAAAAATACTCCTTCTCTTTCACCGTTATCGACCACGACAAGTACTCTGGAAACGACTTCGTTGCTTCCTGCACCCTTCCACTTCATGAGTTGATCGAGCGAGCCCCCAAGGCAAACCCTGAAACTGGACTGTACGACCTCAAGGTGCCTGCGCAGGCTGAGGCGCTCCCTGCCCGGTCGCGATTTAAGAAGCTCGCCATGTCGCGTTCCAACTCTTCTTCTAGCATTAGCAAGATGATCCGTCCACCACTGAGCAAGCATGCGTCAAGCAACAGCACAACAACACCATCTCCGGTGGCTGCTCCCACGTCAGCACCTACTGCTAACATGCTGTCGCCAGCCGATGCCCTTGCAAGCACAGGTGCTGATCCGGATTCAACCGCTCAGGAGGGTGGGGATGCCGATTTCCACGACTACACAGTGCCCCTCAAATTGAAGGACCTTGAGAAGTGGGAGAAGAAGCACAACCCTGTTCTGTACCTGCGTGCCAAGTACATGCCATACGATGCTCTTCGACAACAATTCTGGCGAGCCATGCTTCGACAATATGATGCCGATGAAAGTGGCAGAATTAGCAGAATTGAACTCACAACGATGCTTGAGGCTTTGGGTTCCACTCTTACTGAGGCCACTATCGACACCTTCTTTTCTCGATTCCCCCACCGAGATGCTGACAACGAGGAGAACTGGGAGCTTACCATGGATGAAGCCGTCATCTGTTTGGAAGACCAGCTCGAGGGCCAGAGACGAACTTCAGCTACTGCGACGGATAAACTCAAGCACCTCGTACCAGACATGAAGAACCTCCTACACGTGTCTCGTCCTGGCCACAGTAATAACAATAGTGGTTCGGAAAACCCTAGTGTTCTCGACTTGGATAACACATCAGGAACCCAGACACCAGCTTCCAACGTTCCCACACTGAAGACACCTGCTGATGAAGAGAACGACCCGCTCGATAAGTCTGACAGTAGCGATGATCGTGGTGAAGAGCATGTGATAGAGATTCGGGAATGCCCCATCTGCCATCAACCGCGACTGAACAAGCGCAAGGATGCTGATATCATTACCCATATCGCAACCTGCGCGAGCCAAGACTGGAGACAGGTCAACAGCGTCTTGGTGGGTGGGTTTGTAACTGCTAGTCAGGCTCAGCGCAAGTGGTATTCCAAGGTCATCACCAAGATCTCTTACGGTGGATACAAGCTGGGTGCCAACTCAGCCAATATCCTGGTCCAAGATCGTCTTACAGGACAGATTAATGAGGAGAAGATGAGTGTCTATGTCAGACTAGGAATTCGCCTTTTGTACAAGGGTCTCAAGTCTCGAGATATGGAAAACAAGCGAAGTAAGTATAGATGGTGGAACGCTATGGAACGACCCCAGAACTAAGCTAACATGAGAAATAGTCCGAAAGCTGCTTAAGAACCTCAGTATCAAGCAGGGTAAGAAGTTTGACGACCCTGCGTCCAAGGATGAGATCGAAAAGTTCATTGCTTTCCATGGTCTCGATATGTCCGAAGTTCTTCTGCCACTGGAAGAGTTCAACAACTTCAACGAGTTCTTCTACCGCGCCCTCAAGCCTGGCGCTCGTCCTTGCTCAGCACCCCACAACCCTCACATTATTGTGTCACCAGCCGACTGCCGTAGTGTTGTCTTTAACTCCATCTCAACTGCGACCAAGATCTGGGTCAAGGGTCGTGAGTTCAATATGAAGAGACTCCTGGGAGACGCCTATCCTGAGGATGTATCGCGATTTGAAGGTGGAGCCCTAGGTATCTTCCGACTGGCTCCTCAGGACTACCATCGCTTCCATATTCCTGTCGATGGTGTCATGGGCAAGCCTAAGACGATCGAGGGCGAGTATTACACAGTCAACCCCATGGCTATTCGATCGGCTCTGGATGTGTACGGAGAGAACGTGAGAGTCCTCGTGCCCATTGATAGCGAGTGTCACGGGCGTGTTATGGTTATCTGCGTAGGTGCCATGATGGTTGGCAGCACTGTTATCACCCGCAACGAGGGCGACAAGGTCCACCGTGCAGAGGAACTCGGATACTTCAAGTTCGGCGGCAGCACCATCTTGCTACTGTTTGAACCTGGAAGAATGGTGTTTGATGATGATCTTGTGGACAATGGCAACGATGCGCTCGAAACTCTGGTAAGTTATCAATGTAGCACGTGGCGAAGTATCTAGTAGCTAACCCATCAAACAGATCCGAGTAGGCATGTCAGTTGGCCACACGCCTAATGAGCCACAGTGGACTCCCGATATGCGAAAGAACGCAGAGAACATCACAGAAGCGGAGAAGAGAACTGCCAAGCGACGTATCCAGGGCAATGTGGCATTGCAAGATTCACCAGATGGCAGTGGAGAGGAAGAACAGGCGGCAAAGTTGGCCAAACCAACCATCGACACTATGGCTGCTTCGGCGATGTAGAGACATCGACCTAGCAGACGGGACCGATGCAGGCGGCACAGCCGCCGTTGGAGGCGGAGGCGGCGTAGAGTATATTCAACATTACAGAGGGCATATAGGAGGTGTTTAAGCAGCCTTCGGAGACGCGTAGATATGGTCATTGAATTGGCTGAGGGATTTGTATGAAGACAGAGAGCACATTTGTTGTCATTGGACAAAGTCAAAAGCCGGGACAGGCACAGGATCAAGACCGGGATGAACATAGGATTTTTAACTTGAACTGATGAGAAACGAGACGACGGACATGAAACAGCGACAGCGGAAGCGGCTGAGCAGTAACACAACAATGGCTTTGATTATATCTAGTAAATCTGTAGTGAGCAATTCATCATAATGCTGACCACCAAGCCCCATTTCTGTGATTTGGCTTGAGTTTGCATAGGCGCAGGAGAGAGGCAGGTACGTCAGTGCTATTAATAGATGTAGATCAAAACGAAACAAGGAAGCTGAGTGACCTGGGCTTGGCTGAGGTGTATAGTAAGCTTCAGTAGCTCGGTTCGGAATGAGGCTGTGATACGAATTTGGAAAGCCGACCCGATCCGAGCAGGCTTTTTTTTTTTTCTTTGCTTTCCTACTTGAATTGCAATTCAGGGCTGAAATCTGGGGTAAGTTTGGGTACATCTGGGGAAAAGAAAGTACCATGTCTTTCTATTGTGTTCTTTATCCTGAGATTTGCTGGGATGATTTGATAGTGTGTATATGCGTTATATGCCGGTCTTGTAGAAGTACATCATGCCTCTGAACAGCCTTAAGGGAGATTCGAAAAGACCTTGAAGAGGCCTTCATTGGAACTTCGAAAGGTCTTCAAGCCCCCAGCTAGAGTGACATAAAAGGGTTTCGGGGAAGAACTGTTTCAGTACTTGGTAACTTCTTTCGAGATAGTTCGTGGTTCTGCGGTATGGCACGCTTGCAAGAACATCAACTTCACTTCACCAGCCACAGTCTCTGCTTGTGGTAAGCCAACACCCCGCAAAGTAAGCCAACTAGCGGCGGGCCCCGATTGCAGGGGACATTCGATGTGGGCAGATGGTCATGCCACTGTTATCCCAATTGAGTCATGGGTTGTCAGGGGTCAGAGAAAGAGATTGGTGATCTAGATCGCGAAGATAGATGGAATTTGAGATAATATAACTTGAATTTGGAATCTCATTTGGGTATCTATTTATGAAGAGGGCGGTTGGTAATTTCAACCACTGAGTAGGGAATTAAGGTAATAAAAGAAAGGGGACAAAGATAAACATTCGCTTCTGAGCAAAGGTTCACTCTCCCGTCTGCAACCGGATGTCTCATTCTGCCTGACGATCCAAAGAAAATGACAAACCCGCATACCAAGTCAAGTCAGGTCTTTCTTCCTTGATTAACCGAAGGTACAGGTCGTGTACAGTAGGTACTCTATACATGTGCCTGCATTATGCCACTCTGGCACGAAATGCCGTGCTTGACACCTTGTGGTCCCAAAAGGTCACGAACAGGACCCACCCTTTCTGGGCTGTTTTTGCTGTACCTCGCCTGAGGACAGTCGGTTGGTGGGTTTCTTATTGGATCTTTGCAGGGGTTGATGCTTTGTTATTGGGAAGTGTCGACAAAAGACAGATGCCGATGTCTCTTAGAGGGTGGTAGACCGTATATGTTGTAAAAAAGGAGAACTCCGTCGGGTGTAAACAAGTTATGTGCGCCAGATGCCGTGCCCGTGTCCCAAATGCAATAAGTCATGAGTCAGGAAAAGAATTGTTTTTGAGTCTTGCTTAGTGGCGCCTGTTTGGGGTCCAGTCGGAGTCTGAAGCATTCGATGGGCGTCGCTCAGAGCGCTGGGCAGGAGGCGAAGGAGATCGAGAAGCAGGGCGCATGAGAGACGAAGGAGTCTGGTTTGGAAGAGCGGGTTCGGGAGAAGGCTGTCGAGTCTGGCGCCATGAAGCGTAGAGTTGCTTGCAAAGGTGGGCGGTCATGGTGTAAGTCATTTTGGCGGTGTTGTAAGTCTGAATGTGAAGACTTGGTTGTGGGTATAAGTGGTGACTATGTAGTCGAGCAGTTGACCAGAGGTTGTTTGTAGGTGGATAGTTGAGCAAGTGGTGAGTGCGATAGATAAGACTGTTGTTTATTGGATTGATTGTTGGAAGTCAAAGTCAGATTCAAGGAAAAGGGAGAGAAGTTACGGGTTGACCGAAAGGAAAGAGCTTGTGCTTAAGTACTAATGAGGTTGGTCGCTTCAAAAGGAGGTCCTCCTGCCTTGTCTACTATACTTACCTTACCTATCCATGGTACCTAGACTGAACCTGCCTGGTCTGCAACGCTCCAACTCTGCCACAAGTACCCTTGCGGGGGACTCTTCAACACCTATAGTGGAGGGTTAGGTAACCTACTACCTAGGTACTAAACTTTGGGGCCGCGCCTGCCAACTCGACTCGACTCGACTCGACTCGACTCATAGCGCTTTCCGAACCGAAGCGTGCAGGCAGGCGGGCGGGCAGGCAGGAGATCCCGAAGGGGAAGGAAATATCATGTCTGGCCAATCATGAGTCTCCTAATTGTAAGAAACGCCCGACCTTTGGGCTGATGTGGCACTGAGTCGTATGACCAACGCATGGGATAACTGTGGCTTATGCCTGTAACATTGATTGATTATCCCTGTCTAACCGAACCCTTTTTCTTTGTGTTCTAAATCAATCAGTCAGCTTCTAGACTTTGTTATTCAACAAGGTCCAGAACAAGGTAGATTTTGTTTTGTTTTGTCTCAAAAATCGAGGTGATCTCCTTGCTTGTCGGCGTTTCTTGGCTAAGAATTGAGTAATCTGCTGCGAGAGTCAACCATTACAAATGATTGATCATTCACGAAACTGCCTTAATGCTTGATTACTGTAATGGTAATGCTGGTTTACTGTAATAATAATACTTGATTACTGTAATGACAATGCTTGATTATTGTAACGATAATGCTTGATTACTGTAATGGTCGATGCTCGGAATGTGGGGGTTGGCTCGAATCGTCTGTTGCTGACACCATCCCGCGCGGCTTTTCCTCTTCACTTTTGGAGTCGACCTTTTGAGTGATCCGTTTCGTGTTCGCTCCTGATCCTGATGAGCCCATGACCCATCTTTGATTATCCAGGTCGGCGATCATCAATCCCAATCTAGCGACGAGTCATTTTATATCAGGAGATCCTCGCCAGCGTGGGCCAACGACAATCCCATATGAGCATTTTGTTGGGCATCTTGACCTCTGCTGGGTTCATGAGCCTATTGAGCCAAGTTACAATCACACCGACACTCAAAGTACAGTTTCAGCTCCAAGGTAACAAATAATGACGGATAGGTATCTAAATGCTTGACTACTCAAACTTTTCTCATTATAACTTTCCCAAATAGACAGACGCCAGATATATCATCCATATAGACATTAACAACCGTATAATCGAATACGTCTCAAACAAGTTTTATACTTATGCGTAAGATCTTCCCACCATGATATCTCCTACTGGCCGTCCAGAAAAGGTTGCATGTCCTGCATTCATTCCCACCCCTTCTCGCACAACACCCCATCGAACCTGAAGCGTCTCGACACCGCTCTCTCTCGGAACGCGGTGGCATCGTGCGCTCAGGACTGCCGAGCATGTTCCACCCACCAAAGTGAGCGGGTTGCCGGCCGGTGCCCCGCTCTCCACGGTACCCCGGGGATCCACCTCTCGGAGGGATAGAACTGCAACTCCGCATGCCAGCATCACAAGCAACACGACGAGTATAAGCAAAGGTAGAGGGCTAAAACCAATGCCTGTAGTCGATCCTTCACTGCCGTCCACCGACACGAGCAGGATGCCCTGGCTGAGAAGGAAAGCCATGGCTGTAATCAGAAAGAAGAGCATCCAGGATACAGGTCGAGGTAGGGTAAGGTACAGAGAAGTCGTCTGTGCACCCAAAGGCTCGCCCGAAGATACGCGGAAAGACAGTAGGTCCGATGAAAATTGTGAGAACTCGTGGGACAGATAAAACAACGTCAGCAGCGCGTTGCTTGAGAGGTACAGAAGACCCAAGAGAAGTTGAGGCAGTGCAGCAACAATGGCCAGGCCAGACCGCGACATTCCTGTGGGTAGTTCGTATACCACTGCCGCCTTTCCGAACGTCGAAAATGCCTTCTTTGGGTCTTCTATAGCTCCCAAGGCCAGAGCAGCAGTCGCCAAACCCACAGGCATAATCCATGTCAACACCCAAACAGCCCATCGGCTGACAGAAGGGATATTATACCAGCAGCTGGACTGAGAATACCAGTATTTTCCCTCTCGATCACCCCATAGTCCCTTCTTGATTTCCTTCTTGGTAATGAGGCACGAATCTTGGGTACTGTAATCGGGTTCCGCAAGAAACGAAGAGAGAGCATCGCCAAGCGTCACCATCGGGTTGAAAGATTGCCGGGTAAGAGCCAAGGCAATGGCGATAGCATAGGTGAAGATGAGAACCAGGTTGGCGAGTGTGATGGCGGCGAGCAGAGGCCCGTTGACATTAAGTGATGAGTTGGATTTGTCGGACTGTTCGGTTGTAATAATTATGGCATTATATCTAGAATTGTCAGCGCTGGTTTCTGAATTTAGCCAACACACCACATCATGCTTACATTACTTGGGAGACAAGGGCAAACGCCATCATGATTCCGGATAGCGTGGCCCTGGTCGAAGAAATGAGCGACAGGTTTCGCAACGAAGGGATCCCGATATCGAGCCATTGGAAGTTCTGGTGGGCGTTGTCTACCTCGGCGCGGGTCGGGCTGTTGAGAATCTGGACGACGTAGTTGGCTCCAGCAATAAGTACAATGGCGAAAATGTTGACGCCTGCCATAATTCCTCGAGAGATACCCTCAACTGTGGTCGTGTTGCCTTGCATCAAAGTCGACTCCCAGGTCGTCATGTGTCCCTTCGCTGAGGCGAGAGCAAGGCAGGTCACAGAAGCTGCAAGAATGAGAAAGGCCATAAACATGTTGATGGCAACTCCAGCTCTCCAGCCTGTCATGAGAGACTTGGTCCGCATTGGCCGTTCGTGCACAAGCATCTTCTCATGCTCGGCCCTTGGGGTTCCTGGCCTCGAGGTGTTGGGCGAGATGTCATGTTGAGAGGGCTGAGTGCGATGGAACTGTCCTGGTTCGGGACTGTCTGGAATACGGTGCCTCTGAGCGAGAGTCTCGGGCGTCTCACCCCGCATGAAGTTGACTACATAATCAGGGATGATGTCGCTACCGAGGATGCTGGAGACAGAGCGGCTGATGCTACCGGCAGCACGACGAGGAAGAGAGCCCGAACTTTGCGGGATAGATCGTGCGTTGGAAGGGCGGCGAGACAAGTAGGGAATGGAAGATCGGGAGTTGCTGAAACTGTGAAAGGGCCATCTGACGGTTTGGCGTCCGGAAGAAGAAGTGAAGCCTCGAGTCCGGCCAGTCGGGGGTCGTGTATGCGTCGACGAGCCAGGCTCTTCCGAAATACTATATCGAATTAGTTCACTATCATGAATAGTCATAACTACTGTTGTTGAGTTTACCTTTCAAAGTTCATGACGGAGCCCGGCTTTTCCCAAACCCATGGGTGGGTAGAGCGCGTAGAAGGAGGTCCCTCTATTGTACTCATAGCTTATAAGATGACGGAATGTGAGGTATGATTTGTCCAAAGGGTTGTCACACAATGTGGCAAAGTTGAATCTCAGACGCAAGCCAAGGTAGATCAAGTGCAATGTTTTGTTGGTTAATGCCTAGTCAAAGGGTATAAAATACCTTCGTTGATCACTGGGAACATTCGAGGTTGAAGATTGTTAGAAAAGAGTGAAAATGGCTACGGTGATGAGCGCAGCTCGCCTCGAGAAGGTAAAAGATGCGAAGGAAACGACAGACTAAACATAAAAGGTAAATGAGTGTAAGAAACGAATCGTCAAAGCCAGTCAAAGGACTGCATAAGGTGAAAAGAAAGACCGTAGAGAGTACGAGAAGAAAGAGGGGAGAAATGCAGGCATGGGAAGCAAGTACATAAGTCGTGGACCAAAGAGATAAGAGAGAGCACCCAGATTCTCGTCACCAGATGTCGAGGGATCCTGGCTCGTGGGCAAGGATCTCCCGTCTCCCCAGGGATCCCTGCATAGGCGTTGCAAGCATTTGCATGAATTAAATGGACAAGCTGAAGCCAATCAGCTCTAGGGGATGTCGGCGGGAAATCCGCTCATGGGGGACGTGCTTCTGTTTCGACATCAGCTACAATTGCAAAAAGTGCTAAATAAAGTCAGGAGCGTGGGAAATGGAGTGAGCATCAACCCACACTTTAACGTGCACGCTCTAGGTCGTTTCGTTGCTTCGACACAGACCAGGTGTAGGAATTGCACGAGTATCGGATCAACGCAAGGTCGTGGGAGGTAGTCTATTGTAGAGACAAAGAAGAGGAGAGAAATCGATCGAGTTGAGTTGGAACTGTTTGCTGTCTTCGCATTGCCAGCTCAGCAATCCTCTTCGTATCGGATGGTATATAACTCCTGTATTAAGACGCAGATCAAACATCCATGTATGTCAATGACGATGACAGACAGTTCTGGGCTCTGGAACCCAACCTAACCCAACCGTAAGCTGAAGATTGGGGACGATCCGATCTAACACGGCTCATCTCTTCGGCCTGAGCTGAGAGCGCATCATGATGATTCTGATTCCTTCCTTCTCAGCCTTCAGCCTCTTCTGACAGATCCGACCCTGAAAAGAAGCATCGACATCAGACGGTGCCTCCGAGACGGGAATAAAAGTGGAATCAAGGAATCTTTTGACGAATAAAGTACCGTGAAGGACTAGTTTTGAAACGTCCAAAAGGAAAGAAACGCGCACGGAGGTTAAAGATTAATTAATGACAAGATTGAAGCCGTAGACGTTGGAAGGTGCCGTGGTGCCTGGCCAGGCCAGGAAAGAGGTCGTCGGGCCCCCCCCTGTCGCCCAACAAGGCATGGCTCGTGTTTCAGATCTCCCAGTATGGGATCGCGTATGTTGCAGGTCAGATTAAGGGCCACAAATCACGGGCCAACCAAACTTCATGATTTTGGACCAAATAGACCAACTGGGACGAACATTCTTTTCATCTTCTTTTTAGGAATCACCTACTATCTTCTTCTCTCTAATTAAGGACGAAGAAACAAAGGATAAAATAAGGTACAGTAACATCTCGACTCAGAATCAATCCATCAGCTGAATACACCCATGCCCTCCCCTCGAGGAAACATCCTATGACTCGCTTCCTTCTTCCCCAGTCCATGCTTTGTCCTCTCTTTACTGTACTCATCCCGGCCATGCCGTGTAACCCATACCCAACTAGCACTGCCCAGCAGCTAGCACACGATATTACTTACTACCTTTCCTACCCACTCGTTAGGTTACATAGGCTCAAAAGAAATTCGAATATCGACAAACAATCAAATTAATAGACATCGTGGCCCAGATGTACGAGATTAATACTTCACCCAAGAATCCTCACTGGACAGTTATCGAGCTACCCAAGCAACGCCCCCTTATCCAAGAAGCAACGTCTATCCTCACAGAGATGCTTGCTTATTTCTCGAAAAGATTCACCTGTTTGTAATCCCACCCACGCAATTGGTAATCGGTATAGCCAGTTCTCTCTTGAAAGAGGTCGTAGTATTCATAACTCCCCGCTCAAAGCAAAAAAGGGACCAAAAGGAAATGGGTGTTGACGAGCACACTGGCTTCTATGCGCAAGTCATGTTTGCCCACCTCGAAAATATCTACTTTCAATGATCCACAAGCCATGGTAATACAATCACCATACAACTTTCTTCCACAACTCCTAACAGTCTCTTTATCATGACTTCCAAACAACCATTACTTTAATCAGCAACTGCACTCTCATCCGCCACCTCCCCCTGCTTTGCTGCCGGCGGGATGCTAATGTTGGCACGAGACTTGTACTGAGCATCGACAAATCTTTCCCAGTGCTCTGGGTCGCTCGCCGCCATGCATTTGAGTGCAACATCTCTGTCTTCCTTGAAAGCCCTTACAGCACCCTTCTTCTTGACAAGCTCCAAAAGCTCCCCGCCAATATCCTCGGCCATCTCGGTAAGCATTCCCACATGTTTAGGATCAGATCCAATATCGTCAATTGTGCTGAGTAGATCAATCTGCTCCTGCTTGATGAAACCAGCTCGGAAGCGATGACCAGCACGAAGGATTCGGCCTTCTTCCTCGACCAAGATCTTGGCCATAGAGTTGGACCTCGAGAGTGGCTTGCCAGCATGAATTTCGCCCTCGTCTTCGTTGTCTGATAGCGCCATTGCAGAATCATCCAGAGGCAAAGTCGTGGGCAATTCCTCGATTCCCTTGGTCCCAGCACGTGGCCGTCTTGGTGGAGTCATGTCCTCTCGGGTATCTGGGTACTCATCCTCGAATCGCTTGATGATACCTTGCAGAGTGTCATCCAAGAACGTCAACCTGCGCAGGTTATGCTCATCATCGGAATTAGTCCTTGCCTTGATTAGTGTTGGCTGGAGGCGCACTCGAATCTTGCGGGCGCCCATCAACAAGTGCTTCGACATGTCTTTGGCCTTTCCGCCTGTTGACAGATTCGCCGATGGTGTTGCTGCTGGGCTTGTTGCCCCATTCTCAATGTCACGGATGAACTCGCCGGACTGTCTCCTTGACTCGTCGCCCCGATTCTTCAAACAACAAGCAAGTGCCTTGACCACGCCAGTGCCTCCAATGACATAATCCTCATCAGGTGCTGAACTGTTGTCATCGTCGCTTTCATCCTGGTCCAGTACGTCGTGTCCGACAAGGTGTGCGAGAACATCAGGATAAGGTGGCAGTTTAGTATCGCCAGCCTCCAAATTATTCTCTGCAAGCGTCGACGCCATGACCGCGCCAGCGTCGGTATCAGGGAGTCGCTCCATGTTACGCAAGCAATAGGCGACGACTTGCTTAGCCATGGCCTTGACAATTTCGCCCGAATGTTCACTGGGTACTTCAACATCTACACAGATAAGGCTCTTAGACACACGGGCTGCTGCAAGCAGAGAGGCGTAAAGGGCGCAAGCCTCTTCTTGAGCTTCTTCCGTTCTTGCGTCAGCAAGCTTGACGATCTCGGCGTTGTTGGTGATGTTAATGTGGGCCAGTGTTCGCACTTCGGGGAGTACTTCCACAATTGCAATGGCTTGTTCTGGTGTCATCGCAGCGTCCTCCAGATGCATGCGCTTCAATACCTTCATCTTGGGCAGGTATCTAGGTGAGGTTAGTATACGTATGCCGGTCATATTTCTGGGTAAATCGTGTACATACCTTCTGAGCAGACCGACAGCACTGGGGGTTAACTGGAACAAAGCTGGGTTCTGGGACAGGTCAAAAAACCGCAAATTGGGTAGCTTGACCATGACGGGTAAGATCTTGCAAAGCGCTGAGGGTGTCAAGTTACAACCAGCCATTCCCAACCCCCACAAAGTTGTGTCGTTCTCGATTGCTGTAGCAAGCGCTTCAGTATGTTGACTGAGGTCGTTGCCACCCAAGTCCAAACCCTCACAGTGACCTTCGCTCAGGAACCTGACGACATGTTTCATGCCATCTGCATCAATTTGATTGTGCGACAAGCCAAGTCGCTTGACGCCACACTGTATTAGACCATCGACAACTGAGCCGAGTTGCTCCATGGTCAAGCCTGCCCGACCAAGGTTGACTAGCTCGAGCGTTGATCCTCCTAGGCGCTCACCCAGAGCTTTGGAAAAGATGTTGGATATACTTCGAGGTACTTGTACTCCATTATTAGGCGATCCGTTCTGCGGGGTTTGAGGCTGACGCGGGAACGGAATTTGTGAGATGTCGAGGAACTTGAGTGACCGGCATAGATAGATGAAGAGAGAAAGATATTTCCATCCGTCGGGGCCAATCTTATTGTTTTTCAAGACGAGACGCTCCACCACTCCTCCTTGGTCTTCTTCTTCATCATGTTTGTGTTTCCGTCGTCGCACGGCAGGTCGCTTGGCCGCGAGAAGGCCAGCCAGGATAACTCGCAGGCCCTCGTCACCGAGACCACTGTTTTCTAGCAGCACTTCCCTGACGGGGACGATTGCTAAATAGTCACCTAGAGTAACAAGATCAGGTAGTTGTAACCAGTAATCTGTTAGGTCGAGCTTGTTGACTGTGCCGGTCGAGGCAGTATAGTTGGCCGTATCGGTGAGTTGCTCAGTGATCTTCTTAAGAATCGGCGTTTCGCGTAACTGGCAACATCTTCTGTACACTCGAACCGGGTTCGTCGTAGGTGCTGTCTGAGGTTTGGTAGTCTGAGGAGCGCTGGGAGCGCTGGGGGGCGTTTTTGCCTTTTCAGAGTCATCACTACTATCGTAATGAATTTCCATAGGGATGGATCCGTTATCCTCTGCAAGTTTCCGCTTCTTCTCCTTCCTGGCCTTGCGTTCCTCCTCGCTCTTCTTCTTTTTCTCCTTCTTCTTAGTGTTTTCTTCCTTCTTATCTGGGAGGGGAGTTGCGCTGCCGTTGGTCACGTCCACAGCCTGCTGAGGAGCCTCGGTTCCTTCTTTCTCCGGTTCCTTGGGCAGCGGTTCTCCTGTTTTCTTTACTTCGCCGTTGGTTTCTTTCTGTTCTTCGACAGCCTTTGGGTTCTTAAGAGCCTCGCCTTCACCCTTCTCGGTTAACTTCTTTTTCTGTGTCTTGTCGACTCCTTTGGATAATTGCGAGTCGCCGTCGACGTATCTGGGCTGGGGCGCAATTTCGACATCTACACAGAACGCCACTCTTCTTAGTTTGGCACAAGACAGTTCTTGTATGGGACATCTTTCCCGGTTTTGGTCTACATTCAAAACTACCCTGTCGACAAGACCATGACCGAGCTTGCCGCTTTGTGAGAGAGCACCACTATTAGAAGAAGAGAGACGGCGGAACATGCCCAAGAAGCCAGGTTGACCACTCTTGGGTGGCGCAGGTATATAAGGCCCATCACCCTCGGGTTTCGAGGCATGTGGTAGAACAGCGTTCTTCGTATGGGGCAGTTTTGGTGGAACAGGATCTTGCGATGGTGCTGGCGAAGATTCTGGTATGGGAGCTGGCGAAGGAGGGCCAGGGGCTGGCGGTGTACTAGAGGAAGAGAATTTGGCGGATATGTTGGAGAACCATGAATTGCGACGGTGGGGCGAAGTACCGGGAGGTGCTTGTTTGTCTATAGAATTCGAGCGCGATAATTTCTTAGGAGCGGCAGAACCGTTCGGCATCGTGGCCTGACCATTGTTCGAGGTGTTGGAGTCTACGGAAGCATTGTCGGCAGGGGCCGAAGCAGGTGGCTTCGGTCTCGAGTTTGCGCCGGGAATCTGTCGTGGGAGAGCTGCTGAAGGAGTTTTGGTCGGTGGAGAATTTCTAGTTGTTTTGTCTGTTTGCAGTGTTAGCTATGCATCCTCATTTATCGAGGCATAACAAAGAGCGCGATGCGCATCGCGCGGTAAGACGATTGAGCGCGAGTGGCGATTCAGGAACATGCCTTTAGAAGCACCATGGGTCATCCAGCTGACATCAACGCCATGAACCTGCTCCATAG
The DNA here is from genome assembly GCA_011034095.1 of Fusarium cf. aywerte. NCBI lineage: Eukaryota > Fungi > Ascomycota > Sordariomycetes > Hypocreales > Nectriaceae > Fusarium > Fusarium cf. aywerte. The sequence goes on from WETZ01000024.1 coordinate 379,889, forward strand.
TGGGAGGGGAGCCGCAACGGCAGGTAAAGACTTGAGTGATATAATGGTGATGATGACAGTAGTATTGTATACGGATTAAAAATGTTGTAGGCGATCAGAGGATAGTGAAAAGGTGAGTAATGGAAAGAGGAGAGAAGCAGCCGGAGAGAGAGATAATGATTAGTGAGTGAAGTGGTGGTGTTGGGATGTGGATGGCTAGCGAATCCTGGAGACGAGCTTGGTGGGCTGGATGAGGTATAGTCGACAGTAAGGTAGAGAGCTAGACAAGGTTAAGGTACCTGGTAGTCGAATAAGTTCAATATGTACCGAGAACGGTTCAGAAGTATAGGTACAGGTACTTGTATAAGTGGGCTTGGTCTGGACTCAAGTGCAAGCGGTCTCGGCCTGGTATGGAACAATGACGATGGGATATGAAAGAGGACGAAATACCATAAAAGATATGGGTTTAGTAGGACAATCGAGTCATCTAGGTGCGCAGTGGATGATGAAAATTATGACATCTACAATAGCGGGGTAGATGAATGGATGGATTGGATGTTATGTTTGTCACGAGCTGTTGATTTAAGGCACAGTCCAGCGCATCACGATACAAGAACCCTTCCTGCTTCGGGTAACAGGGCATTGAGCATTTTAACGATTTGCAGTAAAGGCAATTGGGAGGCAAAAGACTGGCTGTGGCTGACTAGAAGAGACCGACCTAAGAAGGACTTGTAATTACTGTGTGTTATGCTGCTGACCAAGAACCAAAAGGCCGAACCTTGACTGCTGATCAAGGATGACAGAAAGCCCTGACAAATAAAGTCACTGCTGGTGAATTCAGGGTCCGACAAGATCTTGAAGTGTTACACATGCCTACTGCAGGGAGGTCTTATGATATACTCTAACTGGAATATTCGATTGCCCAAGGCTCTCTCGAGGCGAATTTCGAGTCAAATTCATGATGCAAGAGCGAAGAGTTTGTATACGTCTGCGGTACAGTACCTACCCGAATGAGACGGATAAAAGAGGCTTTGAGATGGATCTGAGGGGAAGAAACAGCCGCCCGTCGCGTAGCCGGTCGGATATGTACCTGTACTTGACGATGTACCGAACCGACTGGACCTTGTCTAGTACCCCCGGTTTTATCGGGGCCCCTGGGACCCGGGCACGGAACTTGAGCATCGAAATGAACGTCAGTGCAGAGACGGGCGAATATTGCGTTAGTGAGTAGAATGTCTACGCAGGCGAGAATGAAGTGAACATGGTTTTGATATCCTGGTCTATGGAAAAATGTTCCCCTATTTCTTTTCCCCGCGGCAATTTCATTCAATGCAACAGACACTCAATAGTGAACATATTCATTATACTAGACGCATAGCGCAAAAGTACTAAGAGATCAACCATGGTCGGTGCAACCCTCCGATGATGCAAATCCCTTCGGCTCAGCCCATGATGAGCGAAGAACAAACGACGTCACAGCCCTTTCACAAACACACTACTATATCTTATGACAGATACTGTGCCCTTTGGAAATCAATGAACTACCTACGCGCTTTGATCTAGAGCTAACTAGAGTCAACAGTCCGAAAACCCGCCCCAGTCATTACTCAGGTCATTCTTTTGTGCTGTATGTAAATCATTGAAGGGTCCTGGATAGGATAGCATAATTTTCTTGGCAAACTATGTCATCGCACAACAATAAAATATTCTTAGAACGATTCACTACATCCATCGATGCCGAGATTGGCCCTGATCCCCGTCAGCGCCGAAACATTATGCGCCGAGTGAATGAACCCTTAACTAACGTGGGCCTTTTTTCTTATCCATCCGGTCTTAGAGAAAGCAGGGTCCATTTCGTAGGATGTATCCGATCTTCATTTTACTCGATTGCATCATCCCCTCGCGGTCAAAAACCCACCGAGTCCATTCGCCGCGGACCCAACTGCGACGGTCGGCTCGATAATGTTACGTCGGTTCCCCTTTCGCTTTTGCACGCGCCACCTGACTTGGTCCGAAATCATCACCAGCCGCACGGGTATACTAGTATTATCCTAATAGCTTAGTAGTAATGTCCTCGGCCGCGGGTTCCAGACACTGTCCGGTGAGGCGAGACGACGCGAGACACCAATCTTGGATTCTGCTGTATGAACAGGGAATCAAATTTCTCGAAATACTCATGAGCCCGCTGTTTTTCTTTCCCTCTCGATCTCCAATTATGCCATATATCCAACTCAGCTCCGTTAGGGTCCATCTCCACTGTATCGTACCCACAACATCGCCATTGTCCGAAGAAAAGTGATGTCTTGTCCGATCACAGCCAATAGTCAAAACGGTTCTTATGATCGAGTCTCATCTGGTACTACGAGTAGATGAAGTCTTCTGTACATAATCCGAAGGATCCGGAACAAACCCAATTGCTTTACTTATGCAGCTTCCCGCCACAACCAGCCCTAACAAAGATTGACTTTCAACCGTCCGAAAGATTGCGAGACGGTTTTGTTCTCTTGCCAACACGAACTACTAGTACTACCAAGACTTAACATAGAATGTCAGATACCAATCGATGACATGAGCGTTTGCACAACTACTCGAAGCTGCCGAGTTGGATTTTCAAGCCATGACTTCGAGAAGAATCAACGTACTAGAGAACTTACCCTATAGTACCCACTAGGCAAAAAAAGGTCAACCTTGAAAATTAGACTTGACTTCCTAGCCGTGACACTAGGCCACAATGGGTAAAGTCAGGTTTTCTTTTTCTTTCACGCACACACACATAAAAACATATGGCAAGAAACATTGGAGTAATGAGATGCCGTTTCACCAGAACTATGGAATTTGGCTGGAAGGTATCTTTTTGGTAATTCATTCATGTGATCCTGTTTACGGACCTTGCCTTTCCTCGAAACTCCAAACCCAATGCCAAGGTTAACAATCCTCAAATGCCCGTGACCCAATGAGATAAAGCAACTTTTTAATCCTGCTGCATGATCTCCTGGATGCGCTCCTGGACACGCTTCTCCTTCTCCTCCTTTGTGAGCTTCTTGCTCTTGTACTTCTTGGAGATCTCCTTCCACTCCTCCTTGGTCTTCTTGGGAGCGTCGGACTCAGCCTTCTTGAAGGGGTCCTCACGGATGGCGGCGTGGGCCTCAGTGTAAAGGTCCTCAAGACCCTCAGCCTCAACGTCGTCGTCGACGTACTTCTGGAACTGACTGCGGAAACGCTCCTCATCGTCATCGGCGAGGGTCTCCATGTACTCAGCAACGTGACCACCGAAGATGTAGTTTCGGAGGGTGTCGGCATCGAGCTCCTTGGTCTCGATATCGTAACCGGGGAATCGCTTCTCGGAGTGGGGGACGAGGAGACCACCGTCGGAGGCACCCTTCATGGCACCGAAGACACGGGCACCGGTGGAGGTTCGCTTCAGACCAACATCGAGGAAGACCTTGAAGGGACGGCGCTCGCCATCGTCGGTCTCGGCGGCCTCGGTGAGCTTGTACTCACCATCAGCCTCCTCAACACCAGCGAAGTCCTCGTCGAGGCCGAGCTTCTTGAGGGCACGGCGGGCGACGAGAAGACCGGTAGCGTAAGCGGCGGCCCAGTTGGTGAGACCGTGCTCGATACCGTAGGCCTTGAGCTCGTGCGCGTAGGCAGAGACGAAGACCTTGTCGCCAGAGATCTCAGAGGTCACGATCTGGCAGATGATGTCCTTGTTGGTGAAGCGGACGACCAGGCGGTACTTGGGAGCATTGTACTTGTTCTTGGCCTGGGTGATGAGGCGCTTTCGGGCGTAGTAATCGGTCTTGCCCTGCTGGCGGCGCTTGTACTTGGTCTGGTAGCGGCTATAAAATTGTCAGCATTTTTTTCTTCTTGGAGAACGGAGAAAATAGAATGGTAAAAACTAACCTGTAGTACGCGCTGTTCTTCACCAACTTGTGGAAAACCTATCATGAACCCCCGAGTCAGCAATTTGCGCTTCAGATTTGCTCTTCCTCCTTCCGAAGCATCTTGCGGTGACTCTTCCAAGAGCAATTGGCATTTCTGCCGTAAAACAAAATCATCAAGGGAATTCCTTTGCAAGGAAATTCCCCTACGATAGGCCTCAACTTACCATCTTGACGGTATTGGCTCAACGACGACTTGAGTGTTGAAGTTTGAAAAGTTGATGCGAGAGAAACAATCGATAAATTCGAGCGCTTGGTGGGGGATTCATATAGCCCTAATCGCCTAAAATCGCTTAGTGGCCTCTTTTCTGCCGTCTGGACCTGGGTTGGGGACGAGGGACATCAAAGGGTCACGTGGTCCATCGTCTTATCTTATCTCCCCCAGATGCAAGTCGAATGGGGGATCTGCCGAGGCTCTTTGGATGCTCCAGCCTCGGTGGAGTTGGGATGTATATCTCGAGGGCATCTTGGGAATTATTTGGACGTCTTAGCTCATACATATACTCAATTCCAATCTATAATAAAACTGTTTGATTCATTCCATCTTAGCTTACATCTGACGAAGATCACAATGTCTGAAGGCAAGCCCAAGGTTCTCTTGTTTGACATCGGCGGTGTTTGTGTAAGTGATTCAAGACCTGGCCTATTATACCTTAAGCTGTCTTCCAAATCCGGCTTTTGTTATGCGTTCAAGTTGGAGTTGGATCGAAGTCCGTCGTATAAATATCGCTAACGCCCCTAGGTCGTGTCACCTTTTCAAGCCATTCTTGATTATGAGTTAAGCCTAGGTATTCCTCCTGGATGGGTCAACTACTCGATATCTCGAACCGCCCCTAATGGATTCTGGCACCGTCTGGAGAAAGGCGAAATACCTATGGATGAATCCTTTTTCAAGGGCTTTAGCCAAGATCTTCATGATGCAGCTAGATGGGAGGCCTTTTACAAAAGAGAGCAAAGCAAAGATCCCAACCTCCCAAAGGAAACACCACCAGTTCCTACTATCGATGCAGAATGGCTGTTTAATGAGATGATGACTGTATCAAACAGCCCTGACCCATGGATGTTCCCAGCGTTGAAAAAGCTCCGGGAGGACGGTCGATTCATCCTAGCAGCTCTAAGCAATACTGTTATCTTCCCACCTGGCCACAAGCTTCACCTCGAGCATTTCTTCGACGAACCTGTGCGACAGATATTTGATGTCTTTGTTTCGTCCGCTCATGTTGGAATTCGCAAACCTGATCCGGCTATGTACGAACTTGCTCTTGCCAGAGTAGACGAGTTTGCCAAAGCCAACGCACAGTCACCTCGTGGAAAGGGTCGAAACTGGGATGCTGGTGTCAAGCCAGAGGAGGTTGCTTTCCTTGATGACATTGGAGAGAACCTGAAGGCAGCTAGGAAACAGGGGTTGCGAACGATCAAGGTGAACCTCGGCAGGGCTTTCGAGGCTGTTGACGAGCTTGAGCGGGTCACCGGACTGAAGCTCGCTGGTGATCACCCAAGGATACCTATTGAGCCCAAGGTCAAGAAAGTCAAAGCCAAGATGTGAAAAAGAATTGGTGGAGCTAGTATTCTTAAACTGGGTAGTGAGATGCCATCAAGCCTCCCTAGCGACATAGACGTAGACGGTATCAGAAACCTCAACCTTGCCATTTACTGCAGCGTTGTTCCATTCTTCTCTGAAATACTCTCTTCCTTTGACTCTCAATTCGTCCGTGACGATGGAGGCAGTAAGCGGACCGTTGATAACATAGTCGAACTGCTCATCAGCCTGGTTCAGATCAAGATATGACGAGCCAAGGCCCTTAATCTTTTCCAATTCTTCTGCTTTCTCGACTATGAATCCCTGTTTCTTCAGTATATCGCCAAACGAGTCTTTAGACTTGATCCAACCTCGGTTCGAGGGAAATGGCATGCCCAATCGCCCAGCAACCTTCTCGAGTAGGAGCCCTGCGCGGAGATTATACTCATGGGTAATGTCGATAGCGACCCTTCCGCCAGGCTTAAGGTATTCGTGCCAATGTGCAACAACCTTTTCCGGGTCATCAAATAGGACAAACGCACTTGAGCAGAGGATAAGGTCGAAGCTGCCCTTAGCTACATGTGGACAACCAACCAGATTAGTCACATTGTGCTGGACAAGCTTAACACGACGAGCCAGAACTTGATCCTGGTTCAGTTTCTTGCGTGCCTCTGCAAGCATTGCCTCAGTGATGTCAACGCCGACGACAATTCCCTCATCACCAACCTGGTCTGCTGCAATGACAGCTTCTAGACCAGTCCCACAGGCAAGATCGAGAACATGATCGCCTGGATGAATTGGAATGAGTTCCATGAAGCGTCTGCTGTAGTCTGGATGCCATGAATCTTCATAGTTATGGGCGCGCTCAGTATACATGCGCTGGGCTGATTCGACTTGACTTTCAGCTAGAGACATGACGACAATGCGGTTATATCAATATTCACAAAATACTATTGAGCAGTTGATGACGACGACCGTTGGTAAAAGCGATGAGTTATTTAATGTTAACGAGCGATTAATGTCACTAACTTTGTTATATTCATTCGGACACTCGGCATGTTGTTCAACCGACAACATTTAATCAGCTGTGTTGCTTGATTGGCTCATTTCCTCGTCGCAGTTAAAGGCATGGCCGTTGACTCCGAATTATTGAACCTTTCCAAGATCCAAAAATGAATGTTCGTCTTGATTAAGATGAATTGATGAACTTACACCATCTTGATTAATATCCTTGATAAAGAGGTGTCGTTGTTCCAGATCCACTGCTCGCGACGGCCCGCGAATGTGGCTGTGACACCTTGTTAGTGAACTTGTTGAAGAACATGTTTGCAAGAGAATCTGCCAATGATAAGAAGTGCCTATTTTAGGCTGACTCGCAGCTCAAAATGCCCGGAAGCGCTCTCAGACGCCTCATGATCCAAATGATGCGACCAAGAGGGGCGCAGTGGTTTCAAGACCAGGGTGTACCAACAGCATATGCGACTAACATGTCTAGGAATGCCACACTAACAGAATTCTAAAGTCCCAACTCAAGATACCTAAGTAGGTAAGACTGACCTGGTTGAGAGAGAAGATCGTCTGGAATTGGATAGATCAATGCATCACAAATTCTCCTCCCATGCCTGAATCAATGTCATATCTAGGAACTGTAAGGTGGGAAGGAATGCATTCAGTATACGAACTCATCAGACTATCAGAGACGGAAGGAACTATATAATCTTTCAATCCAACTATCTTGTAGTTGCTCCAAGTAAAACATCACACCACCTCCTGCTGCATATGCTCCACCCAGCTGAAGTCCTACGACCGTATTCATGACCATAGCCTCCAAGACAGACATGCAAGAGGCCCTCCAAGGCGACACTGCCTCCCTCAAGGCGCTTAACCATACTTCCATCTGGCTATATATCGTCTTGAGCTACGAACCAAGCATTATGTTGGCATAGAAACCATAGACCGTCTCTTCTCTTTACGACATATCAATCTCCCAATAACCGGTCTCTCAAGATGATCCCTACCACTGCCACAACCACCCCCGAGACAGCTTGGCCAACCACTCAATCCGCTCTTCGAGAGTTACTTGAAATTGATAAGATTGAAAACGGAGCCACTCCCAAGTGCCACGGCCAGTGCGAGACCAAGACCAAGAAACGCTGCAGAACCTCCATTAGCCAGGGCAACTTTGACCATGTTGCCCGGCTGCTTGATCAAATCGTCAACCATCGGAGCTTCTCTGCTTCCAAATCTGTACTTCTCCAAATATCTCAATTGATAATGTGCAAGAGGAACCACCAAGGCCAAGCACCTCAACGTCTATCACTATGGGAGACGATCCTGAAGCCACTTGAGACAGTGGCTGTCAAGAAAGAAGTCGAAGATTATACCCTTACAACTCGCGTGGAAGATGTTGCAAAGCTTCCTGATACCGAAACTATCGCGGTCAAGCATGAAGTCCTTCCAAAGAGCCAAAAGTCTGCACCAAAAACCACACATCGCCGCACGTCTCAATCGATACCATCTGCACCGACCAAGCCCTCCACCAGTTCCTCTACTTCCATTCCCTCCAAGCAATCATCTATCCAGACCTCCTCCTCTAAGCATGAGTTTGAAGATTTTGGATCTCATTGGACCACCATAGCGAAGAACAAGCACATGAAGAAGCTTCTCCTCCGCTCATTGAAAAAAAGCGAGAAAAGTTCGGATGGATTTATCTATGTTTACACATTCCCCGAGACATACCGTGATGCACATCCCTATATCAAGATTGGGTACGCTCACAATGTTGATAAGCGCATGAAGGACTGGAAAACCCAATGCGGATACGACTCCAAACTCTTTGGCCAGTTTACAGCTGAACACTATGTCAAGGTCGAGAAGCTTGTGCACTGCCAACTCCGGAATCAGCGCAAGCGAGAAAAGGGCTGCCCGACTTGCCATGTCTGGCATCAAGAGTGGTTCAAGATCGATTCTCCTACTGCATGCATGAATATCATGATGTGGACGAGCTGGATGAGACAGAAGCCGTACGATGACGAAGGGAAACTTCAAGAGAAGTGGCGTGTGAGGATCGAGGGTCTTGATATGACTGATCCAAGTTGCTGGGAGTTACTTACCAAGGGGGTCTTTGACGACGACGCAGATGAGTCGGAGCTTTCTGAAGAAGGCGATAGTTTTGCTTGGTCGAATGACGACGAGTCCGAATTTTCTGGGCATGACGATCTTGGAGATCTAGACATTGATGAGTGTGAGCATTCACTGACTAGGGATAAATGTGGCAACGAATGACAGGGAGAAACTGTGGGATAATGAGCGAGGATGATTTCTTGATACGACCGTATGATGTATGCGGCGATGTTTGGCGTTTTCTTGGGGTTGGTTTTGATTTTGTTCTTTTATTCTTGTCATTATGATACCCTACAATTATACTTGACTGAGTTGCAACTGCTTCTTTCTCTTCACGTTCCATATCCATGACGTGAGATCTTTAGGATGATCGATTCCATGGCATTTCCTCTAAAAGACCTACAGACCACCTTGGTTTCATTCCGTGTTGGGACATGTCTTCATCCAGCTCGATGAGTGATACATCCTCCATTTGCCGCTCTTGAGTCTTGGCCTCGAACCAACACTTCAACCACCGTATCTCTTTTGCAATTATTGTAGCACTACAAACATCATCATCATCACTTTCTTCTTCCCCTGTAGGGCCAACGAACTTCCTTATCTCTCTGTTACGCAGTTCTTCCGCTCCTTCAAAACGTGCTATCATTCGATCCAGGACGGCACTAAAATCCAAAGTCTGCCGAGCAGATTGAACATCCCAGTCAGGAATCTCAATTAGAAGCAGCCGCGATGTTTGCAGCATGACATAAAGAGCTTGGTCAACAGTGATGATCGAACAACGCAAAACCATCTCAACAGGTAAGCCCCGAAAAAGTTCGAAAAAGGATATCATAGCTTCAAGACAGTTGCGTAGACATATCAAGAGGTAGACAAACTGAGATACACCCTCGTCAGGATGGCATGCCACGATAATTGGGGCTCATACAACCGCACAAGGAGGTATAAGCGATACATCTCGAACATTTGGCTATGACTTGCGAGATTGGGATAGGCAACTGACTCTGATAAGCGGCTGAGATCAGAGTGAAAGCGTCTCCCGGTTCCTCCGAGCAAGAAAGCGTATGGTCTAGATAAAGTTTGTTCATGTGGTTCGCCAAACCCCTCCGAGAGCCTCTCACCCATCTGGATAAGATGAACGACGTGCTCTGCCACAGAGTCGGATGGCGAGGCTTAGACTTGTGTGATGGGTTTGAGACAACTGTTGATATAAGGTGTCTGTAGGGGGTTTGTGCGTGGTTGTCTTGTTGAGAGACTGTACTGTATCAGACGTGTACTCATGAGTGGTCGAGCCAAGCTTACATTGATAATACACAATAAAGACCGAGGATAGTGCGCTTTCCCTCTGTTACTGTGGTGTTCCGTCTCTGAGCCATACCTTCGGTGTCTGGAGGTCTGGTATTACTGCTCTGGTCAGAAAACAGTGAAGCATCTTGCGTAATTCCCAAATTGTGTGCATATCCCAGCGCAAGGTACGCCAGGTTGACGGCTTGGTTGTTGTCAATATGGCATTTATGTGCCCTATATATCACATCAGCACAGATTTGGTTACAGTTGATTAAGGAATTTACCAAGCAACCACCACCAATATCCCTTGAAGGATATCTAAAGTCTTGTCTTCTTCAACAAGCGTCCTATAACCCAAGTACGCAAGCGCATTGCGCTTCATCTTGATGATTCTGGTCTCAGATAGTGGTGCTGCAACTAACATTGCAGCTCGGAATAGGAATGGGTTCCCTTTGTAAAATGATTCTGCTGTGTGATGGCTACTGATTAGCACAAAGGGAAATTGAGAGGCGTACTCTTGGCGGAAGAGATTCAGTATTTCGGTTGCCTGTGGCCATGAAAGACCGAATGGAGGCTGGGGAGTAGTTGGTAACTTTGAACTCGTGTCACTAGTATGCCTCATAGTCTTTTCGGATTCTTGTAATTGTTGATGGTCATTTGGACCTGGGTTCAGCGTCAGTCAGGTTCACAAGAACACCATACACAAGAGCCGTACCGCCAGCATTTGTGTCCGTAGTAGCTACTGAATCTTGTGGCTCTGCGAACAAGCTTTGAAATTTTGTGTCAGTCAAATACTTGATATGAAGCTATCCAGTCTCACTCTCTGCTCTGGTCAATCCTTCGTGGTTTTCTGAGGTTATTCGTTGTCTGCGGTAGACACTCTTTTTTCAAAATCTCGCATTTTGATCGAGTTATTTTCATGACCAGAAAAAAAAGAATTACTGCATCTGATTTGTTTGTGGTCACGGTACCTATCACACATGTGTATTCTCTGGTTCTCTTCTCGGAAATGGCACCTGGCTTTGACTCTCAAGCAAGAAGCGCAAGCTCGTAAGCGACGCGGTGGGCTGAGTTCTCTCCCTGTCATGGCCGGTGGCAGCGCTTTCATCTGACGCAGCGCAAAGAAGACGCATTTATATCGTCCAAATAAGTACGCAGGCAAGCAGTTTGTTGCTAGGGAGAGAAGTGTTGGAACAACTAACCTCTTTGACGCGTCTAGATGATACTAAATTACCCCGACATTAACCCTTATGAGCTGAACTCCAGCAACTCAACCTACCGCAAAATACGAATAAATAAGAAAGACCACTTATTAAACCAAGATAAATCCTTAGAGAAAAACCGAATCAAGCCTATTATGGACCGTGTTGGCAGACTTGACACACTTTGAGTTATACAAGTCAGACTATCTAGGTAGGTTATAAACATCTGTCGCTTTCTCCATTTCCTTTTCCTTTACCACACAAAGCAGGAGAGAATATCTCCCTCATGTTCTGTGGACCATGCCTACCAAGACACCTGCCTTGCAGCCTTGAAACGCCGGGTATTGAGTCAAACAAGTGGTATCTAATTATAAAATGCAATCTTGCCAAGCTTAGGTAACATGGCATTTCCGTCTCCAAAACGCCTTGCGTAACCATAAAACACCATAACCCTTACATCTCCATGGAGGAAATGAAAAATGAAAAGGCTACGCCAGAAATCTTCTAGTCATCATCCAGGATCTCAATGACAGTTGGTGGTGCTGCCGTCAGGGATGATGTTCTTGACTGCTTCCCAACAGTGGTGTTAACCGTGTTCCTAGCTTGTGGTGCTGGTGTGGAATCATCATCCGTGTCATCTGCATCCACCACCGGAGACCATTTGCCATCAGCAGCCACAGTGATGGTCTTTGTTCGCATGTCACCATTGCTGAGTAAGGATCGGCGAACTCCTGCGAGATAACCGTCGACCCAAAGACTACCAGGGCGTGCATCGAGCGAGCATATTGGGCATTTCCAAACATCCACCATCGAAGGTTCGCCTCCCTGGTGTTGCGGACCACCTCCCTTCTGTGGTGGTTTCGGAGGTCGGGTCTGGAGCCACGTTTCCAAATCAAAACATTCGAGATGTTTGCATTGACTGCCTCGGACAGGCTCCGTGAACCTCGTCGCGCTGAAAGGGTCGGCCAAAGAAATCGTCAACGTCTCGTCCTCAATGATGATGTCATCCGAGTCTGATGGCCGCAAACGGCTCTGTATTTTTGCCCTCGTCTCCTCTGCGGGAATATGCCGCAATGACTGGACTACGTTACGGACAGCATCATGACTAATTGTCTCTACTATTTCGATGGCCATGAAATATTTGTATCCCGGTATCGTATTCTGGTCGACGGGAGGAAAACTGATCCTAAGGACGTTGTCGCCCTCATGCAAAATATCAGTCAATTCCAACGGCTGGTCTTTGTTAAAGTGTTGTTTACGGCGGAGTTCTAAATGTTGCTTGTTCAGGTCAAAGAAGATATGACCTGGCCAGGATGTCGGTGTGACCACCCAATCAGACTCAGTTGGAGTTGCTTGTGTCTCGGGCTGTGTACACATGCGAAGCCGATAACGGTATGAGCCTTCAGAATAGTAACAGAACGGAAGACCAGTTCCTTCGATTTTCCTGCTGAGCTGTCGGATATGACTCTCTGGTACGGTGAAAGACAAAGACCGCAGACCTCTTTGGGGCTCTACGGCTACAGGTTCATACACAAGCTGTCTGACAAATTGGTAAAATCGACCTTTCCCGGGATACGAAGGAACACGTCGAGGACTGCGCACCTCAATATGTTGAAGACCAACTTGGAGCGAACCATGTCCGTATGGACTCGAGGGATAGTCCGCCTCGGTCATTTGTTGTGCCAGTGGCGTTTGACGAGCTTGGTTGGCCGAGACTGGTACTTGGTATGGTGGATTTCGAGGAACCGTTTGGCGCACCACATTGTTGTGATTCTGTGGTGTTGATATCCTAGGCGACAGATGCGATTGAGCGTAGGCTGACGGATACTGTGGGGAGTGCATTGCCCGAGTCTGATGAGGATGCGTCATCTGCGACGCACCCCTAGCTTGTGGGATTCCTGCTGAGTGAGGATGCATTGGCGGACTTTGGGTATTTGTCTCGTGGGCATTGGGGGGCCCTTGGGATGGAAAAGCGAAGGAGTTGGCACGTCTTTGTGGCAGCAAGTCGTTCGAAGGTAGGACAGGAGTCCGCGACTGGCCACTGGATGGCAACACACGATTTTGAGACGTCATTGGAGATCCAGCGCTAGAAGACCTTGGCAAGGATTGGTGTTGCGCAAGGGGGGACTGGCCGACAGGAGCCGAAAGAGGTAGAGCTGTTGCGTTTGCGGTCTGAATATGGAGGTTATTCGGTCGCCGCGCGCCCTGCAAGCCTCCGCTAAATTGTGGAAGGGCCTGGCCAACGGTCATTGGGCTTGTCGCACCGGAGTTACCTATAGAAGCCCTAGAAGCCAGGACATCGAAGTGAGGTAAAGAAACAGGTGGAGTTGTGGTGTTTGTTGCGTGAGGTGAGATGGAAGCTGTAAGTGGCGACTGAGCTACTGGTTGTAGTCCGTTTTGCTCAGTCATGGGAGAATTTTGACCGGCAATGGGGGACGGTATCGTATCTATCCACCATAATGGTCAGTAGGTCATCAATAGAATGGGTATAAGTGAATATCATACTGGAAGAGACTTGCTGCTGTGACAAAATAGCTTGTTTATGTTTCGCTGCCACCGCTTCTCGGGCACTCCTCAGGACCTCGGGGGCCTCACCGCGGGCGTCATATATGGCTTCATCAAGCCGGTCTTGTTCAAAGATTCGGTTCATTACTTTTGCAGCAGCTCCGTCAGGGCAAATGGTTCTACGGCTCATTGTAAACAGCATGGACTGTAGTCCGCGGCCCCGACAATGTAGAAAGTGCGTCAGTTCATATGCTAGAAATGGGTACTTTCGGGTCTGAACATTCTGTAGGAGTGTTCGCCAATTTGATGTCATCCGATAAAGAAATGCAGCAATGTCTCTGGCCGCAGCGGTATTTGGGAATACCCGAGAGAACTCGGCAATGGTAGTAGGAAAGTTGGCGAACCACTGAAGATGAGAAGTCGACATATTGTCATTCTTCCTAAGGATGGTCTGCATTATCTCAAAAGCAAAATCGAGAAGACCAGGCTCCACCAAGCCGTTGAAGAGAACATGAACAGGCTCTTTGTTCAAAGACCAAGCGCAAAGCGCCTGGTGGAAAGCAATGTAGAAGAAATCCTCATCCGCACATGCTTCCTTCAATATCCTATACCTGGGTTGTTCGGTATTCTCATTGAGGAGCCCAGCACGAGCGGCCTGCTCTACGCGACGCTCGATCGTGTTGGACCATTGCCGGCATATTCTTTGATTCGCTGTTTCCTCTGAACTTGATGTTGCTTGGACACGTGGGCGCTTAGCTCGGTGCTCGCTAACAATAGATGACCTCGAATGAACTCTTGTGCTTGTCCCTGATAGCTCGGCTGAATTGTGCTGTATGTTGTCGGTGCCGAGCGGCACGCCTGTTGCTTCACGGATCTGCGCAGGCGCTATCGGATTGGCAACTGCGGAATAAGTCACCGCTTCTACGGCATAGGTTCGTCGAGGAAGAGAGCTCTCAACTTGCGTAGGGCTGGGATCTGTAGGGTTCCATTGGTTGGTGTTGTTGTTCGCGACGTGTACGGAATCGCCTTGGTTCATGTTCCTATTAGAAACTGGCCGCCCGGGCCCTTCACTCTCTACGTGAGCGCTTGAATCGGGATTAGTGCAATCAAATTGATTCGAGCCATTCGGGCTCGGTGCATCGGTCAGAGCCGGAGACGGTAGAACGGTTGGGGCTCTATATTGGAAAGTTAGCGACGTCGGGAAGTGATGAGCAGGGTTGGTGGCAATGTTGCTTTAAGCTTGTAACAGGAGGCTCCAGCGCGCGCGACCGACGCTCCGTTGCCTGGCCTGAGAAATCTGCTTATCAAAAGAAAAGGGGGGGTCGGAATACACTACTACGAACCTCGCGATTTCTCCTGCACCTGGTGGTTGTTCTGATGAATGATCAGTCGGGACGTTGTCGCGTTCTATGTCATTGTCGTTCTGGGTTGGGGGAGCCGTGTCAGACGCCTTTCTCTTTTTGTTCCGCCTCCGGGAATTACTGGGCGCTACTGGAGCTGCTGGCCTAAGGTTGGTGACTGACCCCCCGGTCATCCATGACCGAGTGCGACCACCAAGAAAAGTATTCAGAGTCTCGTTGGAGGAAGCGATCTGACGAGAATTAGGCGGGGGGTTTGATTTTGCGCTTTGTGGCATTTCACAGGTCGGAGGGGTGTTTTAGGAGAGGAGTTAGGAATCACGATGTGCAGACGGGAGTCGCAGTCGAAACCTGGGCGCAGACCATTTGTATCAAATGCTACTTTAGTACCATGCTTAACGTCGCCGTTTTCTGAAGTCAAGAGCTGCAAGGTTGAGCATGATTCAGCGAAGTAAGTACGCAGGGTCAAGGGTAAAGCAGCGTGTCAGCGATGGGTGATGAGAAGAATCACAAGCCAAAGTAGACGACGATAAATCCAAGCGGAACAGTTCAGCAGGACATATAATTTGGCGTGGCAAAGGCCAAGTTAGCGAATCAGTCGGTGTATGATGAGGTAGAGGGTTGTTGTTGTTTTTTGTTGAAGGTGGGCGGAGACACTCTGGAACTTCCATTCTAACAAACAACCAAAAAGTCAAAAAGTCAAAAAGTCAAAAAGTGCAATTACGCCCCAGACAAGAAAGCGAGTTTAGGCAAGACCGTCGCAGCAAACAAAGAATGAAGTAAAAAGGAAAACACGGCTACACGCATCAGCCATTAGAATCAATTAGATCGAGGGAGTCTCTCTGCAGTCAGCCGATAGATTGGCAACTGGCTGTGTTAGGCCCGTATTTACATTTGAATGTCTCAGTTACCTGGTCTAGGTTAGGCACGACCTATTTCATACCTAGGTAGGTAGGTAAGTATCTCCTCTGCCTACTATGGCAAGGCACGCCGTTAATAAGATTGTGTGACTCAAATCGAAGCCAGATGAAGAATATTAGGTAGATAGAGAAAGAAGTAAATAACGCCTCACGTGGATGATGACTCAACTGAATGTTTTATCGTATGTTTCTGTTTGCCCTCCCCACAATCACGAATAATCATTGTTGACACCATTCGTATCTTATTTGTCATAGCCTACGAGTATTTAACCTACACATACATAACGATGTCTCGTGTCACCTTTACATATGATTGGGTTCCACGTATTCCTACTATATCTGGTGGGGGGAGAGGATGTGATGTGATGTGATTGATATTGCGGTTCGTGTCGCTTTTGTATTTGATGATATCGGAAGGCCCTAAAACAGAATGAATTTCAACAAAACTTGTAATGAGCTAGAAGCAGAATCCGCCCTGATACTCGATATGTATATGTGTGTATATGTATAAGCAGCAGCATATTACATACGAGTGATCTGGCTATAGGTTACTCATTTGAGCATAGACTAGACTACGTTTAGCACT
This sequence comes from Fusarium cf. aywerte, assembly GCA_011034095.1. Classification (NCBI taxonomy): domain Eukaryota; kingdom Fungi; phylum Ascomycota; class Sordariomycetes; order Hypocreales; family Nectriaceae; genus Fusarium; species Fusarium cf. aywerte. The sequence goes on from WETZ01000024.1 coordinate 396,306, forward strand.
CAGAAGCATCGGTCTTGTCAGATATTGCCAAAGGCTTGAAATTATACGATAGCTTACACACTGCGAAGGCAGGCTCGGAGTCCTCAATAATGTTTACATCACCAAATAAATATTGAGGTACTTTGTACTGGAGTGTGCTATTGTGCAGTGGCAGGCTGCCAGCTGCTGGGTCCATCTGTTGATCTTAGCAGTACATACTCGTAGATTTCTCAACGCCTTGAAACAAGCTTCACCCAGCTCAACAGTGAGCCAGGAATGCTTGTTTTGTACGGCATCACCTAGTTAGCCCTGAATTACCATCGGCCGGCTACATCACTACCATCCGCCAATGGCGTACCATACCTAAGAATATATTCAACGATCCGAGCGAGGTCTTTGTATCGCATATCTCGACAACGACTCTACGTACAAAGGCATTGGAAGCTCTGTCACAGTTATAGTAACGTACAGTATCGACTTTTCCCCTCTGTTAAAACCGCTGCGCTGGCATAAACATCTTAAAATAGTATATGCAAAGATTTGACTGTCTGTCGTCCAATCCCGGAGACCCCTGGCCTGGAGGGGCCGATGTACCACTTCTGGAGGAGCATGCCCTGTACAATCAATCCATGGAACGAACTTACTACCTACCTATGTACATATTACAGCCTACATAGGTACAAACTATTCATCAGCAAGCCCTGCAATTTTTTTTCATCGTCCTTCTTGCTACTTCTAAGCCTCCACGACAAGAAGCTCATCTATTGAATTGCGTAAGGCGCGTCTGAATACCTATTCAAGCCCCCGCGCCCCGTCAGGCTTCGAATCAGTTCAGCCGGCATTGGTACAACCTCGATTAAAGCCATAAATGACCTGGATCACTCCAATCACCAATCGCTATCTTCCACGCTAGGCATTTCCCTCTGTGCTGTCCAGGAACCACGCACTTCTCCCGCCTCCCCAACCGCCCGCCGCTCCACCCCAGCAAAGCATTCGTACCTTAGCGCACCACTCGAGCGCACTATCATAGCGCACCACCACTGCCACGGTCCAGTCTCTTCAAGCTCAGACCGCAGTGCCATCTTACCCAACTTATACATCATTTCCAGCCCTCTCGCTGCAGAGAGTTGAGTTGAACCAACCCGAGCCTCAGCCCTGGCAATACGGCTACGGAGTATTGGTTCGGTGGACGGCAGCTAGATCTGAACCGTACACATTCTATCCTTCTTCTGGCTTCACTTGAGTCGACCAACTCGACTGGACTGGATTCTTCGCTACCCGCCCGGTCCCGCGCCACCGTCAGGTTCCGCAGACTTTCAACCGCCCTTAAACTGCCACTCCATTCCTCCCTCCGCGGCCTCAACCGTCTACTATCAACGCAATCGCTTCAACCATCACCAGCGCATCGCTTCATCACACCATGGCCTCACGAGGCCCCAGTGAAGGGGTGCCGAAGCCTGAGGTCGGCGATACTTTGATCGTCATACGTGAGTCTGATCTTGACTTTGTCGCTCTTTGTCTGCAACGTTAGCTGATCTTATGCTCTTTTACCCATCGCAGATGATTTTCAGGCCCGAAGCTCCGACGAACTCAGCCTTGCAAAGGGAGACCGAGTTGAACTGATAGAACGAGATGACGAGTTTGGTGACGGATGGTTTCTTGGTCGCCATTTAGTCAACAATAATAATGGTCTCTTTCCTGAAGGTTTGTCCCCTCATATCATATGCACGCACCGTGTCTCGAATCACAATTGACTTTTTCGCAGTTTATACCAGACCAGCACCCAGAAATGTCCCGACGAGCACTTTCAGCAGCCCCAAACCCCAGACCCCCCATCAAGAACAAACTCAAGATTCGACTTCCGATACAGGCATAAAAGAAGAACACGAGCCGCAGCCTCAAGCCCGGAGCCCTGTTACATTACCTCTTAACAGCGTCAAATCCGAGCCCGCCTTGGTCGCAAGCGAGCCTCCCGTTCTACCTGGATTAAGCCAACTAACTACCCAGAACCAAGACAGCCATGTCTTGCACGAAACACTTACTGTCATCGATGAGCACATAACCGATTTAAGATCTCCAGCGAGCAATGGTGGACTTCGAGCGGTAGCGAACGATTCTGGTAGCGAGTACAGCAGCACCCATCCCGACCAACGAGCGTCGTACATCCAAGGCGAAGAGACAGACGAAGAAGAAGGGGAGTTCCATACAAGAGAAGAAGTTGAGTCGTGGTCTCCTGACGATGTCGCCGAATACCTTTTCACTTCTGGAGTCGAGAAGCACCACTGTGAAGTCTTCCGAGACCAAGAAATTTCTGGTGAGGTTATTCTCGGTATGGACCAAAGCTCGTTGTTTATCAAGGCATTCGATCTCGGCTCAGTTGGCCGGCGACTGAAGACTTGGCACAAGATCAAGGCTCTTCAGGATGAGGTTAATAACCAGGGTCTGGAGACGCGCCGGACGACGCAGACGTACGGGGATGGCTCGGAGGACGTCCGGAGGCCGAGAAGCCGAGCAAACACTCTGACAAACCGGCCTACTTCTGTTCAAACGAGGCGGATGTCCTTATCGCAGAATACGCCTAAAGCATCTCCAACATTCGCAGGATCTCATACACAAGACAGCTCTAACCGCGCTAGCCACATCAAGAGGCCATCGGCGGCATCCATCAGAGAATTGAATCATTCGCGCCGACATTCTTCATCGACAGACTTTCGCCAAGCTGGACCATCGGCCCCTGGACCTGCCCCTGTTCCCAAGATCTCAACAACGGGTGTCCTCCCTGTAACCGAGGGAGTTCATAAGAAGCAGCCCTCGTTTGACCGAAACTGGACCCTTGGCAACGCTTATTCGCAACCCCCGCAACGACCCCTTTCTTCAACAGGCCTTCAAGACCTACTTAGTCCACCGGGGGCTGACGCTCAAGATACTACTGTCGACGCTGATCGAGGCTATTTCTCCGGAACAGAGGTTGATGGAAGGAAGAGGAACTTATTGCGAAAGCGCGATAGCAATGCCGAGTCGAGAAAATCGAGCTATGCAGACGAGCAGAGAGTTCGGAGTGCTACAGCTATGGCACGACAGTCAAGATTTGGAAGCGTGGGGTCAATCGCAGAAGGAGGCATTTCTTCGGCCGCTCAGAAGTACTATGGTATTCAGTCTGGTGCTCATAGGAGAACTGCGTCAGCTGCTTCCGAGTCGACGATGAACGTGCCGGCTTCTAATGATGTCCCGTCGCCCACTGTCACCAAACTGGACACTACAGTCGGATCAGGTCGCCCGACGCCATCGCCTGTCTCCACTCGACACCAAGGCTTCAACTCAGATTGGCTTTCGTCAATGGTGAACAAGCCAATCGCGTTGGCTGGAGGGAAGGGCATGCGAGCTATATCCGATAACTTGAGCTTCGACCGATCTAAAGCTTCAACTCCGACTGATCCATCGAACAAGGATTTCTTGGTGGACTCGCCTGCGCGAACCGGTTCAACGACACCATCAGCAGGAGCCAGCTTTGACCTCGAATCTCCCGATACCGCCAAGAGCCCTGGTACCCCCGTGAACCAAGTTAATAAGAAAGCTGGGAAGAAGGGCAAAAAGGAAACAAGCGCCTACACTCGTGGATTGCTCAAGATTTCTCCCAAGGAGGCAAGTAAAGATGCCGACTACAGTGGCTGGATGAGGAAAAAGAGTTCCAATCTCATGACAACATGGAAGCCTCGTTTCTTTGTGCTCAAGGGCCGAAGATTAGCATACTACTATTCGGAAGATGATGACCAAGAAAAAGGACTCATTGATATTTCATTTCACCGGGTTCTTCCTGCCGACAATGAAAAGCTCACAGGCCTTCATGCCACAATTACGAGTTTGGGAGGTCAATCAATGCCTGGGAGCCAGACTGGCGCTGAGGATTTAGAGAAGGGAGATGATTCGATCTTCATTTTCAAGCTGGTTCCTCCTAGAGCTGGCCTTTCAAGAGCCGTGAACTTTACAAAGCCAACTGTTCACTACTTTGCTGTTCCGAACTTGAAGCAAGGTCGGTTGTGGATGGCTGCCCTTATGAAAGCGACTATTGATCGAGACGATACCAAGCCCATCACCACAACCTACCAGCAAAAGACAATATCCCTCTCCAAGGCTAAACAGATGCGTTCTCGTCCACCGGCTTTGATGAACCTCGAAGAAGGGACTGAAGAGGATGCAGGCCGAAAGGAAGCCAATGGCTTGGGCATTTCGTACGATGAAGCTGACAGTGGTGTTTCTGGTGTTGACAAGCTAGCTAGCCAAAAGGCTGGGGAAGCCAATTCAGGTCTCGAATCTGAAAAAGAGGCTCCACACGCGTCTTGATGGTGGTCCACGATTTCACACACAACCCTTTTTTCATTCCAGCTGGTGTGGGGCGTTTCTGGTCATTCCCTGACATTAATTTCCTTATTCGTCTCTCTTCTCTTATAGAAGCTTAATCCTTTTTATTTTGATACCTAAGGCGCAGGAAAAACCGGAAATCTTGAAGGAATGGTGATGAAACAGGACGTGGGTCCAAGGGCAGGAAGGGGAGGATATCATATCAGCTGGCGCGGAGATGTTGCATCAACCGCAGCTTTCGAAGAAAAAGACGATCAAGAATGTCATGTTAAAAGAGACAATGATGATGAGGATAGCTATTGTTGTTGAGTCTTTCCTCAACCATGAAGGTCGAGTGATTTGCTGGGTTAAGGAAAAGACAGTTTCTTCCTGAAGGGGTACATACTAGCGGCTCGAATCTTCTTTTATTGTGGTTATAATACCAGCAAGGTTTTGTCTTGGCGACACAAACCAATTTTAATTGTGCCAGCTAGTTGCTTTTGGGAACTTCCTGTTGACCAGAGAATACTTTAGCAGCAGGAGGAGAAAGCAAATTATGTACCAAGGGAGGTGAGGCTTGCTAGTTAGAACAGTCAAAATTATCTGGAATGAATGCAAAGAATTGTTCATGACAAATATTGAATTGGATAAGACGATCGCTTGCTCTAGAGGTATATGAGACAAGTTGAAGTGGAAAAGGGGAAGACCCCGACGAGAAACGCCATATCCCTTTTGATCAAGCTTCTTGGCTTGACATGTACCCCTATCGTGATAGATAAATAAAAGCCCGCAATGACACTGACTATACCATTCAACTCGGAATGGTACAACTTTGATATAACAACAAGCCAAGCGCCCCTTAGGTCGTATCCATCATTAGACCACCCAGAACGCCTTGAAAAGCATTGTACCCTTACTCTAATCGCTCTCTGCCTTTTTGACCTTGCCGCTAAACTTGACCATCGCCCACCACGAGACGGATATAGCAACGTTGGTATGCCCCTGCAACCAAAAATGTAAAATCGTAGCAAAATCAAACCCCCAAACCTACACTTTTTGATTCATCCCTGTCAGGAGTTGCCGTATAGACTTCATGAGATGCTGTTCAATGCCTTCAAAGTTTCCAACGGCTTCACCTTCTCCAGGCGGTGGAACGATACTGGCATCTGCTATGCCTAGTACTCGATCAATGGCAGATAATGTGACAGCTTCCGCTTTAGTTTCGCCAAGCTTAGGGCTGAGAGCTTTGACTGAGACATCCTTGAAGCCATTGAGGGATGCGAGAACTTTGGAGTCAAGGAAGAGAAGCGTCTCAGTAGCCGACGGGGAAGCGGCGGAAGAAGCTGGACCAGGCGTGGGACTCTTGGACTTGAGAAGGAAACCGTCGATCAGTTGACGAATACCCTTCATACAAATTGCCTCCATCTTGTCGTTCTCTGTTGCCTCCTTTTTAAGACCAATACAACGGTTCAGTGCAGACATAACAATTCCTGCAGCCTTAGGATTTTTGGCTTTCTTGAGGTTTTCAATCAGACCATTCTTGAGGTTGACAACTGCTGTGAGCAGCTTAGGCTCGATAGCGGGTCGCGCTGGAGCAGGAGCTGCAGGCACTGAGGGGGTCCTGTTTACAGGAGTAGCAGTTTGCTGCTGTACTGACGCGGATCCAGTTCCAGGGACAGTCTTAGCGCTCACTGTTGGCGGGGGTGGCGGAGGAAGATGCTGCTGCTGGGCAGCATTTGCATTGGCAGGCACGGCGACATTCGCATGCCCCTCTTCATTCTTGATAGGGGGGTTTGCTGGCGGTGGTGGTCGCGGCGCATACGGCGAACTGTAAGTACCTTGTTGAGGCACTCCGAGCTGCGGGCGAGCAGGGGCTGGCGGTGGTCCATAACCTGGTGGCAGTTGTGCTGGCGCCGGCGGCTGTGATGCAGCTGTCGCAGTAGCTGGCTGGCCTGGTGCTGGCGCTGGTGGTGATGCAGACGTTCCATACGGCTGCATTGGTCGTCCTGGCTGGTTTTGCTGTGCTGTATATGCCGGCATCTGATAACCAGGAGGTGCCTGTCCAGGGGCGTAACTGGGCGCACCAGCTGGCAAGTGTTGGGCATTGTAACCGTACGGGTATTGGTTGTAAGCTTGAGCTGCAACACGGTCCGGAGATGAGGCCTTCCTTTTCTTCCCAGCGTCTAATTCAACACCCGGGACACGAGACCAAAGATTGGTGGTGTCATCTTTTCTAAACGCTTCGTTACCGATAAGATTATGGCGAACGCTGCTTTCCCATCCTTTAGTCTCTGTATGGAAGTGAAACCAAGGATATCGTAAGCAAATCCGCTTGTAAATCTGCTTGAGGGTAAGCCCGTCGGGTCCAGCTGCTGTGAGTGTCTCATCGATGAGCACGCCGTAGTTTTTGTTTGGTTTCTGGAGCTGTTCTTCCGTATAATCTTCGATCTTGAGTTCCAAAGGAGGAGATTTCGGCCGGGCTTTCTTCTCCTTCTTTTCTTTTGCACGCCTCTCTGCATCTGAGCCTTCAGCACCGTCTTCTCTAGGCTTGCGAGGTTTGTACTTGCGTTTCTCTGGTCGCTCTGAAGACCCTTCAGGCAGAGGATGTTTTCTAGGTCGTCCGACCTTGCGTTTGATGGGAGGTTCCACCGGAGGTGCCTGTGGCAAAGTCTTCTTGGCCATCTCTTGTTGCTGCTTCTTGAGCAACCGCTGCTCACGTTTCGACATGAAGCCATTCTTGGGTGGCCTACCAGGACCTCGTTTTCTAGGCATCTGGAGCATTAGATGTTCCTGGTTCGGATCAAGCATACCCTCCTGCCTGAATCCAGACTCTCCTCCTGGCATTGACATTTCCATATCGACGTCCATATCTATGTCCATATCCATATCCATGTCCGCATCGGCTTCTGCGTCGGCATCAGCGTCAGCATCAGCATCGGCCTCCGCCTCTGCTTCAACCTCGGCTTCTGCTTCAGCCTCAGCTTCAGCCCCTGTCTCTCCCTCAGCTGGTTCTACCTCAGCCTCCACCGTTTCTATGGCCGCTGACTCCTCCACCTTGGCATCTTCATCATCGCTAAAGTCAGGCGACTCAGGTGGACTCGCCACATCGGATAACTCATCGCTCGTGTCTTGTATCTCTGCATTACCATGAGCAGACTCGAAATCGAAGCTCATCTCCTTTCCGCCCTGTGCATGTCGCTTCTTGAGAGCTGCCGCGGGCTCTTCCTCCACATATTCTTCAGCTCCTGTTCTACCCCGCTCGACGCCATTTATATGGAATCGAAAATCGATGTCTTTGATCTGCAATCGATCACCACTTCGTAACACGACCTTGTCGCTCTTGTAGTGAACGTCTTCGCAAAAGAAGCCATTCTTATGTAGAGGTATAGCTTCAAATACGCCTGATTTCTGATTGTACGCAATTTTGAGATGCTCCCTAGAAATCGCTTTGGTTTTAGATGCAATGTTAGGACCTGGAGAATGGATACCAATGAAGGGAACGTGATATGGCGATGGGCGCAAGGATGTCAAATCTACCGCTGCAGCACCAGGCGTGTGAGAAACATATTGTCGATTAGAGATCATGTTCTCCTGCGCTTGTGCTGCCGCTTCATCATGATCATGCTGTGACGACCCTTGAGTGCTAGTCTTACGTCGCTTCGTTGGTCGAGGATTTTCTCCAGTATCTGATTCGGGACCCAGCATTCCTCCCTCTTCACTGACATAAGACTTGCTGAACTTGTTTCGATCTGGCTGAATGGGCGATGGTGGTGGGATACCCAGATGAGCATTCTCCTCAGCACGGCGGCGGTATTCTTCAGCGCGCCTCTCGTCACGCCGAGCTTGTTCCAGTGCGCGCTGGTCTCGGCCGATAACTACAGCGTACGTTGTCATCTGGAAAACACTGTCGGCAAACTCTACACGCGCAAACGATTCGAGAGCCTTGTGGGTGTCTGGTTGGCGTGTCGAGTCAGACTCTGCGAGGTTTTGAAATGAATCGTCTAGCGGGTTAGGTAAAGTAACCTGGGCTGGTGTGACTGTTGGAGGAGGTGACATGGCCGTGGAGGCTCCAGACATTCTAGCTAAGGCCATCATCATGTACGCATGCTGGTGCATGGATGGCATCGCAGACGAAGCGTACGGGGTAGAAGGCGCAAAGGGTTCTCCCACGTTATCAGCCGGCATCTGCAGTGGCAAAGGGGTAGATTGTTGAGCCTGGCCAACGCTTGGTAGCGCAGCGGTGGCGCTTGTGGCAGAAGCATCGGGCATGGGTTGGTCACCATGCTCAACGTTCACTGAAGTCGAAGCCTCTTTGCTCGAAGGCGCTTCAGGTTGCTGATGCTCTACTGACATTTTGATATCAGCGTCGGGCAAATGACCACTCGGGGCATTCTGCGTCGGCGGCGGCGTTGATGGCGGAGGTTGGGAGGCCGAAACTTTCGTCGAAGAAACTGAAGAAGCTAAATCTACAAGAGGGGTCGGAGATTCTGGCAAGGCAGCTGTCGAAGTTGTCGTCTGCGACGGGTTGGAAGGCATCGCTGAAGTAGTTGCTGTTGCCGTTTCCGGTATCGCAGTGGTTGTAGCTGCAGCCTCAGCTTCAGCAGCAGGAAGAGGTGCAGAAGCTGATGTTGATATTGACACTGAGGAATCAGCAGGTGCAGCCGCGGTCGATGAGGAAGGAACATCAACATCAACAGCGTTTAGGTTTGACTTTGAATTTGACTCTGGAACTGAATCTGGAATTGAACCCGTAGCTAAAGAAGGCGCTGGGACCGGGGCAGAGTCTGAGACCGGGGTAGGGTCAGTAACTTTTTGGTCGCGCTTATCATGGTTGTTCACCGGCGACTTTGGCATCGCGTTCGGTGTTTCTGTCGCCGTCGCAGTCGCAGTCGACGCTGCAGTCGATATCGATGTCGCAGTCGCACTCGATGGCGTCGGCGCTGGAGGAGATGCTGTTGCCTTTGCTGTGGCTGTCGGTGTTCTGTTTGCGACGACCTGGGGCTCCCGGTCGGTTCCCAGGCCATCGGGCAGGCCATTGCGGCCAGCAATGGACGAAGTCATCGCTGTTCGTGCGACCAGCTCCTTCGTCACTCACCCTCACCTCACGAAGGGTTGGCACAAACGACGAGGGGTCTCGGCGGAGGGCGCGCCGGGGGCCAAGTGTATATTTGAAGGAATGGCCGTTGGCAGCAAAGACGGGGAAAATAAAAGGTTCAAGACGGACGAGGCTTTCGCCTGGGTCCTCAAAGCCGCGATGTTTGAGAGGGTCAGAGGGGAAGGCTGCGCGCTTTAATTGGTCAACTGCTCCGAGTCTCCTCTTACTTGCGTGCTAAATTGGTTGGCGATGGTTCGCGCCGCTAGTACTCTTTAGGTAATAGTAATAGGAAAGGATCGATCAACCGCGAAAGATGGATTATTTTGAGCATTCAATGCGATCGCTTACCCGGTAACAACAGTGTAATATTGAGTTGTAGATATGACGCTTCTAAGCCAGCTCATAAAAAAACATTGGTCCGAGAGAAAAGAGTTGAAAGCCGTGTTACGGACTTTACGGTGGTACTTGAAGGTAAGCTCCCAGTCGCGCTTTCCCCGCGCGCTGACAGCCGTTTGTTTATTCCTTGTTGATCAGGAATCAAACCTACTGAGACATGCGTGCATGTGTTATTAACAAAGACACACCACAGACAGCGCTACAATTCAACGACTAAACAATACTTTACATGTCATTGCACGTTTAATTAAAATCGTAATAGAATTCAACCGACACATGATACAAACATTCCCTGCTAATTCATAGCGCTAGCAAAATCACTCAACTATGGATATCCCGAGAGCAAAAACGAGTCCAACGTAGCCCCGCTAAATGGTATATGTAAGTGAGTCACAACTTCGGTGAGGACGGGAACATTTGAATCTATGAAATTCCAACGGGGTATACTGCAGCCCTATAACTGATCATCTGAGCTCTAGTGGCATATCAGGCATCATGGCAATAGCCATCTCACGATAATGGACCCGCCAAGTGCGATGTCTTTGGAGTGCAACATAACAAACACTAAAACTAACATTACGGAGCAGACTTGAAAGATGTCCCATGCTAGCAATGCACTTCCATATGCGATTCCGTGTGCATGTAAGCCGCATCCGAAATCGCAAAGCACTACAAGCAGATACAAAGCGCCGTGAACAATGCAAATATTCATGTCTCGTCAAACATGCAAAAAAGACGTTGGAAATTCAACGAAGTAGAGCCTCACGCTCGACTGGAGAGACGCGATGGGAGTACCTTTCCGATATCCGTTCTGAGAGACGATATGCCCCATGACAAAGCATACCTGCAAAGAACCCCACGGCATCGTTTCTGAAGGCGAGAATACCGGCAGTGGTCATAAGCATAACCGTCCACCTCTCCAAACGCTCATCCTCCGAAAGGTCACGGTGGCGACGGAGTCCCTGCCTAGAAGCTGCATGCCACAAGTCGGAAGCGCCCTGGTTGAGACTGTTGCCTACCTTGGCAAGTTCAAGACCAGCTGCTATGACCATGATACCGAGGAGACTCTTTGGATAGTGTTTCAAGAGATCCACGAGGGTTTCACCAAAGAGAAGACCCAAGGCCAGCTTAAAAATTCCCAACAAGATGATGCTGGAGCCGCTGCGTGCTCCGAAACGATATTGAGCAGCCAAACCTCCAGCACCGTGGCACACAGGCATGCCTCCGAACCAAGTGCTAGTCAGGTTCATCAAGGCCACACTGATACCAATAGACGTAACCGAAGGTGTAGGAAGTTCAGGCAGGAGATCGTGCGAAAGTGCAGCGACAGCTATAATAGAGTTGAGTGTCGTTAAGGGTAATTGCCCAATGGCCATCCATAGAGCAGGCGAGTCACCTTTTCCAATCCAGTGCGGTATGGTAAAGCGAGGATGCCAAGCATAAAACCACGGAAGACTTTCATGGGACACAGTGACCTTGATAAAGGCCAGAACCAGGGCAAGAATGAAGAAGAGCAAGGCGTATGGAAAGCGAGGCAGCTTCTGTGTGCCAATGAGGACAAGAAAAGCCAGCAAGGCCCATACACGATTGTCAAGAGCTGGATGCGCCCAGTGTAGAGGCTGAAGTAGTGATGAGCCTGCCCCTAGAATCAACGACAGACCAGCTCCGAGCTGAATGCCCTTTACCACTGGAAGGGGCACAATTCGAACAACCCATCGCAAGAGGCCCGTGACACTCATGATGAGTACGGCAGCTCCAACCCACTGACCAGCAGCCGTGACGACGCCCATCGACGAGTTGTTCTGAATAGCTGCTGATGCAATAGCCTACGTGGAGTGAGGTCAGTTTTCTTGTATCTTTCCGATGATGGCCTCATTGACTAAGGAAACACGAAAAACTGTCGTGAGCTCTCACTGACCTTCATTGGCTGAACAGGCAAAGGAATACCGTAGAATGCACCCGTGATGATGTTGAACATGCCTGTGAAGAAAAGTGTGCTTCCCAGGTCAATAGATCCTTGTGCCGCAAGAGCGATCATGAGCGGCAGTAAAGTGCCCAGGTCACCTAATGACCCCGAAACTTCAGCCCATGGTGCTGCACGTAAGGTCGAGAAGTTGTTTCGGTTGATGCGACGGATATCGCTTATCCATGAAGGTGCCATGATTGTACGCCTGTCGTGAGATCCGCTTGGTCTCGCTCCTCGATCTTCAGCTGATGCGCAGGCGAGTCGGTTATATACCAAAGCTTCGGCTTACGCGGATGAGCAGTGGGAAGATGCAGAGCTGATGGTAGTTTGAGGTTGTAGATACCTAACGTCAATGACGAGAAGGCGCATCTGGGTCCTTGGGATTTGCGATGTCAGGTGAAGCCCTCAGCAGGTGGAGAGCTGAGATAGACAGGGGAAAAAGGCCGCAGTAAGTGATAGGATTATGTCGTTACCATTTTTTTCAGCATCGCCTAATTTTGCATCATGTTATTATCGAGCAAGTACTGTAAATAAGACCAAGCAATCAAGAAGTTGTATCACCCTGAGGTCTATTGTGGTCAGCTGCTTGGTTTCGCGTTGTACATAGTAGTCGCAGCTATTATTATCCGCAACTGGGCCCGTAAAAATGACCCAGAGACTCGCAGCAGCAGTCTAAGGACTCACAATAGCCAAGGACATGTCTTGTATATTTGTACAGTCATTTCGGTGGCCCCAGAAAACTCGGACTAACTAGCAATTATAAAGTTGCTACTGCTAATTGTCAGGCTGGAACCGAGAAACTGCAATATCAGATCTTGGAGATGTCAACGGTTCTGGCGAGGAGCCGTGCGTGCGCTTGGGCATCATCCGATCGTGGGGCACTAACAGACGGTTGTTCTAAATCCTTGCCAGGGAATGATATGGATATTCACCAAAGCTCTGATCAGCGCGGTGAAGCATTCAGAACTGTAAATTGGCAGTCTGAGGTAGTGCCTTTGAATATTCATGGTAGGCTGGGGAATATGTGGCTGTTGCATATATCCATGACCTTGGGTGTTCTATTACTATTCGGACGAGAGTAATGCCCTTGTTGACCATATCAACTGTTACTCTGTCCCCAGGGAATAACACATCGGACGCAGGATCAGAAAGACCTTTACTTCTTAATAGCAGATAAGTCAGTTTCACCACCCTTATAAGAGTAAGATAAGTACTTGTTCAATAGAGCCACTCTTAGCGATCATTTTAATATATTAATTGTATTATAAATAATTTTTATTCATTTTATTATATCTTATTGAAATCAGTGAGCTACTACGTAGTAGAGGGTCGTGTCCAAAGTCTTGTTCCCCCCCTAGTCTGTTCAGGAATACGAAAACTTCTAGCGACACTCTGCAACACTGCCCACCGCATGTTCTGAATGATGCTGCATCAGATATAGCACGGACAGTCTAGGGTGGCTGGTGTGCTGGTTCACTCGGTCAAGAATACTACTACGGTATGATTCATTGGTCCTCGTGTAAGGAGGAGTACTGTAGGCTCGATAACACCAAAAGGCTGATGTCGATCCTCCACCAAAAAAAGTAGACCGCCTCCAGAAGATAGTCTGTCTCGGGGACACTTCATCGTGGAGCCGTTCTTTGAGAGTCACAGATGAAGTCTCATCCTGAGGTTCATCGGCGATAGCTTGTGCCACTAATTACGTACCCCATATTCTGTTCTCTTTCCTATAGCTTGGCATGACTTGTATCCTCTGTCGGGACTTTGCGACTGTAGATTCTACAAGCCTCCAATGGGCTTTGGTGGAATTTCTGGTTTTAACGATAATATCCAGTATATCTCCAGGGAGCCAGTAGTTCGGACTCGACGACCAAAGAGTAAAGTACCTGCATAGGTCACATGCTGCTGGAACGTTGAAGGACGGTAAAAAAAATAAAATAACACTGGGATTTCTGTCTGATGAATAAACTTTAAGAGGCTGTCGTTGCTAGGCAGGACTGCACTTAGAAGCGCAAGGCTTTTCTCAGAGCCTGCACAGTAACTAATCGCCGATGACCTCATAGTTGGCAGCGATTGTCGCGCTGGGGTAGTCATAACTTAACCCCCGGCGATAGCGAGGCGTCCCGGCGACAAGTCGGCAACTGGGTAGGTAAAGCGAGAAACCTTGCAAGCCTTTGCCGTTTATCCCTCGTCTTCCGGTACTTCCAGGCGGAATTTGCAGTGCGAACGGCTTCAGGCGTGAGCTCCTGAGTGGTTGTTTAGCAGGGCTCAACTCATACCCTGTGCCTGCCTGCGAGATACGGAATAAGGAAGCATGGGAAAGAAGCTGACCTTCACAGGGGAGGATTTCAAGCCTTGCAGATGCATCAATGCAAATTGCTTTTAGTGGCCAGTCATAGGATATCGACTCTCCACTCCCCGTACCAAGCCGGGAAGTCATTTCGCATTACATTACAGTATGGCCCCCAACACAGGCTTCGCGGGCTTTCTCATGATATTGAGATTCATGTCATGCAATGAGTAAGCCATGTTAATTTGCTACGTAAAAGCTACAGTATCAAGATAGACGCCACTTGTGGCTTCTATCAACAACATTCTCTGTTGTGAGGGCTTATCCGAGAGTTGTTGGCTTGTGTCTGAGCGCTGAGGTAGGCAGACGGCAGACTGTGAAAAGCACCGGAAACAATGGATGCAGCCTTCTTCCCGGCATTGAACTGGGTCGATAAGGCTTGATTCTACTGATCCTTGTAGAGTCACGTCAAGCCTGCACAGTGTCGTACGTAACTGTGGGGATCGGGGAAAACATGTGGAGACCAAGTGCTGAGGATTTCCTCTTCGGATGGAACTTACCAGGGGACGGGAATAAGAGACTGGTGAAAGCTATATGCTTGGTAATTGCTGTGAAATGGCGGCTTCTCCGAGGCTGCTATGCGTTCAGAGGATTTTCATATCGTTTATATTCCGAGTACTATTATCTATTGATAAAAGTCATTGGATGAGGCGTTATTCTGGTCGAGGTAAATAATGCCAAAGTTAACGGCCTCTGATATGTGTAGACGACGGACATGTACACGCACCTAAGCTTTTGCGACAGCTTCTGATTGGCATCTCAAGGGCTGCCGAGACACCAAGGTCAGGTCTCATCTCCCGTCACGAATGTAATTAAACAGATAAACCCACGAAACGAACAATAAACATGAAGGGGAATAAGAAGAGGGAGAGTTGGGGACCGACTGATCAGGAACAGAACAGAACAGAACTGTACGACGATGGAGACTCCTTCATTTCGGAGCCCTTGAACAATCTCTCTCTTGCATTATGATTTGTGTCCGTCACGCTACCAGTCTGGAGGGTACCCGTTTATCAACTCCGTTAC
This sequence comes from Fusarium cf. aywerte, assembly GCA_011034095.1. Lineage (NCBI taxonomy): Eukaryota > Fungi > Ascomycota > Sordariomycetes > Hypocreales > Nectriaceae > Fusarium > Fusarium cf. aywerte. Next base: position 411,456 of record WETZ01000024.1, read on the forward strand.
AGCCGGACCTAATAAAGGGTACGGAACTGTTATCCCACCCAGCGAGAATGAAATTCGCGCAGCTCATCTTGTCGCGAGGGCGAGCTTGAGGGTATGTACCGTATGGATATGCTATTACACTGTAATTCTCTGGATCATGAGCTTTGTTTTGCTGTATGCATTTTGGCTGCTGCCGCTGGTATCCCTCGTGGGAGGTGGAACCATTGATGGAAGTGGCATAGAGCTTGGAAGCTCCCTCCACATGGACAATCTCACCGCACCGTCCCTCAGTTGCCGTGTTCCGAGTTATAGGACGCATTGGTCAACCAAATGACCCAGCAGAAGGCCTTGTTTTTTTTTTCGTACAATTTTTTCCCCAACGGCATAATGTCGTACTGGCGATTGTATTCGTAGGTAGTCTTTGTGTATCTCCGCTCGTACCTTGCACAGAAACTAGCGCTCATGTACAAGCGGCCCGTTCGTGGAGAGCGGAATTGACCAAGCATGTCAACTGAAAGAGGTGTCATGGACCTCGAGTCTTGGTAATTTGGTGACATCGCAGATACTTTGGTTTGGACTCAGCTTAATGAGGACGGTCGCATCTCATCCTAAAGGCAAACTTATTTTCGGTGAGCGATTAATTATTGTAAGCCCAGTCATTCAATGCCATGGATGTCTTCGCAGTATAGAGAGTGCCTGGGAATATCCCTCGTTCGCTCTACAGTATCAGGTCAGATGGAAGTTGCTGATCTAGGTCCCCATTACTCAGTACCTGCCTGTACTCGTCATGACACACTGCAGGTGAGGTACTGCCCTAAGATAGGTACTTACCGAAGGTGCTCTTTCCCCAATAGGTATCAGCGAAGCTTTCCTCTCATCAGTTGTCTTACCAACCTTCAATTGCTTTTATTGATTGACCTACTAATCTTTGTCTTCTCTTCGTCACATTCATCTCTCATCAGTCTTAGTCCCAACATACAACTCTTCTACTCAAAAACTCCCTTCCCAAGACGTCTCAGACAAGTACTAAACAGTCAATTCCAATAACCTACCCTTGCCAGCAGTGACAATTGCTGTGTTTTTGTTTTGTTCTCGTGAGTTCCACTTGGCATCCCAGGACATGCCCAGTCTTTTCCTCCCTCGGTCCACGGACTGGAACATCATCATCCCTCTGGAAATCCACATCCTATCCGGGGCACTCGGGCATCATGTTTTTTGCCTGTACAGTGCACAAAAAAACACCGCAAGATAGGCCTTACCTAGCGCCTGGTCCAGCCTCTCTCGCACCATCCTGGCTCTTTTGAGTCTCTCTTCCCACGATACCCGGGCGTGCCCATGCTCACACCCCCCCAAACAACCCAAGCAACCACTAAAAGAGACCCTGGCTTGCTCGCCCTGGCCTCTTCTTAGCTGCTGTTGCCGTGCTTAGGACCCATTTTACTTGAGAATCCCAGGCCTCGTTTGGGTCAAGATCGTTTGTCATCGGGTCGTGACGATGCTTTCCCCACTTTTCGCAACTCTTGGGTGATTCTTGGTGTCGGATAGCTGATCAACAAAACCATAGCAAAGCCCGCCTTCGCGACCAGTTTCATTTGCTGCTTCTTCATCACCCTTCAAGTTCGCAAAGGTAAGCCGTCCTCTTACTATTACGATGCTCTTCCCACTCGTCTCATCCGCCTCAAAAGTCCATTGTGCGTTGCGATCGTCATAACAATTCTTCACCCATGATCGTCGTCTCTCAATTCGGCTCCTGTCACGCACGTCGTCGCAATCCTAGCACAACTGCCGGCACCAGCGCCCAGCAGACCCTCAATGGATTTCGCCAAGGAAATCAACAGACCAGGCCTACTTGGGACAAATCTGTTTTTGATCGATTCGCCTCGAAACGACTCAATTGAGCAATGACACGGTCATGCTTATGAGATTATTGCGACATCAGCACTCAATGGACGCGGACGAGAATTCTGCATCACCTCAATTTTCTATTTCATCGTAGCGCGAAATTGTTTTTAATTGTTCACTAACATATCCTCCTTAGCAATCTCTCCGCTCCCAACACAATGGCCGCTATCAAGTCTCTCATGACCCGCGACTCGGTCGCCCACCTCGCCAAGCGCCAGAACTGGGCTGCTAAGGAGGCCGGTGTTATCGTTGTCTTCTGTATTGTTGGTGTTGGTGAGTCAATCTTTGCCTTCGAATTCCCAGTGCGACGTATGCTAACATCATCAACAGTTGCCATTGGCCTCATTAGCCTCTTCCTCTACAAGAAGGCTGCTGCTCGCAAGGCCAACAAGGCCTCCGCTGTCTAAGCACAATGCTTGGAGAAGACCGAGTTAAGGGACGGTGGAGGGTGACCTGAGGCATAGTCATGAGCGTCTTTGGACTATTCGCCTCAGGTGGACGTGGTGTTACGCTAAGGTGCCTTCTGCGACACTTCGGGTGACCGACAGTGACCCCGTATTCCAGTCAACCATCAGTTACGTCCCTCACAAATTCTTCGCTTGCCAACTGCCCAGTCGAATCTCCTACGGCCAGCAGTTTTGGCTCGCATTTCATTGTACATACCTACACCGGATCGGGACAAATGTGCTGGGAGACGGGTTCTCGTCGAGTGTTCGCGGCCAGGTGGCTGTGTTCTATATTCTAATGCTACTGATACCTACCTGTTTGAAGCAAACAAATAATGATTCTTTACCTGGCTCTTGATGACGTCTTGATCACATAAATGACTGAAGCAATTGTGTATAAACCTGTGACTTTCCACGTTTACTCTCATATATCTTGCAGATCTAGCTAGTCTAATGCTTGTAGTCCAAGAACGAAACTTCATGTGAAGTATGCGCAAATCAGAAACCCTCTTTGGCTAACATATCTGCTATGTCAAGGTAGAAGGCAATGGCATTGAAATTCTTCTTGATGCCCATCCATTCCCGTACTGTCCACCCAACGCGATTGGACCAATTGATAAGATCCAAGTGGCTCACACCGAGCAACGTGCCTTTATATGTACCCCAGGAACTGCTCTCCACACTCACAAGTCCGTCGTTGGGTCCCTCCGCCTGGGTCATGACGGCGTGCGGGTGTCGGAATGGGCTCAGTAGTGCCGGCTGCTCTACCGCCGCGCCGTACGAAAAGTACCGTACGTCCGGTCGGTCCGGCGTGCTCGGATTAAACTCCTCGGCCATGTAGCGTCTCGTCAGCTGCGAAAAGGCTGCTGTGCCGAGACCCGCGCTCTCCAAAGTCTTGTACAGCCGGGGCAGGTAACGATGCAGCGGCGAGACCTCCTCGTCAAGAAGATAGTCTGCGAAGGCGCTGCCTCGGTGTGGAGTGGCAACAGTGACGAGTGCGGCGACACGAACGGGGAGAGGTTCGAGGTGAGAAAGCATGTATCGAGTGTCAAGACCACCCATGCTGTGTGCGACAATGGTGAAGGCCTCCGGTGCTGGAGCGTGCGCTTCGAGGGCGGAGCGGAGGGCGGCGGCGCGATCGGCAATGGAAGACGATGGAGGAACGGTGGGAGTTATAACGGTGGCGCCTTGGGCGGTGAGGGCATCACGAATACCATGCCAGTATTCCACTGCTGGGAAGTAAGATGAGAACTGTAGTTCGGCGAAACCAAAGAGGCCATGTGCGAGGACAATGGGGTATTTTGGAGTTTCTATTGCGAGACTTTGTCAGTGAGAAGCTCTCAAGAGAATTTTTGTTATTAAAAAAACTCACCATATTTCTCTCGTATTATAGCATAGTCGTCAGATATCTCTCTACCCAGAGCTTTTATCCTTGGATCATGTTCACGGGCAACACAGCGACTGTAAGTAAAGCTCCGACATTGGACCGGCGACCATTGCTTGCAGTACGGATATCTGACCAGGCTTAAAGCAGGCGCTTTGCGCCATATTATCGATCTGTTCATGGAATTTTGAATCGCATGGATGGAAGACGCGATGGAGTGTCGTGGTGATATGGAGTCCAAATGTCGCAATGTGGGATGGAATGGAATTAGAAGGGTGACGTCACCGTTTGTATTTTTGCGATTATGGTGCTTTGTGATTGATAGCGAGCGTCGCGTGAGAAATGTTAAGGAATAATACCAATACAAACCATTTGAAAACCTCAATACTGCTAAATTGGTATATTATATATGAACGCAGGGCCAGCATGAAGAGGAACGATATAGCTAATAGTAATAGATATGTGTCCAGTATGTATTGCTCAGTCATGAACCGAACGAAGGGCAGTGGAGGATCGTCAGGGACAGATAAATTCTTAATAACTCCTATGCAGCTTTATATCACCAAGCCAGGAAAGTGGAATTCTATACAATAATTGAAATCAAATCTATACATCCAACGATTGAAGCTGGGTCTCCTATCCTGAGTATCTAATGGGCTTTTGATCCTAGAGGCGCATCGAAGTCTGGGTCTACGATGGAGTTCGCGCCAACTGTCGAGTTACAGCCCTTCTGCACTTTGCAATTGATGTATCATCCCAGGCCTCAACATCAGTATAGACCGATAAGCAAGAAACAAGTGTATCAAGTTGGGTATGATCGAATAGGTATCTAACTGCAAACTCCCCTCCCGTCCCCTCATATCAACACCAATTAACTCCTCGTCGTCATAATCATCGGCGCATTAAACGTTCATCTACTGCAAGTCGTAATTTGGCCCAGCTCAACTCTTCTCAGGAGGCAACTGGCTAGGCGCGTTCTCATTGGTAACACCGCTGTAAGCCGGCCGAGATTGCATTCCATCAAAGGGTCCGGCCAAGTTCTCGGCAACGGCCTCATCGTAACTAGGAGGAGCATCATCGTATGGAGGTGCTTCCTGACCTGGGGCCAACTGAGGTGGGTACAAAGGATCGTGGGCCGGCTGAGCAGGAGCTTGGCTAGCTGTTTGAGAAGGCCGTTGCTGTTGCTGCTGTTGGGGTGACACATGGACAGAATTCTGTCTGGGAGGCAAACGAGGAGGGGTGCTGTTCGTAAAGGTTGCACGTCCAGGCCGCGTTGACCTTGCGGCTTCAACAAGCTCAGCTGGAGGAGTGATACCGGAGTAGACCTCTATTTGCGCAAAGTGCAGAGGCAGAAGGATAACCGGGGGGCTTTTGGTGGTAAGCCCCTTCTTTGGCTGACCCCACGCCAAACCAAGCTTGATTTCAAGTTCATATTTCCTCGAAAGATTACATGTGGCGAAAGACGGTGCCACAGTGTTGGGTAGGGGCATGTTCTTCCACACATGATCTGGTATCACCAATTCCTTTCCAACCTCGTCGTCGGGCCCTGTGGTCAAAGGGATGTTGATAGTGGGGTTCGAAACAACAACCCATCGGTTGATCTTTTGGTTGTGAAGTTCAAGTGCTCGGACATCAGTTCGTCCGATGAGTTCCATCTGGAACGAAACCAAATAAACTTGTTCTGGATTATTGTTCAGCTTTTTGGCGATGAGTCGCAAGGGAATTGGCTTATTGCAAGTCAAGATGCTGGGATGAGGCAGGCGAGCTGATATTTCGATTGCAGGAGCTGGAGCAATTTCTGAAGATGGGTCCGCATTGGAGGCAGACTTGGAATCTGAACTGCTTCCAAAGTTGAAAAGAGAAGATCGTTTCTTTTCTGGCGAGGGAGACTGCGGCCGAAACGTGAAAGGGCGACGAGCAAAAGCTTCTTGAGATGTTGGTTGTGGTCTAGGAGGCTCAATTGGCAGGAATTTCAGCCCCATCTGATATCGCCAGTTTTCCTTGAGTAACCCCGGTCGTTGTATCGTGACCTTGATATAGTATCTAATCTCTGCCTCTCCAGGGTATCCTGTCAATGAAGGAGGCAGTGTGCGGGTAACATGGCGAAGGTAGAGTTGCTTGCTACCGTCCATGACTCTTACACCCCCAATACCAAACATTCCTCCACCCCCAAAGCCCCCGATATTGGACATGCCACCAATCTTCGACATCGCCATTGGATCGCTGCAGGCATTGTTGATGGGGAGTTTGAACTTGAAGGGCCATTCATGTTCGCCGGCCTGGAGGGGGTATGCACCATACGGGTTTGAGGAGCTGGCATAATAGTCATCTGGGAAGACCTGTTGTATCTTGTATAGGATCTTGTGGTTCTCTGTTGCCATGCTGCCGGGAGGTCGTTGAGGGCCAGTTTGAAGTCTGGCCATGGACTGTGGGTCGAAAGCATTGGAAGCCTGTAAGGCTGTTCCAGATTCTCCTTCGAGCTTGACAACGATGCTGCCGATCTGCTCATGGCGATTAATGCCAAGAATGATTCGACCCGAGATGAAATCTAGGTTGGTGTAGAACTCTGGCTGGTTATCCAGCACTATTCGGATAGACATGATGGGCGAAGAGAAAGTCTCAATGAGCGAAGCGGGATTCCCTGTGCGACACGACCGTTGATCTGAGACTCGGTTGTGCCTAACGGTCCGATGGTGTTGTCGTGCTTGATGGTGTGAGTTGGGCCGCTTGGGCGTAGGATGACTTTAATATGTCTGCCAGGTCTCAAGAAGAGACTGGTTCATTAAATCAAGAGCTTACGAGTTGAAGGGTTGTTCCAAAAGGCTCCAAAGAGCTGTCAATCTTGCATTGCATGTATAGGAAACACGTGGAAATCTTCAATAAGTTCAAGGTGACGGATGCGCGGGATTCTAGGTCGGGTCGGTTGTACGTCACCAAGGCTGCTCAGCCTGAGCCAAGCCCCCCGCGATAGACTAGGTCTCACCGCACCTGACATAACATGTCGGAGGAGGGGTGATTGTGGCTGCTCTTTCTGGTTGTGGCTAAATAAGCTCATGTGGCGGTGCGTCGGTGCTTTCTAGCGCCGGATGGCCGATCTAGGCGTTTGACAGATCTTGGACTTGATTGATCATCGATGTGGTGATTCTTCAACCTAGCCCCTACAGTAGAGAGACAATACCTGGTCTATCTGGTGGTAATCTGCCAAAAGTCCCTCAAACAGGGGTAGAATTTGTCGACAAATCTTCACGCGACCGCATATCTCGCTGTGCCGCGTTACGATGAGACTTGTTTGGTGGAGAAGGTTCGGAGGTTCCTAGCAGTGTTGGTAGACACAGAGAAAAAAAAGATCCAACCTCAAGGTGCCCTCCTTCACGATGCAGAAGTTGCATAAAGCTTGTTGGTGACGACAGAATCTATGAGCATCACCTGCTTTTTCAAGCCTTGGAGCCTGTCGCAATCTCCACTGCACTGGTAGGTGAGAGATCACCAACACAGTTAACCAACAAAATGCGACACAAATCATCAGTGGCTTCGGTGTGGATGCGAACCTCATTACACCAATACGTGCCGGCAACGGCTATGCCAGGGCAGCACAGGCCGCGATCGACGCAGCGAAAACATTCCCCGAGGTGTTTCGATACCCACAATTTGGCATGAAATGTGCTGCATCTTGGACCAACTGCATATTCAGGGTCCGTCTGTTCAGTGCCATTTCATCAAGCTGGTCCGAGGTTCACCAGGTATAAGCTTGAGAGGAGACCTGGAGCCGGGGTCTGCATAGGTTCACACAGCCAGCGCTTCGTATGCAATCCCAAGAGCCCTGGAGCCCGGAATCGCTCCGCGGTATCGCAAATCATCAACTCGAATTTGAATCTCAGATCATGCCATCAGTCAAATATCTCAAGATGATGCCTGTGGACATCATTCAGTGCACAGGTCAACTCCCGATCACGGCTCGCGTCAGAACAGCGCGCGGAATGATACGATGCGGGCCGTTTGCCGCCCAAGACCATGGCAGGCCCCATCTCGCGCTCGTCAACCAACCATGATCAGCGCTGGTCGCTTTGATGACCTTAGACCGGTCGCCCGCTGCGTCTGTGCCGTGCGGGCTGCCGCCGTTTCCCCGCCTGATCTCTTGGTGATTGGCAGGCTTAGCCCCCATCTTGGCCAGCGCAACGACAAGAGATGTCTCTTGCAGGCAGAGATTGCCATAATCCTGGAAAGTGCCAGGCTTGGATAAGTCGCACTTTTGCTTTGCCCTTGTCATGTTTTGAGTTTACATAGGCAATTGTCTGCAGCTGCCCTAGTCATGTAAACCCATCACACATGTTGTAAAACCACTTACGAATATCAATCCTGGAAACCCTACAAGGATCCAATGTTCCGCGACCACATGCTCTTGACGTTTTGAAAAATCATTGTACAAAATGCCATAACCCCTGGTCTAGGACTACAAGGATGCAACGCCCAACAGCCACACGTCTATCTCCGATGCCTCATAACCTTCCTTTTGAGTCTTGCACTTTACGTACAGACTGGGTGCTATGCAAGTTTGTACCCTTGACTGCCGATCATAACTAAGATGATTGGTTTCATTTGCTCATGAATTGCTATGGTTCCAGCTTACGGCAGTTGTTCGTCCTTACTATTGGACCATCCAAGACATATCGGATAAAGGCTGAATACCCGTCTTACCCGTCAAGACCTTGTCTACCCTGTCTGTCATGTTGCACTGCATTTATGATCCTCCCAACAGCTCTCCCCTCTCTGCAGCGCCCCATGGGTACANTTGGTTTCATTTGCTCATGAATTGCTATGGTTCCAGCTTACGGCAGTTGTTCGTCCTTACTATTGGACCATCCAAGACATATCGGATAAAGGCTGAATACCCGTCTTACCCGTCAAGACCTTGTCTACCCTGTCTGTCATGTTGCACTGCATTTATGATCCTCCCAACAGCTCTCCCCTCTCTGCAGCGCCCCATGGGTACAGAGCCTCACATGCAGGGCTCCGCTCAGGCCAGCAGGCAGATGGCAGAGTCTGGGTTGCCTATATGTAGGGGGCCAAGCCATCCCGTATTATTCTCCGAGTCTTTTGCTTCTGACTCGGATGTCAGCCTGTCATGATCAATAGCCAAACTTCTTGGTCGACACTCGACAATGGCAGGCGATTGTGGATCGACCTGTCCGGCCTCTGATGGCTTCTATACTTACAGCCCGAGTGTAGGTGGTAACGCCGTGTTACTCACCGTTTTTGCTTTACTCGCTCTTGCTGCACTATACTTTGGTGTCCGATCTAAAACCTATCTATTCTCTTTCGCAATCACGACTGGACTCTTTCTCGAAGTGATAGGGTTTATCGGCCGAATTCTACTGCACTCAAAGCGAGATGACCAGGATCATTTCTTTCTCGTTTTGTTTGGGACAGTTCTGGGCCCATCGCTAATGAGCGTCGCCATATTCATTGTGCTTCCTCATATCCTCAGCATCTATGGAAAGCCAATTTGTCCATTTAGACCGCTGGTGGCTGGCCTGATCTTTTGGGGACTCGCAGTAGTCACCATCATATTCGAGCTTGTTGGCATTATCTTCGTGGCGTACGAGACGAGTGGATTTAGCGTATGTTATTCCGAGTGTAAAGTTAATGAACTTGATGTACTGAATTCAAATAGCGAAAGCAGGGAGCCGCGATCGCCGCCACAGGCTTAGCTATACAAGCTTTATCGTTGATGGCATGCACTGGATTGCACTTTTGGTTCACTCTCAGCTTAAGTACCCGACGAGGTACTCTCGATGCCAGATATTCGCAGGTATACTCGTCATCACAGTTCAAGAAATTCCTCATGGGTAAAGATACCTTGCCATTCCGTCAATGTTTCATGACTAACACAAGCCCAGCAATGGAGATGGCATCTGCTCTCCTGATCGTTTATTCCTTCTACAGGCTTGTTGAATTTGCAGATGGCGTCTCGGGTGATGTTTTCCAAAACCAAGCTGCATTTATGGTCATTGGAGGGCTATTGCCCTTCTTAGCCGCAGCTCTCTTGACTATCATCCATCCCGGAAACGCATTTGCTGAGGCCTGGGGTCCGACATCACCTCAGGGCCTCAAACGTCAAAGCCGACCCGATCCTGTACAATCTCCCACTCCTAGCGGCCACCCGGTCCACCACTTATACGATCCCGATATTCGCAAGCAAGTTTCCCCGACTAGCCCGCAACACCAACGGAATTCTGGCGGACCACCTGAGTTGCCTGCGGGCTCCATAGGCCTCCCTGCGCGTCCCAAGCCTACACCCAAACCACCGAGCCCCCGAGAACCTCGGGAACCTGGAGCACCTCGCAAAGGACCACCTCTACCACTAAACCTTTCCGCTGTTCGAGCATCGCGAAATAGTTATCGGGCAGAACAGAGGGGCCAAGCAGCCAAGTCTATGGTACCTGATGAGGAATTGTGGTAATGAGGCTGACTGAGGATTGGAGTGTTGGGGTGAAGAACTACAATTTCTTTCTTGGAGCAGTGTGTGTGTGTGTAGTCACAGGGGGTGCTGCTGGTTGGCTTACTCACTGTTTTATATTATACCCGGCAGAGGGATGTCGTTCATTTGTTAGGATGGGAGGATGGTATGGGGCGGCTCACATCTCATGTATCGATATACCACGAGCGTATTCTTCGACGTTTCTGGACGAGAACCGTTGGCAGTTATAGAGCTTTTGGGCGGGCTGGAGTCACTATTAATTGGGAGGCTCTTTCGAATTCTTGAGGTATGGCGCGTCGACACAGACAGCTGCCTCAAGTTCTAGATTAATGTGAATCTACCAACTAAGATATGTCTTGTTCCATCTGCATCTGATAACGTTGTGCTGCTCATATGAGGCGTTGTCGAAGACTCCAGGCGGAATCAAACAAAACTGTAATATTCCCGAATAAGCTTGCGCCTATACTCGGGTCCTTGTGTTCCGGAATGTTTAGCTTTGCTCCATCGTCAAATGTCGCGAACTTGTCTGTAACGATGATGGTAAACTGGCCCCAGGGTTATAGAAAAATCGACTCTTCTAGCATAAGAGACGAAATAACTTGGTCACCTTATGTGAGCTTTAGACAAGCATTTAGGCTATTTATTTCTGACACCCTAAGCTTTGGTCTCGAGTTTATCTGCCACCCCCAGACTGGGTTGGGTCTTCAGAATTCTTTAATTCATGTCGTTGACAACATCCTTCAAACACTTATGTCAATGGATCTGCCACCAAACCTTAATACACAATATTTTAGCGGATCATATTGAAGAAGTCATTGGTAAAGGCCGATTTTTCACGCCAAGTTAGTTCACTCGAATGGGTTGGTTGGTATTGAATGGAATACGAGGGGTCAAGCTTCGAGACATGTCATCCAATGCAAGGCACCAAAGCACTTCTCCGCGCTAACTTAGCGTGCCTCTTCAGAAACGGGGAAGAAAACAAGACACTTACTAGATCGACCGGATCTGGCCTTGTCTTAGATAGCGTTTGGCGCTATTCGTAGGCAATGTGATGTATCGTTGTTTGTTATTCCCAAAGCCGACTTGAGCCTTTGTGCGGCGACTCTGTGCCTTGCCTCGACGACGTGTGAGCTGAAGGTAAGTTGAGTAATGAAGATAGGGAAGAGTCGGTTGAGATATCCAAATTGATTGTGTTATCATTTATTCCTTATTCGCTTGGTGATGTTTTTGAGATAAGAGAGTTGGTGGTATCTGGCTTAGCCTATGTCAAGCTCCTCCTCGATTATCATCTTTGAGATGATGCAGTAAACTGAGATCCCAACCTGAGAACAAAGAACTCTCCCCCGGAGCAACAAGACCAACGTGGTTATTGTGGCCAGTCAATACCACATATCCAACAATCACATACTAAACCTGCTGTCGATTCGACATAAGCCTTGGTAGATCAGCCACGCTTAGCCAGGTCCGGCCAGATAAGGCTTCGAGTGCTTCCGCCAACGTGCCTGGCCTCAAAGTTAGATTTGTTCTCGGCCACTATCGTGGTCAGAGACCATGTCAGATAATAAACTATTTCCACCTGTACCTTGAGCTACGCACGAATGCCCAGATTTGTCTAGACAGCTACGCTATGGCTTGCCATCTTCTCTAAAGACCGAAGCAAGTCCCCTCGACACAAGGACTTTACTTCTCCTGTCGACTCGCTCCGCGCACGACCACATAGTCCCTTATGTCAGAAACACCGTGACCTTCTAAGACCGATCACTAATGTCTTGCGCATTTGCACGGATATCGGATATCATCAACCGTAAGCTCGGAAGAGGAGGTCGTTCTTCCGAGTACGACGACGACGAAAAGCCGCGGGCTATATCCATCACTACTGCTATCACTATCACGACGACCGCGACGGACTCGATAGCCTAGAGAAAGGAAAGGGAATAGGAGAAAGAAGGCAAAAGAATGGTGCTGTTGACGAGAGCCAATGTTGACCCCAATGATAACGGCGGCCAAGTTATCTCCATCCTCAGTGTTATGCTTATAGTTGTCACAAGCGTGTTTATGCTTGTGCGGCTATATGTACGAGGAATCGTTGTTAGGGGTCTTGGATGGGACGACCTGTTTGCCGTTATTGCTTGGGTGAGTTTTGTTGAGTGTCCTTTAGCTCACACCGTCAACTGGATACCTTCGACTGACTATAGTCTCTCACAGGGTCTTGCCACTGGTCTATCTTGCATAGAAGCAGTTCTTGTGACAAAAGGCGTGGGAACTCATATGGACCAATTATCTCAAGAGTCATTGACTGAAATCTTCTCGGTAGGTGATTGGGACACTGTCCTTTAAAGGCTTCATATACTGACTCTTGGTGTGTTTAGTTAATGCCTGTTGATAAAATGCTATTCATATCATCAGGTTGTTTTGTCAAACTCTCGATTGTGTTTTGCCTTCCTCGCATCTACAGGGATAGTAAGAAAGCCCTCTACTTACTGCCTTTGCTTGCTGATAAGGAACACAAACAGGATCTTTTATGACATGTATCTATGGGGTCTCCCTGGCTACTGTGATCGTTGCTGCGACTTCCCTTCTGTTTCTGGTATTCTCGTGCAGTCCTCCGGCGTAAGTTACTTCACCTGATGAACAAACAGTGGCACTGACACTTGAGCAGTGATGTCTTTGATGCCGCGAAACCTGATAGACAATGTGTCTCCAACTATACGTTGGGCCGTATGAGACAAGCGCACTCTATCTCGGCCACCATTGTCGATATTATCATACTAGGCCTCGCAGTTTGGGCCTGCTCTACGACTACTGGAACACGTACCAAGGCAATCAGACGAACTCTTGTTATTGTCATTGGCGTATTTACCATCGTTTCAACCTTTGTCAGAATTGGGGTGCTACTGACAACTGACTTGAGCACCGACACGTTAGTTCTTCCAGCTCTACCAACTCTAGAAAGTTGATACTAACAGGGTTGCAGGACCTACACAATGATTCGCACAGCACCTTGGTTTCCTATAGAAGTCCACACCGGACTCTGGTGCGGTTGTTTACTTGCTCTCGAGCCATTGATGAGACAAAATGGCGAGCCAAACAGTTACAATCATTACAGCACGAGAAAGCTTTCTCGAAGTAGTGTATGGGATCCGCAGGACGATATATGGCAAAGAAATCTCATGACGGCAAATCCTCAAGTTTCGGTTCACGGCATGCCACGGGACTCGAAAAATAAGAGAAAAGCCTCAACCGCCGACTCAGAGGCTGATATTGAGATGTTGGAAAACGAGAGGGGTATCAAGTTGACCACTGAATTCTCTGTACACGTCGAAGATGGCCATCACGCAGAAGGGCAGTTGAGGGACAGAGTAACGAGGACACCAGCATGGAACGCATTTTAAGTTAGAGGATAAAGAAGATAGCGAATAATAATGTAAGAACCTCGATTGTAACTTATTTCAGCTCTTAGGAAAGACTTACAAGAAGTAATGCAACATTGAAACAGACTCACGACATGCATCAGGTCTGAGGCCTTGTTTAGAAAGCAATGGGCTTCGATGCAGCGTGGTAAAACCCTTGAATCTGGTAGTCTTTGTTCCTTGGAACAAAGAAGCTTTTAGTCTGCAGTACCTGAACATCCTGTTCCCTCACCCTTCTAAGAATAGCCCATCTGTAAAGGGGAGTTACTTTGTTCTTTCATTCTCACTTTGAACGGGAATGTGCAACACAGACCAGTATAAAAGTTGTTGTTTAGACCGAGTCGTTGGGTACTGGATGGCAGACAAAGGATTCAGGTTGAGTTGACTCGGGCCAACAAGCTCTGACCAGAGTCATCGATACAACCATAACAGAGGAACTTGTAATAGGTAGAACTAGAGCTTGACAGATTGTGTTTGGAACATAAATGAGAGAAATGACGGGAAGAATCCTGTGTAGATAGATGGGACGAGGGAAGAAGCAACCAATTTCATAGCGAGGCATCTTCCATCACCATGTTCGGAGAGGTCGATTCTTAGACCTGATTGTACTCGGTTGAATGAAAAAGACATTATCCATACAGTTGTCGTTCCCAAAAGACTAGTAACAAAGAAATGTAAAGACTGGATTTACAATGGTGGATGGTCTGTCCTCGAAGCCAATGTGTCTTTGTCCAAAACTACAGACCCTTCAATTTCTGGATATAACATGATCGGCTCGGGGTACAAAGGCTGTTCATGCCCAAGTAATTGTTTGTTCAAGAATACCTCACCTCTTGCAATCTTTTGTGTTTGACCAGATCTTCTCAGAATACCCAGCATTAAGCACCTGCACGGCACTCTCCAGTCGCAGCTGATCGGTCCTCAACATGGCTCAAGGCAAAGATGAACAAGTCAGGCCTAGTCCCGAGGAAGCTGAACCAAAAGCTCCTTCTCAAAACCCCGAATCTGGCAAGTCGTCAGCGACGGGGCCTAGTAGTTCGGTAGAGACGCAGATTCCTGCAGTCGAAGACCCTATACCATCTGATTCAGGCGCCGCATCTTCTCAGCAAACACAGAACCCTCAGACGCAGTTTGAGAAGCTAGAAGAAGAAAATAGCAATCGAGCCAGGGACCTTCAGGCAGGTTCTCCTCTGAGAGAGAACAGCTCCGTTCCGGTTGGAAACGGGGATTCGGAACCGACAGGATATGAGCAGCTCCTTCAAGATTACACCCAGCTTACAGAGGAAAATAGGAGAATCGAGCAGGAGCATCTCGGGTATATCCAAGGCCTTGAGAAGCAGGTGCAGGATTTGGAGGATGAAAGAGATAAACTTTCAAAAGATTTGAAGCAACACAAACAATACACCAAGGAAGCAAAAACGATGGCCGAAACCTGGTCCGAACAGCTCGACACAGTGCTAAAAGAGCTTAAGCAAGAGCAAGAATCCTGCAAGGCAGAAAGAAAAGGACGTGAAGAAGCTGAACAGGACGTCAACAGATATAAAGCTTTTCACGACAGCTTCTTTGAAGAGCTCAAGAAGCGCGCGCAAGCTTGGACCATGACAGATAAGGGTTATGGGAATCTCTCACAAAATCCAGCGGTCCGAAACACCCTGAGCGAAGTAGCCAAGGACTGGAAGGAACTGGAGACAAGCTATGAGACAAACTGGCCACCTACCACAGAATCTCTGCTGAGAGCGAAGCTTCGTGATAATGTCATCACACTGGCACATTACGAACGTTCGGAGAAGGATTTGAAAGCCAGTAAGTGTTATCCATCACACCTATGCAAGCTCATATCAAGAATATGTACTGACCTCATTCAAAGAGAAAGAGTACCACGAAAACCTCAAGAAGGGTCTGGATAAGCAGACCAAAGAGATTGAGGCGAAAAAGAAGCGTCTCAGGAGCATACAAGGATCCGATGATAGACCGGCCGAGGAACTTGACGAGACCTCCATCCCGTCATCAAGACCTTCCTCTGAACTACCCAGATCCCCAGTAGGGTCGAACAGTGATGCTCTAGAGTCTAGTCGGGTGTCTTCAGCGATTACTCTAGAACATATTTCAGAACTGGCCCAGAAGGATCAAGAAATCACGAGATTGAGAGAGGTACAGTCGGCTCTTCGACAGCAGTTGGAAGACAAACGTGAAGACAATGGGCGGCTCAAAAATGCCAGGACGAAAAGTTCCTCGACGGACTCTTCACCAGAGGGAGAAGGGTCCGGAGTAGCTGACGAAGAGATCAAGGAACTGAGATCGCAAATCCAAAGGCAAACAGGGGAGATCAACGAGCTCAACAGAGCTAGCAAGAAAGAGGAAGATCTCAGGACAGAGGTCAAAAGTCTCAGGCACCAGGCCAACATCTACCGCAATCGCCTAGAATACATGGGGAAGGTCAACTTCAAGACTGTTGACAGTGTGGTCCAGGCTATTCAAGGCGAAAACAAGGAATCCAATGGTAGGAATGAGGTGAGCCTGAGGGATCGCATCAACTTTCTAAATATTGCCTCCCTCCTCCGCGCGTGCAACTACCTCCATGCGGCTCTTCAAGGGGACCTGACCAAGCTATCCAACATCATCTTGACTGATGCTGTGCGATTGGTGCATTTCGGTCGTCAGGATTTTGCCAAGATGGACCCAAACGTCAATGCTCAAATCGACGCCTCTATGCGTATCCTCTATGGCTACAGAAAAGCCATGACTACCAGAACCGAAGCAGGCATGCTCAAAGCTCAAGAAAGTCTCCAAACTGCCCGCAAAATCCTTTTCGAGCACGATAGGAGCGATACCTTCAATCGTGTTACTCAACTTGCCAATACCACCATGAGACTTATCCAAGACGTACAGGACAGGAATCTGTTCGAGAAAAAGCCGTCTTCTAATATCTCCAAGCTTTTCCTTGCTTTTTTCCGGGCTAAGCAGGAGCTTAAGTCTCCCGTTCGAAGGAGGATCCAGGCTGGCACGGCTGGGGAGATGCCTATGAGGTCTCGTGCTGGAGACTCTCCTTTGTCCCCAGATAAATGGTACAGGTCGAACGAGGGCACCGACAGAGATAACAAGACTGGAAATGGAAACGAAAACGACAATGGGAAGGGCCAGGAGAACAATCGCAACAGTGGCAACGGCAAGGACAAGATTGGTATGGAACCTGAAGCCGGGGAATCTAGTCGGCAACAAGAACCATTAATCGATATTGGTGAATCATCTTGATGGGTCTGTTTCTTGAGAGGGTTTGATAGAAATTCGGAGTTTGGGGGTTTAATTATCTTTTGCCATCTCTCGTATGTCATCTATATAATTGCATTTGAATGTTTTTTGCGCTGTCTCGGACGAATGTGAGGCTCTGAAAGGACCAATTTTCGAGATTAAGGAGCGCTGTAGCCACCGTCGATAACAAAATTGGCACCGGTGGCGTATGTAGAAGCGTCCGACGCCAGGAAAAGATATGCGCCTTGAAGTTCATGGGGCTCACCTTCGCGGCTGGTTCAGTTGTTAGCATTGTGAAACATATAACAGGAGCCATAAACTTACCCCATGGGAATCTTATCCTTCCATATATCCTTGGTTTCCTGATCCACAAAGTTGGAGATCTCAGTGATGATGTAGCCAGGAGAGATGGCGTTGGCACGAGCAAATCGAGCCCACTCAACAGCCAAGCTCTTGATGAGGTGGATAACACCTGCCTTGGCCGCGTTGTAAGCAGCCTGGAGCTGTGGAATATTCACGATACCTCCGCTCATGGAAGCAGTAGCAATGAAACTACCTGACGTGTAATTGGTCAAGGGTTGGCCGTTGAGATCAGTACCCTCAACCTTTTGTCGGCGCCAGTGCTTTCCTGCGGCTTTAGCACAGTAGTAAGTGCCATCAAGGTTGGTTTGAACAACATCACGATAATGGTCAATGGGACCATCGACCATAGGGCCCTTGGTCCAAGGAATACCGGCGTTGGCAACAAAGATATCTAGCCGGCCGTTGAGGTCTTGAACTGATTGGTCAACAGCCTGCTCAACGGCTTGGGCGTCTCGCATATCAACCTGATACGCCTTGACTATGAGACTTTACTTAGTAAAGATGAAACCGGGAACTGATTTCTGGGCTGTAGCTACCAGTGACATTGTACTTCTTGGCAAGCTCCTCTGCACGCTCCTGGGCCTTGTTGCTTGTACGGTACCAAAGAGCGATGTTGGCACCAGTTTCAGCATAGGCTTCAGCGATAGAGAAACCAATACCCGCAGCGGCGCCAGTAATGATTGCAGTCTTGCCTTGGAGGGAGAAACGCTTTAGAATAGAACCACCATCGACTACGCGGTTGTTGTCATGGACGAAGTTGCCTCCGTTGAGAGGATGAAGATCAGACATTATGAAGATTGATCGATTTAGTAGTGAAATAACGGCGAAGAAACGGAATATTGAAGAAAACAATAGTAGATACGATATCAAAATGGCTCAGTTCGTGAGTTTTATACCCCAGCATGAACAGATGGCTGGTCACCTTCTCCCCACTGGATCAGCCCCAGAACATTTTCCTCTTAACTGCTTATCTGTTTGTATTAGTGAGTAGCATCCGAATACTACAGTCCGTTGACAGATCCATCCATGTTCCAGACGAGGGAACTCCGCTAGTATCGACACGACAACAAAGACCGCTTGTTCCGCGCAATGGTCTGGCATGTCTCCATCATGAAGTAACCGGAATTACCCAAAGGAGATAGCGGAAACACATCAAATTAGCGGTCGGAGCTCTGACGGGAACATGGAGTGAAACTAAACATGTAAGCTGTATGGAATGAGAAAAGTTTGGTGGAGAACTTGTTCAGCTACCTGGCGAGCAGCTTGTTGGCCCCATGATATTGAGTCTCTAATTGGTCATAACCCTTGTCGTGGGGATATAGCAGCAAGACCCTAGAGCCACTTCGTAAAGTTCGACTGGGTACAGTAACAACTCCTCAAGTCTTTGACGTTACCCCGCATCGATTCCCCGAGGGGTAGGCAAGAGCTCTCCATCATGTTCTTATGGGCAGGAAGGTATGTCTGTGAAGAAGCTTTGTGAAAGTGGCAGGAACAGGTTGTGCCTGGCTACTACCGAAGCGTCTAACCAGATTTGACACACCAAGTCTGCGTGATTTGAGGAAGGAGCTCCTCTATTTGCGCCTGTACCTAGTTTCTATCGCTGAACCTATCTCATCAGTACTTTCCAGTAGCTTGAACGGTCGACGTCACCTGCCCCCGCCATCATGACACGGCTCCAGGAACAGTAGCGGGGTGCTCCTCCCCCAACGTACCCTCTGTTAAATCGTTACAAGCACCTCTTCTTCGTTATCGATTTTGTAGACTTTGTCTACGGTAACCAAGTTTTCACACATCTAAAAGCATTTTATCTGTATCTAAGCGAGTACGATTCACTTAAACTCATTATATACAACACAGCTCCTGAATATCTCGAGTCTTCTCATCATGGCTACTCATCGACCTTACGACTCAAAACTTGGAATAGTTACTGGGGGATCAAGAGGTTTGTATTGCTACTGAGCATAAGCTCTTCATTCAGTACCTTCTAACTGTGTTCAGGCATCGGTGCGGCAGTTGCTACAAGACTAGCAGCTAAAGGGTGCAATCTTCTGCTTGTTTACACTTCAGATTCGTCTATAGAGCCGACAAAGAAGCTTTGCAACGAGCTCTCGGCTTCACACAAGGTCCACTGCTCTTCAGTACAAGCCGATTTGAGCAGCCCTTCCGAAGCTGCACCTAAGATTATCGAAGCTGCACAGGCATTCCATGCTTCGTATAGCTCAAACAAATCTTTCCAGATTGACATCCTCGTCAACAATGCTGGCGTTTCTTCCAACCAGCACATGAATGATGCCAAGCAAGGGGCAATCCAAGAACTCGAGTTCCACCGCGTTTACAACGTCAACGTTTTGGCTCCTCTCCTCTTAACTCAAGCAGTTGCCCCGCATCTTCCCACCAACCGCAGCGGGCGTATCGTAAATGTTTCCAGTGTTTCCTCCTCTATCGGGTACGAGGGCCAATCGGTCTACGCCGGAAGTAAAGCAGCTCTGGAAGCCATGACACGGACCTGGAGTCGTGAGTTGGCTACTCGTGCCACCGTCAACGCTGTCAACCCTGGACCGGCTTGGGGAGATATGTACGCAGCCGCCGGACAAACTTTCTGGGATATCAACCAGCCTTATGTCGATGTGGCTCCATTAGCCCAATACGACGGCGAACCAGAGGTCTTGGCTATGGCAGGGTCAGATGCTGAGCGTTTCGACCGGACCGTACGTGAGTCCATGGGCAATCGTAGACCCGGATTTACAACTGAAATCGCTGGTACAATCGATATGCTATGTTCGGAGGAGAGTGGCTGGACCACTGGCTCGGTCATTTGTGCAAACGGAGGAATGAAGATGTCCATCGCATAGAGTTCAGGTCCGTAACACAATTACATTACCGAAATCGCTTCTCACTCCATTTTGGAGACCAAGAAAACATAAGAGCATCTCATCTTTACGAATAACTACAGTTCTGAACTTACTGCTGCGACAACTTCTGCCAGTGAGACAGCATGCAAGCAAATTCCTCTACAGATAGTCCACTCACTTTGGCTATGCAACAGCGTTCACGGATTGATTCTGCTTTCTCTTATCGCAAACAACGAAATAGCACAAGGCATCAGGCTCTTGTGAAGCCAATCATGGTTTCCTACTACATGTCTGATTGAGATCGAAATGTCAGCTATCGTACTATGACAAAAGAATCGACTGTTGGTCGTCCTGTCCGAGACGAAAACGCCATACAGATTTATTGAAAAAAAGATTATTCTTCACCAATGCATGATGAGAGAGGTTCATAAATCTACCTTAGTGGGCGTGGTTCGATTGATCTTCGCAGCATGGCTGCCGTTGTGATTCGCGGTCGAATCGCAATTACAATCTGGTTATGGCCATGTACGACAATCTGCATAATGCACAATGCCGACTACCTTGAAACGGGAAGGTCCCGCGATACTTGCTAGCTCATGTTATATCATCAAGTAATGGAGTTTCACGTCCCATGCCGTGTGATGTCGTCTACAAATGCGACATATCTGTCAGTTTGACAAACCATGTCTGTACCACATAGTGTTGTCGCATCTGGGGTAGAAGCCGATAATACACAGAAGCCGTGTCACAAGATCGAAGCAAAGGATATCCGATGCCTTTGGTTGGCCAGTAAAGCGACGGGATGAGCAGCGCCATGGTACATGCAAAGCTCAACCGCGGAGACGAGACGGCACACTTTATTTTCGAGTTCCTCGAGGTCATCTGAGGGGACTTCTGTCAATTCTCCACGAGCTCTTTTCCGGAAACCCTACTACTGTCCGCGTGTGCCGCTAAAAGACTTTCGTCTCAGGGGTTGACATTGGGCTTTCTATTGCCTGTGTTTGGCTTTAATGACTATTGGAGTGGCACGGCAGTTTGATCCAGCACTCTCTAGCTTGTATCTCACAAACACATGATACCGATGCCTCCGAACAAACGAGCGCCTTAGACTCTTGAGGTTACCATGTCTGTTTGAGAAAGGCTATGAGAGGTTTGTCACTTTGCGAGCCCTAACAGAAGGGGATTTTGAGACAGTGAGAAGCAAGAATGACTGGCGAATAAGGTTGAAACCCTCGTCACACAAACCTCACGCGGCTCCTTCGTGCACATATCCATGCACATATGGTCACGGTACCTGCGTCCTTTCGTATCTGTTTGTAACAGTTTCAGCACTTCCTTCTCGTCGAACAGCCACAGAGATATATTCCTCTGAGATCCGGAGATAGTCTTCGTAGCTATTGCTGTTCTGTCATCAGTCTTTTTATGCCCATGGCCGCTCGTTCTACGTAAGAGGCAGGGTATCTACCTGATTACCTTACGATCGGAGGATTCAAACAACAGATCCGGCAAGTGCTCTCCAATCAAAGACCTCGACTCATTCAGAATCACACACATCTATCTAACACTCCACCATGGACCAGTCACTCCTGTCTCGTCGCCTTGGAACGATTCTCGTGCTTAATCTTGGGTGGAAGCACAGTTTCAGCCTCAAACACTTCAACATGATATGCTAAAGAAGGACTGGATTGTGAATGACTTGTAACGGGAAAATTATGTTTCTACTCTGTGGTTGTCTGCAGCGATTTACTTTGAGAATGCTGTGTCCCCATTCAGACGCCGCCAGCCGATTCTGAGCCTTTCGTCAAATTATGATTCATGTCAGTTACCGGATCCTTTAGACACATGACCAGTCACGTCGCCCTTTGCTACCATCATGCATATTTTGTTTCCGAATCTGCAACCCTTGGATGGCAGTGAGTGGATGAAGTGTGTAGATCTTTCCTCCCACTCATGGAACCATATGCTGCTTTCGTGGTTATCCACATATATCCATGCACTCTCTGTTGAGCTGTTCCTGAATTTCAGGTCGCTATCCTCATATATATTCTTCATGGCATCTGTGGAATTTCGCGCTTCTATGTGCTGCGGTATGAAGCCGTCGGTCTGGGAAGTAGTCTTGCGCCATTCAAGAAAAGGAGATATAAATTTCAACTCCCACCTCCTTCCGAACATCTACCATACCACACTCACTCACTTATGTACTACTTCGGAGGTCATCTCTCTGATACACTGATGCACTCCTTGATATCTTTCTTCACGCCCATTGTGTCTTGTGCCACTTAGTACAGGGTCAAGTTTACGGCAATTCTCTCAATCGAGCATACCCCCGCTCTCTTCCTTCTCATCATCGGACGGCCTTGCCTATTTCATTTTCAAGTTCATTCCTCCTACAACTCCAACCATGGCGCGCGGCTCGTCCCATTCGGATCCGGCGTTTCTCGCCAAGCTTGAACGTCGCCAGCAAATGAACTACAATGCTATGACTTTCTTTGCCGCGGCCGTGGCCTGCTTTTATCTTACCATCTGCATATTCCTTCTGTTTAGAAGGCTTTGTGTTGAGGTGGGTGCCTCACGCAAGCCAAGCATCACCACAGCGATCCTTAGGTAAGAGCTCGCTCTGTTTTTTCACAATTAGGTGCAAGCTGACAATGGTATAGGCATGTAAGGGCTACTGCTCTGGGAAATATTCAGAGATTGCCATCGGGAGGATATCTGTTCACCATCCTCGGGTATGCGATCATCAATGTTGTCGTCACTTTTACCTACATGGACAATGAAAACATGCCGCTTCTTTCCAATATAGCTTCTCGAACTGGATGGTAGGTAATTTGTCTAGATGCTTTTGTCTTGTACTGACGCATGAATCCAGGATGGCCATTGCCAACTTGCTGATTGTTGTTCTCCTTGCTCTCAAGAACACCCCCGTCGTCATTTTGATGGCCTCGTCCTACGAGCGCCTAAACATACTGCATCGCATCACCGGTTATACAACTCTCATCTTTGCCATCATTCACGCATGCACTTATACTGCCATTTTCGGGGCCCAAGGCTTTCTCGAACGGTTGCTTGTGAAGGAGGAAATATTTGGGATGGTTGCTCTAGGCTCCTTCATTGCCCTTGCGTTCGCGGGCGCTGTCCTTCGAGTGTGGTGGTATGAGCTATTCTACTACATCCACATGACTTTCTGGATTGTCGCCATTATCATGACTGTTCTCCATCAGCCTGAGCCCAGCAAAAAGATTCTATACGTCGTTTGCGTTTCTGCCGGGATTTGGGTCCTCGATCGCATCGTTCGCTTCGTACGCCTAGTTGCCAACGGCGTCAATAATACTGTCACACTCACACCTCTGCCAAACGGCGGAACTCGTGTCACATTCGCAAAAGCTCCCTTTGGATCTTCATCTGGAAAACACGGCTTTCTTTGGATTCCCGCCGTGCGCGCCGTCGAAACTCATCCGTTCACTATGGTTGCCGTTGATCCCCTGGAATTTGTCGTGGCAGCATATGACGGATTTACCGAAACACTACATAACTGTGCGCTCCAAAATCCTGGGATCAAACTCAAAGCATCAGTTGAAGGCCCTTATGGTACTTTGCCCGATTTTAAGGGGTACAACAAGATTATGCTCATAGCTGGGGGCAGTGGCGCTAGCTTTACAGTTGGTGCGGCTCTAGATATGCTGAAGAAACTGGACACGAATGCAGACGTCGTTGCCGAGTTTATCTGGATGATCAGGAATCAAGGTGTGTATTTCATGAGATCATGAGCAATCTGATAGTTCTAACGTCGCTGCAGCATACTTCTCTTGGTTCGAACAACATCTTAGGACCTTGCATCAAGATCACCGGGTATCAACAAGAATCTATGTAACACGAGCTTCAGCAGCCGAAGCCATTCCCCAAAGACAATCCTCCAAGTCTTCAAATACGTCTTCTGAGAGCACTTTCAATGATCTTGATCCAGAGAAAGAGATGGCCGCTCGCGAAAATACCGCTACCACTAGGCTATCACCTGACCTCGAGAAAGATGGCATCACGCCGTCACCGTCATCTACGACAGACATATCGCCAGGCGACACTATCATTTTCTCTGGGAGACCAAACGTTGCTTCTCTCATCAAGGAAAGTGTAAAAAGCATGCCGTCGGACAAACGCGTGCTGGTGTTGGGCTGTGGGCCAAAGACACTCATGTCAGCCGTTCAAAATGCTGCAGCCGAAGCTATCATGGAGAATGGGGCAGGCGTCGAGTTGCATTTGGAGAAGTTTGGGTGGTAATGCGTTCAACAGATTCTTGTTATGTGCTTACGATGCTCTGTGGGTGGAATATTATGCATAAGACAACAGATCTGCATGTCACTCGACGACCAATGCATGAAAAATCAGCAAGCAGCTTTAGCGAAAGTATTCAAAAGTTTGGTGTCATTGGGCTTCTATAAAGCATTTACTACCATAACAAGGTTTGATGTACAATATATCGGTGATAAACTAAAACTATGTAAAAAGTATGTACCAATGTCCCTCCGTGATAAGGACATGTTGGGTATATAGCATCCGAAAAACAATTCATTCGTCATTGATCCAAACCCGACGCCTCCTTTTTCCCGCTGTCTGAAACCAAAAGGCCCAAAACGTATCAAGTATAAACAAACAGGGTTGAAGTTATATAAAAATCATCAACATTAATTAAAGCGGTGCGTTATCGCGGCTGTCCTCGCATTGCTGTATCGATGGCTGTGAAGAGCGACGACGAGAGCTGAGGAACTTGGCGCCGATAACTTTAGTGCCCTGGGAAACCTTCCCAAATAGTCCTGGAGATTTGGCCCTGGCCGTACTGTGTCGACGTGCCCGATCCGCAATGACCGTCTCCATAGGCGATGGCATCTCCTCGTCAGGCTGTCCGAGAGCATCTCGTACTGCAGGGCAAGGATCCACCATCTGCTTCACGTCACCGACAGATTGAAGAAAGATGGAGTACGACATAGCAACAGCTTGGAGAACGACGACGACGATGAAAGCCGTTTTGACAGTTCCTCCATGCTTGATGATACCGTACATGACAAATGGGAAGAATCCTGGGCCTGAGCTACCCATGGTGATAAAGGCAGCAGCACGCTTGGTGCGTCGACCCTGGCCGCGAAGACCAATGGCAAAAACAAGGGGATATATGGGACCCTCAAAGAAGTAGAAGAGGACAATCGGGACAACAAGAAGGTTGGGGTTGTGTGGACGGACAACCACGGGAAGAAGGGCGAAGAGGAAACAGCCAGCGATGCAGGCGGTGAGAATGGTGCGAGGCCGGGGGAAGCGGGAGCGGTATACAGAGAGATAGGTAAGGCCTGCTGCCATGAAGCGAGATACTGCAAAGGCGGTATGCGCAATGAGGAGATAATCGGGTATTGAGAGACTGATGCCGGGTGGTTTGTCGGGATTGGGGGTATCGCTAGCGCCTTCTGCAGCACTCTCGCCAGTGGTGGGTGAGTTGGGAAGTATGGAGATCATGAGGCTGCGGAAATATATGCTGGAACATTCCTGAGCAGCAACGTATGTGTACTGGGCAAGGACCGCCAATATCAGGCTCCAAGTGCGTAGCTGTAAACCATTTCTCTTCTTTTGAGGATCCATGGGAAGGTGTGTGGCTGACTGCTCCAGCTCGCGATCGCTTACTTCCGGAAGAGGCATGTAATAGAAGAAGAGACCAAGAGCAACGCAAAGCAGTGTAATGCCCAGATAGGTCCATTGGACGTTGATGAGTGTCATACTGGTTGCGTTGTTTTGCTCAACAATGCCCTTGAAAAAGACCTTTTGGGCCAGTAGGCCGCTGAGGACACTGCCTGTGCCTTGAATGCCCTGTGCCAGGAGCACGCGAGTTTCACCATATTCGGGGGGCCCGCAGAGTATCAAAAAGGCATTTGCGCCGACTTCGAGGATTGAGAGACCGAAACCAACGACAAAGTTGCTGAGCATGAATCCTGCATATGACTGGGTGACAGCCGAAGGCCAGAAGATGACAGTTCCAATACCGTAGAAGCACAGGCCTACAATGAAAGTAACTTTGAAGCCACCAACGCTGTCGTGGCCGTTAGCCTTGTGTCGTTTCGAACGGTTGTGTTCGTCGCGCCGCAAGATCCATTCGCCCACTAGCAGGGGTCCGAAAAAGTAACCGCCCCCAAAGTAAATAGACGTCATACCAAGTGTTTCAGCAGTAGTCATGTTATCAACGGTCGCAATGACGTTGTTCAGCGTATTCAGCAGACCATAGGATATACCCCATAATAGAAACAAGATGGAGACAATCGTGCAATACTTGAAAGACTCTTTCTTGTTGCATTTGAGCATACTTTTAGGTCTTGTCATGTTCACAAAACCAAAGTAAACACCTTCGACAGTTCCAGTAGAAGATGTCATAGTTGTCGATGTTTGATACGTCCCATTGCTCTGAGCAACACGCTGCGCCGGACGAACTGGGGCGGGCTCATCGAATGGCGTTGTTAAGAATTCCATGGCACTCATAGGAGCATTGGCATTGAGCGGCGATTGCGCATTCGGTTGCGCAACAGGAGGAGGCTGCTGGATGCTGGCACGATGGCCTGTCGAGGGCGAATCTGAGTCATTGGGTCCCTTAGGTGTACTGGCTCGGGTTCCGTCAGGATCGTAGAGCATAGCAGGGAGCAGCTTCAAGACAAGTGGTTTCAATGTCGGCACACAAGCGCACATCATTCCAACGTTGACCTCGACAGCACTCCACATCAGTGATCTTGACGCATTCCATGCGAAATCAGTCTGTCCACCAAAACGCGATTGAGGGTCGAAAGTCGTGCTGGTAGGTGCTGTAATAGCTTGCTGCAGGTAGTAAATTCTTACTACATCGACAACCGTAACGAAGATACCAACGGTAAAGGTCAGAACCAAGATCGTCTTTTGGCGAGAGGGCAGGCGCATGCCAGTAAGGACGGGTATAGGGAGAGCGAGGATAGCCAAGTCCGTAACGATGTTAACGGGGGAGGAGCAGATAAATTCGGTGAGCAGCGGGATGCATTTCGCACTCGGGCGTTCGTCATATTTTACATCCCAAGCGGCCTGTGTCGGACGGCATTGAAACACGTTCATAAAAGTGAGGATAATACCAGCAATGTTGACAATGGCGAGGGTTAACCAAGAAGCAAATCGAAGGACTCTCTGGGTGTGCTTGGCTAATCGCAAATAGAATATGAGCACAGAGGTCTTGGTGGCCATCAATGCGGGATTGTACAAGATGGAGAAGACGTATTCGCAGCGACGGAGGGCGGGTAATCGTTGAGGGTCGATGTTTTCGTCGTGTCGTCCGAGGCCATTGTGAACACCGAAGCAGATGGTGAAGGAGAGGAAGAAGGCGAACAGCCATGCGAGGATCATGACGCGGTCATCCCAGGTAACATTTCTAACGATGAAGGCGCGAGAGACGATTCGAGCGGCAACGAAGACGGTGGCGAGGACGAGAGTGGCCGTCGTAACCGCAAAGACGGCCGGGCCGCGATCAGGAATGCCTCCATCGTCGGTGGAGGCCGAGTCGGACATGTCGAGGTCGGAGGTTGAAGAGACATGGACTCGTCACTCGTCAGATGGAGAGTGAGATAGGTTGCTGTCGGTTGGCTTGACTAAAGTTGGAGCCGTTGCTACCTGAAGGAGCGTGCCATGTCTTCCGGGAGATTCGAATCGAAGTAATTCAGGAGGAAAGATGGTCGAGTCTCGGTGGGTACAACCTGGGGCAAGTTTGTTCTTGTCTCTCGTCAGATGGCGAGTGTGAGTTGGATGGCTGTCGGCGTATTGCGGTGGCGTAGTCCCGTCTCCATATACGAGAATTGTCGATTATATGGAGAGCAAGTAAGAAAAACGGAAGAAAGGGTGAGGGAGATTTAGCGAGGTTTGTTTGTTACCAGGATCGGTGGAACAGACAAGCAAAAGCCAAGCAAAAGCCTCCCGACCCGTCAGATTTGCCTTGGGATGAGTAGAGCAAGGTTCCAATTCCCAACCGTCGAAGAGGAAGCACCCGGACGGGTGGTTAACTTGTGGGCGAGGGATGCGGCGCAAAAGACGGGGAGAGGTTTTTTCTTAGCGGTTTTAGCGGCGGTTTCTCAGCCACCGACAGTGAGCTCACAGAGTCGCCTGCCCAGTCAATTCAATGGATGCCCCCCCGCCAGGATTCCGGGCGGGAGGCTAAATAAGAACGCCTAATAACTAAGCTACAGGACTACCTAAACTAGTGATGTGGATACGATTGGATACTTTTAAACGGCATTCCTCAAAGGCAGTTCGATTCAAACGGTGAGAGAGAGAGACAGCGAGCTTGGTAGAGTTTAGACTATTCACAATGGGTGAGTAGAGACAATTGTAGGCACCTTTACCCAGTCATCTGTCTGTCTGTCACTTTAGGTAGTAGTACTGCATAAGAATGGATGGACCTGTAGTTACCAGCTCATCGGTTGAGGGTCAGGTGACTCGAGTTGAGTTGAATCGAGTCAAGCAAGTAATCCTGGGGTTCATGAGCTAGCCATTAATTCAGGACCTAAACTCGACTAGGAGACTAGGTAACAAGTCTAATGTCATTGAGGTCCGGGGTGGATAAATGGAGACTGTACTGTACAGTCAGTAGTAATGCTGCAATTCTTACCTATTAATTGGGACGGGACCGAGAAAAACTCTTCAAGTAGATCTTTTAACAGCAGGGTCCTATAGTAATGCTTCATCAGCTTCCCTCGGCTGAAGATTGGGCTCGGTGGCCCAAAGAGGGGAATGATGAGCCCCAAGCCAAGTCAATTGAGATTATGGATGCATTGCAATGTTAAAATGCCGCGCACTGAAATTGAGGGGAAGATGACATTGCCGCGTGATGAATGGTTGATCGTCGACCTAGCCTAGACTGCTTTACGTAGCTTCTCTCATTGGGTGCACCGATGGATTGTTACACCCATTGAATCGTCATCGTCATCTCTCTCTCTCTTTTTTCAGCTTGTTACAATTCAATCCAAGTCATGGATGCTCGCTCATCATCCCTCAATTAGATGCCATTCTTATTCCTTCTTTACATCATAATCCTCGTTTCGGCCCTTTGCTGCCCTCAACTTTCAACTTTGCACAGCCATTCCTGACTAGACCATGCATGCGATACAACCAATGCACATTAATGAGAAGCCACCGCTGTCCCCAATAGCAGAGTGACAACACCTACCTTGATTAAACAGCCAACAACACAATTAAAGAATCTCGGTGCCTACAATTTAGTTTCCCCATGTTGAATGCCGCGACTCCGCCATCTCCCGATTTCGAATCACCCCATCCCTACTATAGGCAGTCATTCCTCATGAACTGCTGTTTAATTACTGTAAGTGCTGTACTGTGTTGGTGGCTGACAAGTCATCAAATCTTGTTGCTCCGCGCCGTCGTGCCGTCGCTCCTCAGTCTCTCTACCTACACAATAGACATCTCTCGCATTTCCCCCGCCTTTGATTCTCTCCGTTTGTCCTAATTCAGAGCTCGAAAGTCTTGAGGCGTCCATCATACGTCATGTCTTGTCTTGTTTCGTCTCTTATTTTGACAGGGGTTGACAAGCTTTCACCAAGCTCTGATCGTCGTTCCGCCCTTGACGGGTGTCGCGTGTGTGTAGTAAACTGTGAATCGATTGCCCACAAGCTAAGATTGCTTTTTTCTCGGTTACGGTAATACTAAGCCAATCCAGCTTTTCACCGCAAAAGAAAAGAAAGAAAAAAAAAAAAAAAAAAAAAAAAANCTCGAACCTTATATCAATATCCCTATAGGGACAGATTAAGGATACACCTTTTTTTTTTTTTTTTTTAAAAAAAAAAAAAAAAAAAAAAAAAAAAAAAAAAAAAAAGCAAATGATCTAAGTCACACGGCATCTGCAGCTAAGATGCATGTCTGTCACGGGCTTAACCGATAATTCCCGTGTGGCACGGCCTCGACTGGTTTTTTTTCCCTTTGGTCTATCATATTTTCACTTCGTAGGATCGTTTTGACGCTCGCTTCGACAGGCGGTAAGGTACGGTATAGTATAGTATGTATTGTCTGCATACCTGACCACAACAGATCACATCTTTTTCATCCACTGAGAAACAAAGCACATGCATTAAAAGCGCCTGATGCCATGTCAGCGGTCAGAAATTTCATCTGCCACGTCGAATATCTGCCCAATACCCAAGCTCTAGACTCTGATCTACCATGTCAAATCCTCGTCTTTGTCTCCATCTCCTGCAGTGGCCCGGGGCGCTTGTAACCGAGACAGATGCAGGGTCTTTTTCCCACTATGTAGGTATGCTAGGCTCTAGCATTATGTTAGGTTACTTTGCCGAGCGAAGACCGACATTTACAAACGCTGAAATATTATTTCGCTTGCCATTAAATTTTGCGATTCGCCATACCGCAAAATCTCAATGCGGTGAGCGACGTTGGGGTTTCATGCACCACAAATACAACTAATCTTCTATCAAAATTCACACTAATCCGTTAAAACACAATACCAAGCATATAATGGACCTTAATTACACAGCATTCCTAGCAATTGACCGCACTTTTTATGTATGGCCCCCCAAAAAATAATAGAGATAGAAATTTTAGACAAATTTGTCACACCGATACATAGTATTATCTTCGGACCACGTTGTGGCATTAACCTTTACTCGCGGCGCAGAAGCTACCGAAATCAAACGGATCCCGGCCCAGTCGTCGGCGTTGTGTGGTAGTTGAGACTCCGGAACTTCAGACCTCCGGCCTCCGGGTTTCTTATCGCGATAACCACCGCTAACGTCATCGCAATTCATGACAACAACATGAGCCTCACAGACGTCATTTCCACGAGTCTATAGATTTCTACAAGCATCTAGACTATTACTCTCCTCTAGCAATGACATCAGGTTGACTTTTTGGCGGTCTCTATCACGCTCGTTCTTATACATCGCACCTTTAATTAAGTCATGGCTTCTCTAGCGCAGACCTCCGCCTCCGGGTCCGGGTCCGGCGGCGCCACACCCGGTCCGTCCTCCGCCGTCCGTGGCGAAACGCCGGTCACTACCGAAGAGACCCCGTTGCTCGCCAGATCTGAATCCCATTCATCTCTCCGGTCGGGAACGCAGAAGGATAGTGACTCTCACCAAGTTGAAGATGCTCAGTCCAAAGTTCACATCCCACGCGTCACAGGAATTGCCATAGGCTTGAGCTTGTGGCTTCTCATCTTCCTGACAGGTACAGATCCCTTCATCTTTCTTCTCGTGTTTCAATTGCTTCTTTAAATTATACTAACACATTCCCAGCGTGCAACATGTCCGGCATGACCTTGATTCAAGGCGCAATCGCCGCTCAACTTGGCTCGCATGGTTCATCTGCTATGTGGTTTACCAGCGCCTACCTCATTCCCATGTCTTCTCTGGCACCCGTAGCAGGTCGCCTAGCTACCGTCTTCCCGCCCAGAACGCTCATTCTCCCCATTGCGGCTCTTATAGCAGTAGGTAGCTTAGTCTGTGCCGTCTCAACTTCGTTCGGGATGTTTGTTGCTGGGAGAGTCATGGCAGGTACAGGTGCTGCTGGAGTCTTGTCGCTTGCTATAATCATAGCAATAGAGTTGGCGAGCGATAAGTCAAGAGGCCTTGTTCTGGGCTTAATAAATGCGGGTTTCACTGCTGGAGTTTCTTTTGGAGCAATTGTGTTTGGGGGTTTGATGCCAGTTATTGGATGGGTAAGTAAAAGTCTTGGTATATTGGCAAAGACGAATCTTTGACTTATGTGATTTAGAGGCCTTTGTTTTGGGGGCAGATTCCCTTTGCTTTCGCCACGGGTTTGGGAATATTCATCAGTATACCTGCCGCTGCGGAACCGCACGACACCAAGACTCCCCTCAAACAGAAACTCGCGCAGATAGACTATCTAGGAGCTGGTCTCTTGGTAAGCCCGTTGTCCCATCACTTGCATAACATAACAAGAATCACTAACACGATGTTCAAGACTACATCGATCGTCCTCTTCCTGTACGCAATTGCAGATGAGATACAGATCGTACCTCTTTGTCTTGCTCCCGTCATCCTGCTGCTCTTCCTCGCAGTGGAGGTATACGTAGTCGCAGACCCTATCATTCCTATCAAGGTTCTCTCTTCAAGGGGCATCCTGTTTTCATGCTTCGCTCAACTGGGCCTCATGATCGCTCGCTGGAGCGTCCTTTTCTACGCCCCTATCTTCATGCTCGCGGTCCGTGGCTCGTCTCCAGCAGCTTCAGGCTCTATCCTGATACCAACAAACCTAGGGTTTGGTCTGGGTGGCATCCTCGTCGGCTGGCTTCATGTTCGCCGAAGTGGTGCGTTCTGGCTACCGTCCATCTCTGCTCTGACCATCTTCACTATCAGCACGTATACGCTCTCGCTCATCAGCACTACCAGCCTTCCTCTTGCTCTATTCCTGGTCGTCGTGCTGATCAACGGCCTTGCAACTGGTGGGGGTGTCAACTACACCCTCGCCCATATTCTGCATCTCAGCTACGACGACACCCGCTACATTGCTACGAGCCTGCTGGGCACGTTTCGGGGCTCTGGTTCTAGCTTCGGCACTGCCGTTGCTGGTGGCATATTCTACCGCTTGCTTCGAGGCACTCTAGTGGCCGGGTTCCTTCAGCTGGACGGTGGTGAACAGTTGAGCGATGATCGACAAAGACTAGTTTCTAGCCTCGTCAATACCCCAGGACTGGTGCACGGCGGAAACTTAAGTCGCGCTGAGCAGGAGATAGCTGTCGAAGGCTACGCTGGCGCCACCAGAGGTGTTTGGCAGGCTATGGCTGCGCTAGGTGTCGTTGTTGTAGTGTTTCAAGCTTTGACAGGCAAGAAGGGGCCTGATGACAGGCGGGAGGCTGAACAGGACGATGAAGAAACGGCAAGGGCGGTTGTGGTCGAAAATGAGGGCGTTGCCGAAGCATGAGAGCCGAGGTGTTGGGTTATCACTTTTAGAGTTTGACGTTGTTGTTTCTAGCGGTTTGAGGTGTAGTCTATTCTTGTATTAAACTTTGCCTATAAACGGCTTGGTCATTGACATGACTCGGGCGTAGACAGGGTATCGATATGGCGTAATGATGGAGTTTGTACAAGTATTTGTTGCAGGCGTAACTGACAATGATTCAAACATTGTTTGCTGCACAGCATGGACCATATACACGAGAGTAGAATCTATGTTTATCAAGAAACGTCTCTTGAGCATAGTAAAACATAGCGTGCCGGGACTACGGGCTGCACGGGACGATCACCACCATGCGCTGACCGGCCCATTGGATATGTAAGTTTCCCTGTGAAACAAGAATGTATCATAATTGTCAGGATATATTTATGCCAATGGATAAACACTTGCGCAATCTCTTCTTCTCATTCGTATTTATTCAGATACGGCACATCAACGGAGATAGCACAAATCTGACACTATGCCTGGCTACTTTTACCTATGGTAAAATGCATACCTCCCTAGGTAGTGTTTTTCATAGGAACCGTATAGGAATCTTCCCGATCCAATCAAAGAGTCCATGACAGAAGACTTTCCTGATTAAAGCTAGACCAGTTGGCCGATGCTACACCCCTGTCAAATCTCGCTTTCTTATCTTCTTTAGGAACAAGTCCATGGTTCGCGACGCAGCGGGCCGCCAGCCCTTACGTGAGCCAATGCCTAAGTTTATTTGGTCTCGCACCACCCTCTCCTTCTCTTGACACCTGGTAGTTCAACCGAAGCAAGTATATCTGTACAGAGTGGACGCCCCACGTGTGAATCAATCCCTAATCCTGGCAATGCAACACCGTTACAGTAGCAGATCTTGCTGGTGAACGCTAGTGAGGAAGCTTCTTTCAGATTCGTCAGCTTCATCGAATGACACTAACTTTACTAGGGTAGGGCTGCACGATCTATGTTGTATTCTCTGCTACCACCTGAGATGCTAGCACTACCACCATACATAATTTGTACCTTCTCCCTGTCCAACTCTGGTTGTGATCTACAAAGACAAGCGCTCCAATTACCAACCCTGAACAATTTGACCAGAGTTTACCATACCATCATCTTCAACAATCACCATCTTGACCATTTCATCCTATGCAATTCCCATAACTTAAGTGACGCTGGAAAGCGCGACAGGACGCCGTGATACAGCATTTCGTTTCATTTTGCTTTGTATTCGTATCCCATTGTTTCGAACCTAATATACAGTGGCTATGCTTTTCCCAAGTGTTTCATCAAGTGCTCGTTGTTTTTTTCTGGGGATCCCGCCCTCATGATACAATCCTTTGACTCAGCCATGTATGTGTATGCGCCCGTAAATGCTGCAAATGCCCATTGCGCCCCAACATCAAAAAAAGACAAACGAGGCTTGTCCTCGAGCCGTACTGAATTCCAAACGTTTCCCCTGGGTCATCCATGACCTCTGGCAATCCTCCCCATCAAGTCTAATTGGAAGTGTAGAAGAAGAAGAAGAAGAAGAAGAAGAAGAAAAGAAGTAGTAGTTGAAACAGATCGCATGATGGAGAGTCAAACATGTTCACCGTTGCTCAGCTCCGTATTCAGGCATTTGTACCAGAATTGCCAAGGAAAAAGTCAATATCACCTCCATGACCGTTTTGGGCTCGGTGCTCATTCTCCGCTAGTTGCTCCAGAAGGGCCAAGAAAGGGTCCTTCTCCTCCCCTTGGCCCGTTCCAGTGCTGCCGTTGTTGCTTCGAGCTCCGGGACTTCCTGCTGCCGCTCTCGTCTGAGTGAGGTGCATCTTATTGTGACTATCGTCGGCTTGCCAAGCAGCAGGACTGCCAAAAGCATTCGTCGGTACTGTTCCAAACATCGCATCATATCCCCCATTGGCCTCGTTGATCATGCCTGGGCCAGCATTGGTGATACTCGATCCTGAGCCGTAGCTATATGGGGGGCTAAAAGGTGCACCGCCCATTGGGTGCATAGTATGGGATGAGACGGCATGCGATGTAGGTGACATGGTGAAACCCGCTGCGGCGGCGGCGGCGACTGCTGCATGATTCGAAGCTGCATCGCTCATGTGTTCATGCATAACATACATTTCGTGATTTTCGTGGTGACCCGGAAGTGATGTAGGCGTAGCGAGGAGACCAGGTGATGAATGCGGCATCCCTGCAGATGTGTACGAAAACGATCGACGGGCAGTGCCTGGTGTAGGAAGCCCTGTGGCAGAGGGCGCAAGGCTCGATATCACCTTTACGTCGGGCCGCCTACGGTTGATAGGTCCTGGTGGTGCTGTGTTCTTGCGCTTGAGACTGGGACGTTGTGGTCCATCGGTGTTCCTTGGTGTTCCTTCAGCCTTAGGTCCGACACCAGTATCAAGTCCAACATCTGAAAGACGGAGATTGGCTGCATCAAAACTAAAAGATGGACCACCAGGCCCACCTATGTTCGAGTAACGATCGAAGAAGTCTTCACTGTGGAAGCCAGGTGTGTATCGCATTGAGCTCCGGGCTAGCGCCTTCACCAATTCTCCATGAGCATGACTGATGTCCTGTAGTGTTTCGCGTTGGTGCTGTACTGTGGCCCAAGCATATCGAAGCTCGTTAAGAAATTGCATCTCACTGGAGAGGTACTCTGCTGCAGAGCTGAAGACATTGACCTCGCCTTGATTTCCTTGTTGGCTGTAGTGGGCGCCATGAACGTGAACTGTACCTGCTGTGCAGACGCAGTATCCCACAAATGCAGGCCAGTCAACAATTGCTGACTGCTTTCCAAGCTGGACCAACTCCATGACTGCGTTCGCGTGAAGGAAGCACATATTCGTAGCTTCGATTTGCCATGATTGGTGCTGCCCTGTTTCAGCCAGCTCTGCTAGATCGATGGGAAGGAACGGTCTGTAAATCAAGCAGTGAATGAGATGGTAGATGAGCTTGCTAAGCAATAAGATGGTCGCATCGGCTTGTCTAAACAGTATGCTCAGGTTTGAGAATAGATCTTCAGTTCCAGAAGCCCAGACATCGAGATCTTGGCGAATTTTGGATATGGTGGAAAGTGTGTGCCATGGGAAGTGGGAATCGGCTTTGACACCACCGGCGGCCAAGTAGCGGTTTGTGTTTCCGAGAACCCGTGTGATATCAATGAGCATTCCCATGCTCCCTTGGGGCTTCTTTTCGCTACCTTGGAAATACTGCAGATTCGACCCAGTTTGGAAGAACTCCCCTTCAACTGGGAGGGATGCAGAGTTAGGGGACCAGGAGGGAAGGCGTAGCATTATGGTGTTGTCGCTGATCAGGCTTGGTCGCTTGGAACCAGTTGCTTGAAATCGGTCAAGTAGGTAACAGGTCCAAAACAAACGTCGTCGCATCTCTCGTTCGACTGGCGTCATACGCGCTTGGGCATCGGTTTCCTTGTGTATCTCAAGCGCCATGGCCATACCGGTGGCACTCGCTGGGACTTGTTAGCACGGGCCCCTAACACTTGGTGATACTGTTGATTCTTACTCATAAGCATGTACGCTTTTTTCCCTTTGCCTGTTGCCATGAAGGCGCTGACCAACAACAAAAGAGCCTGCAATCCATCTATCGACGGTTCGTCGGTATTGATCTCTCGTCTAGCCCGTGCTGCGAGGTCTTCACTAAGACTGGCAGCTGCTTGATACCCACTGGCGTCGGTAGTATGTCTAATAGAGGTCAGGTTGGGGGTCCGTGCTAGTGAGGGGGAACGTACCTCGCCGCTACTGCAGAAATAGCAAAAGAAAGGAATCTTGGGAGTTGGTTGAGTTGATGCCTTTGTCGAATGGATGATTCATCGACGATGTAGAATGGTTTGCCATGGAATCTTGCGAAATAAGTGTCAAGAAG
Organism: Fusarium cf. aywerte; assembly: GCA_011034095.1. NCBI lineage: Eukaryota > Fungi > Ascomycota > Sordariomycetes > Hypocreales > Nectriaceae > Fusarium > Fusarium cf. aywerte. The sequence goes on from WETZ01000024.1 coordinate 448,349, forward strand.
AACCTCGGTTTGAGCAGGTGGGGGTGATGAATCCCTAGAAGAGCGAGTTAGTCGTAGGCTAAAGCAACAGCAGGATTGAGAGACAAACCGAGCTACTGGGGAAAGGGAGGTAGAAACAGGAGAAGCACGTGGATCGACTGCAGCACGCTTCGCGGCCGACTTTCCAGTCTCGGTAGTTTGAGAACCAGATTCAGAAGCTTCCACATCGCCAACTCCAGGCAAATTTGAGGTCGCAAGCGACACATCGTCTTCGCCTTTTTCTCTCAACTTTGCCTCGAGTCCATCTACCCTTTTTAGAAGTGCCTCCAGCACGTCTGTCTTTGGTCCACGCTTCTTAGGTACAGCATCTGTGTCTGAATTAGCATATATTGATGACCAGCAGGCGTGGGTGGGCAATGAACGGGGAGCCATGTCCTGTTGCATCAGTTTTGGATGACCTTACCATAAATACAGGGACATTGGAAAACCTGACAAGCCTCGCAAGATGGTCGAAGTCGATTGCACTTGATCTGTTGCGTCACCAATTAGATTCAGGACAGTTTTAATGCGACAGTATGTCTTGCCTTGCGCTTTCGGCATGACTTGCAGTTCATGGATTCCCGAGGTTCGTTGCTCATCCGTCGAGTAGGGAGGCGCTCAATCCCAACTTGTGGTCGGGAAATGGCCACAGGGTGGACTCCGGGTATGTGAGGAACGTTCATTGCGTCGTACATAGAAGTGGACATGTCTGGGCTGACGAAAACGAGTGTGGTGGTCTAAGTTGTGGTTTGGTGAGTCGTATATGCAACTTGGTATTGTTTCAATGAAATTCGTCGCCGTGAATAGAAAAGAATTTGAAGAAGAAAAATAAGATATGCTGAAATGTTATGTGAAGTCAAAACGTCGTTTATCGTTCCAGGCGCCGTCACGTTCAAGTACTCTTCAGAGCGTATGCCTGCAGTGCTCAGTTCGTCGATGTAGTTGGCGAGCTGTCAACGATATTGAAGATGGTGTAAACAAAACAGTAGTGTTCTACACCAAAATGCTCAGTAACAAGAACAAAAGTAAAGACGGAAATGGAAAGAGGAAATCGAGCCTTGAAGTAAGGTGAGGCGCTGTAGCAGATGGGCGCCAGCACGGTAGTATAATGACTTCGGAGACCCAGAATTGAACGACTGACCCGAGCCGTACCCCAGTCGCCGGTCTCATTCTGGTTGTCGCCAATGTGGAGGTGGCTAGTGACAGGACTGGGGTGTGGGCATGAATGATGAGATGGTGGTGTCGATGTTGGGATAGAACAAGGTGGGGAAACGGAGGTCAAGATTAGAATCCCTTTGTGGACGCCGTTTCTTAAATGCTGGCTCGAGCCTGACAGGCATAGTTTCGGTGAACATGTAGCCAGCACCAGCACCAGCACCAGCACAAAACCCTTTACGGATAGGGCAGAAAGCACGTACATCTGGACCAGCCGTGTCATTGCAGGGCGTCCGGAGGACAATCCGACAGCGATGAAGGGGACATGGTTACCCCCAACCGATACGGCAGGTTCATCACCACCCCCAAATGACGGTAACCTAAAAACTCCCCCAAAGCACCAAACCGGGGAACCGCACGCCCTGAAGCCGTTCGTTTTTAACACTCTCAAAAGTGTAGCATTAGCCGGAGGTATCTGTCGATCCAACAGTCTTTCTCCTGCGTATACTGTTTGATGCTGGTCAAGTATGGGACAGGCCGACCCGATCGAGCCATGGGCTAAAGCAATGACCGAGAGGCCCCGTACTCGGTCTCATTCCAAACGTTCTCCCATCGTCGCTCCTTTTTGCACTAAGTGACCCTGGAAAGCGGGCTCCTTGTATGGATACTAGATTAGACGTCTCATTGACACCAGGTTGACAAGGACCAGTACAACACGTATGTACATATTCATCTGTGCAAGGTACAGAGGGCTATGCGGGTCCGCGGTGAGTTCCATGACCAGAAACTCGGGCTCTCATTAGCGAAAGTAGCAGGGTCAGGGTTGACAGCGATTAGAAGCGATTCATCTCATGGTTTTTGATAGTGGCTTACCTGACAGTTGGGTCCTGTAACAGCCAGAGCGGCAAGGTACCGCTCCTTCTAGAACTGCCTCACGTTAAACTGATGCTCCCTAGAAAGTGTGAAGCTTCCACTCTCAGAGCACTAATAGAAAAAGACTTCTGCGTATAAAGCCTCTGTGGGCAAATCCGCTGACTCTAACGACAATTCGAGGCTAAACAGGGGCTTGGATCAAAGGTTAAGATCAATGCCGGACCCAAGCCCACGGATCTCCTCCGTCGAGGGCACGATGCGTCGGTAGGGACCAAGTCCTTTAGGAGGGTACGTATGCCATGTCAAAGTCCTTGAACCATGGAGGCAAGGCGAGACGTGAGAAAGCTTCGCTTCGGTAGTATTCCAACGTGGGCGGAGTCGTTCAAAGCCCTAGGAGGTAGGAGATCCTGGATGTCAAGCGTCAATGTGGAAAATGGATAGGTAGGTACCTAGCTTTGGAACTGTCTAAGCTTCATGGCTCCTGCTTGTCATTTCGTGGCTGCCGTCCAAGCTTTGCTTCTCTTTGCACAGCGTGGCTTTCAATGGCACATGGCTGGCTGATCTAAGGAAAGAAGGGCCTGACAGCCGGTGTTAATGGGAGTGGATTCTAGGGGGTCTTGTTCCTGAGTTAGCGGACACCTCGCTTAAGCATAGCGGGAACAGCGTTGTTTGGGGCTTAATTGGGGCGTCAGGGGGTTCTCTAACAACTAGGAAGGAACGGGGCCGAACCTACGAACGGACAACAAGCTGGAAAGATGCGATAGGACCATACCTTCCTGCCTTTGGGGAGCTGTTTGTGCCTTTTCGGTGAGCCTGAAACTCGACAGGCAGAGATTCTGTCGCAACCTAAACTTGATATCATAGTCGAACGTCTTGAACCTCGTGTCGCACAGCATTCATTGCATTAAGTTATTTTACATCCCGCAGGCTTGTACCTGCATACAGCGTTTCAAACAGGTGCGGGAAGTGACATCTCCGCAAAAACAAGATAAAACAAAGCAAAACAAAACGAGGCAGAACAGGGCAGACCGAGGCAAAGATATCGTCACTCTTCTCAGAACCAGAGGCCACATCCATAGTCTGAGATTCGCTGATTACCCTCCGATGCGATGCGACTTCTTTTCTCGCCTCAGTCGCCTACAACGACTGACCGCCCATCGAGATCCTGGTTGCGTCTCATCCTGACTTTCAACATCTGACGCTTGAGTCCATCAGTTGGGTGCATCATCCTGGGATCCCTATCAATAGTATGCTCTCCTAAGTTACAATGCGTTCGCTCCCGTACGGGCTACTACCTTGACGCTGTCGACCCTGGCTTGGGCCATTATCATTCAAGGCCCCTCCCGCCGACAGACTGGTTTTTTTATTGAAGCTTCACACGGATATGTAAATCTCAACTACGTATCTCGTCCATCCTGAATTCTATCGATGGAGACGCGATCTTCCCAGGCCCCCTGCCTGATCTTGGATCACCAACAACCAACTCTCGTCTGCCCCTGAGGCTGGTCTGCAGCAGGAACTACTTAGCGTCCAATACATACCTCCGGGATTACGGACTGGATACATGATCTTAGCTTTTAAGAATCTGTCGAGGACGAGCGGGTCGATAAGAATCGACAATGCCTACCCTAAGCGCCATGACTTATTCGAGAGCATGGAAAGACTGCTGCAACAATTGTCTGCCAGAATCGACTCCTTGGATCTTTGGCTAATCATCATTACAATTGCTAGAGGACCCTTCAATGCTGTTAGCATGGCATCTAGCTCTAAGCGTGACGTGACAGTCCCAACGATGCCCCACCCAGGCCGAGATGTCCACCGGATGGCTCGACGGAGCCGAGAGGGGTAGCGGACAGCTTCAACACATTGAATACAAGCGAATCCCTTCTAGAAGGATATCGAATTACATTTGGCCCTTGTTGTCTGTATCGGAAATCTCCTCTCACTTCATGAATAGGAAAGCTGGTCCTCACTATATCTTGTAAGTCTGTGTTCGTTGCCGATATTTGATGGAAGCTATTCAATCTGAGCTAGAAAAAGCAAAAGCCAGATAACCTAGAGAGCAATCGGACCTGCATATGTGGAGCTACCGGCATCTCCTGCATTCATTAGGCTTGCATTGAAAGAACCAGCTGACGATACATTCTTCTCTATTGGGCTTCCGATAGGTTTACAGTCCTTAGCCTAGACCTAGTCATCCCAACGACTTTGTCATACTGGCACTTTTTGGGTATATGTTTGAAGTCAAAGTCATCATGAGGCTAACTACCTGGTTAGCATCGGTGCTTGGTGCGTGCTTTTTTACTGTCTCAGTATCGGACTTATTCCCCAAATTCGGATTCGAGTCCGTTTCGAACCCCTGGTGTTGTTCATGGATCTGCCAGGGTCCTTGTCAATCCACGTTCAAATGGCTTAAGCTGTCACACTAGGCCTCGCCTCGATGCTATGCCTGTCGATGTACAGCACATACTATGTATGATATTACGACACCGTGCAAACCAATCTTCAGAGTTAAGGCTGGCCAATGCATCACAGGGTTGCATCTTCAATGCCGGGCCGACGTTTTACGTATTGAAGATGGCTAAATAGGCTAAACCCAACAAGTTCCCGGCTTGCGAGGTCTCCACGGCTGTCAGTTTAGCGGGAGACCAAGCTTGGAACTATCGTCTTCCAGAAGTGCAAGGTACAAGTCTAGCAGGCCCAGCAATGCCGGCCTTGTTGCCCTTCCTCGACTCCTCTGGGTGTACTGTAGTCCTCCACTTTACCCCAGGCGCCCGATTCGCACACGGTACGTATTGTCTCGACTATCAACACATTTTCACTCAGCAACTACCAAAACCGTTAAGACCTGTACCTATCGAGCTAGCAACCTACACACTCAAGATATGTTGAGTGATTCACCTAAACATGAAACCAGCCGCCTCCAGTTCATCGTCTGAGAAAATCAATGGCCTATCAACTTCACAGGAATTGATGACAGGAAGCTGACAACGCATCGTACGTCGCATACTTGCTAGGCCATACATACGTCTTGATATTTGCCCTTCCATCTCGGCGAGTTGACCCCAATGGCGGGTTGGGTAACTGGCGATACTTGTCCATGAACCACTGAATTTTAAGAACCAAGGTCAAGAGGTAAAGGTGCGCAACGGGAGACGGCCAGCCAGTGCTTGCTTAATCATTGCCCTCCATGTGATTTATATCAAATATTGCACAGCGCCTATGCACTTTCAGTTAGCACTTTTCTTCTCTTCATCGTGTTTTTACAGATCGCCTAATAACTGCCCTGGCCAGCTTATCCCTGTGGGCCAAGACCACAAACAAGATGGGACGAAATATCGTGACGCGTTAGACTTAGGATATTCCCCGTCAACAATCGTCCAACACTCACAGTTCGCAGCCGTGGCCTAGCCTGGTAGGATAAGCCAATTACAAAATTCGTATTAGCTTGGCATCAGTTCGGATTCATTCTCTGCTTTCTTGTCCAGCTTGTTATTAGCACTACTGGCGACTCTCATACCGACCTACATAATGATAGGTGCCGACCCCAGGACATATACGGGTCAGTAACAAACACTGAGTGGTCTCATTCTCCACCAACGTGTGGAGGTCTCCAACTTGCCTCAGACAGAATCCAGGCATGCCGCTGTCGGGATCTTTCAGCACGGCAGTTAGAGTTACAATCGCTAGACTCTGGTGAGCGTTGGATTCTGGAGAAGACGTTGGAACATGATTCAGAGTGCGGTCCTGCAACTTGCCTACTCTGCCGGGACACTCTAGTTTCGCTTCAACATTGGGTGGCATAGCTACCTGCTTTTTGTTATCTCCTAAGGCTTGTGGTTGTATTTGGCCGAGGACACCACCAATGTCGTCCTCTACGGCACTGTACAACTCACCACGATCGAGGCAGGTCGATCATGGTCCTCTTTGTAGCCTATAGGGCTAAGTGCAGTTCCTGGCCCTGATCATGTTTCTGATTCGGGTACTCCATTTGGGCGTATATGTGCGTTGCTGATGACCGGGTTGACCTAAAAGCCAAGAAAGACTGACGAGTCGAAATCACGCCCGCTGGGAGATCAATAGCGGCGGTTACATGCATCTCCCATGCTTCTGATACTTCCTACAGAGGCGCTTACGCTTGTTTTCGCGCCTTTGTCTGTACGCCATATCGCTAATATCACATCCCCACTCACCCCTTGAATCACCTTCATTTGATCTTGGCCTTGACGTCTTGACCCGGATGCTGGTTTCGGCTACGGTGATCTTTTCAGCAAAACGGGTCTGAAAGTCTTTAAACATGTCCTAACACACCTCGACATTGGCCCTATTGTCAGGCGTATCGCCTCTTCAGTTCCATGGCGGAGTCCTTTGCATCTTCCAAACCCACAATATGTCCGGCTTTCTTGCCGTGCAGCGTTAGCACGTTTCTATGTTCAAATAGAGCTGCAGAGTGGCTCACACCGAGAGAATAAGTCATCACCCGCAATATTCTGTGGCAAATAGACTGGTACCGGCCACACGTGAGAAGTTACGACCTGAATGGTGCCCCTGTCAAGACGCCTACTCAGGTCCTCTCATAATCGTCCGAACTTGCTAAACCCGGGGGAGCATGGTGTTGTTTCGTTCATTCCATCTCTCATAGCTTCTGAATACTCAGGCATATATACGCAGTGCTATGTCCATATATTCACATAATGGCATCCACATGAACGTTTCCCGCACCCCTATTTCATGCTCTAGGACCGAATCGTGGACAAGTTCTTTTATGGTGACCACAATCAGGTCTTTCATCCAAGTAAAGATACAATGTGTCCTCGGATGCATACTGTGCTTGGCCACTTGCTTTGTACCGTTTCGTACTCAACCTTTCTCTGTGCTCTGCAAGTCTGTCGATATATGTAAATGTGATTTCTCGGTTTTGGGCTCCGTTCAAGCTGCATGTCTTGCAGGGTCTTTCAAACCGAGGGGGAAAAAGTAATTTTCGTTTGACCCTGGTCATCAGAAAACGTCCTGTTATCTCTCCAACGTCAGACATCTTGTGTGAGTTTGGCGAGCTTTTACCCTTTATCTCGTCATATTGTCTCATGTGAGACACCTTCAAACCCGGTAACCCTATCCCTAATATAATGATCTATTCCCTTTTTTCACCTTCAAAAGCAATAAGCTACTCGTGTCTTAAACGATCTGGGGAGTCGGAGACACAATACGTTTAGATATTTACATACAGTACTAATGCCGACAAGGCCGCAAGTGGCTACAGTCATGGACCAGGGTGAAGACACCCCAACCAAGCGCCCTGGCTTCCACACAGCGTCTAAGCCTATCTCACTCGGGGTCTGGACAGTTCTCTGCAGAGGGGGTGTGTTGTGGCCGTCGACAAGGGTTCTCGGCACATTGTGCAGCTCCAGTTTGAGTCTTGCTGCTGTGTGGCGAACGAATGATGGTTATGGAACTTGTAAATTACTCGAACAAACCTAAAGTGCACGCGATGAGAGGATATTCATCAGACGGTGGCCATTTGTAGGGTTATGCCCAGCAGTATGTGACGGAGATTATCAGGCTGTCCAAAAATGCATCATACGAACTACCACATCTCGACGTCGGCGATGCAGTCACAGAAAAAGAAACAGAGTTTTAAGATATCAACATCAATTCAAGCTTCGGTCCTAGTTACCAGAAGCGTTCAAGTAATATTCAACTGACATATAGGGGACTTCCAGTCCACTGGTACTCGTATACACCTGTTATGATCATATAAAGTAAATCGTACAAGGGCCTGTCTATACTTAGATGCTTATAGCCCGCAGTAAAATAAGGACCACAGATCTGGCAGGTTCATAACGGAAAAATGATCCTACAAGCTTCTGCTTGTGGAGGCCAACGGGGGTAAAGTGGTGGTGACGAAGCGTCACGCCGTAACCGTTACAATGACGAGCCCACTCTGTATCGACCCTGTGCCTGTTCACCAGGGTCTCCCGTACACCAGATCGACATACATCTGGATGTTACAGTAGTCTCTGCTCAGAATAATCGCCTAGTCGATTCCGTTCACTTTGGTCTCCTCTCGCTCTGTGCAGGCCGCGATAAGCCTGATGTCGCTAAGGTCTCGGTGTTGACAACTTGCCACAAGGGCTTTCCAAGCAGTCTCGATGATAGTTGCCGCTTGGCGCCAGGCAAGTTTGCCGCGGGCTTGCCAGGAAGGGTTCCCTGTTGCTCTACCCAGCTAATCCTGGCGGTTCCATGGATATCATTACCCCCTGAGACTGGGGGCATGTCGGGTATCCAGCCTGTTCTCGTAGATGCTCCTATCTTGGATGACACTGACGGCAGATGGGACAAATTTGAGCCCACGGCATTTCTTTGTGGCAAAGAAAGGGTACAATGCTTTGTCGCTGGTCGTTACGAAATGCCTGACCTGACTCAAGCTCCATATCGATGGCTCCCACTTGCCAATCTGACAAAACTGTAAGGCACATTTTGCCCAACGAGTAACCGTAGACTTTCAACTGTTGTAAAAGCAGCGACATCGTCCGCTCCATAAGCGGCAAACCCATTCTTCTCGGCAATCAGTCCTGGATCCGAGCTCTTCCTTCCGGCTCCATCGGCAAGATCAAGAAAAACCTTTTTGGTATTTGTGATTCCTTTTGGTCCGACTCCACCAAATGCTCGCAGTAACATGCCGACTAGATGGCTCTTCTCCGAACCAAGAGCCGACACGATGACAAAGGGGGCGCTGTCATCTTCAACTGACCGAGCACGTTGGAGACTTTCTAGGCTGATGAAGGGTTCGATTGGAGGCGCGTTTCGAGCGAGTGCGGTCGGTGTGCGGAAACCAACTGTATAAATCTTGGATATCTTGAGCGCTCTCATGGCGAAGAAAACAGGGGCTGCGTCATCCGAAGATGAAGCCATAACAACAGCTGAGCGGCCGAAATACGCAGATGGTGCCAGATCACGGGTTAGTGTACTTAGTATTCCCTTCCAACCAGCATTGTCGAATACAAGAGAGGTTGCTGACCCTAGGCCAGACTGGCTGGTGAAGTCGATCGAGTCGCTCTGTCGGTGGCGCGGGCTTGATGGCATTGAACCCGGTGAGGACGACCTTGACGATGTTCCGGACTGAACCACGATAGTGTCTACCACCCCAATGACACGAGCAGCCTCAGTCAGGATTGGGCCATTGCCTCCGTTCAGACCAGCGAAGAAAGGGCTGATCTTCGTCAATGTATGATGTGGCAGGCCAGGGTTGAGATAAGCACCTCCGAAGTGCTTCTGGTTGCACCACGCCTCTATGCTCGTTGGGTTGTTTGGGTGCCTTTCGACAACTGCGAATTGATGCGGAAGGCCTAGTTCGTTGATACACTTTTCATAGAAAGGAGCTTGCGGCGTAGCGCTTCGAGACGATGCAGTGGTGATGCCGTAGATGCGCTTCCTTGGTAGTTGCCCTAGTAAAGATAAAGCCGCGTTTATCTCAGCCGCGCTTAACTGGCCAGGAGCAGCTATCAGGGGAAGCAGTGGGTGAGTAATGGGCGTAAAGACGGGATTCAGAGTCCTTGAGAACTGGCCAACCTCGCCCATGTTGACGGCAGAGAAGGGCGGTGCGCTGGGATATTCAGCACGCATTTTAGAGCGGAAATACTCAAGCTCGAAATTCTCGTTGTGTTCGTTGACGATAGCAATCATTTTGATGATATCGGCATAGGGAAGAGACCTCTCAAACACTTCCTGGGCGTACGTTGATGGCCATCGGAAGGATCCCGAGAAATCATGGAATGCCGACATGATGCGAGAATTGCCTCGCTGTTCGTACAGCTTCTTTCGTATCTCTTCGGGTAGCCACAGTTCTACGTCGATGTATTCTACCCCCCATTGAATCGCGCGGTAGAGATATTCGTAGTATAGTTCGGGCTTGTCCATGGGAAACCTTCCATTTTCTCTAACACATCGGGTGGTGAAGATGATAGGAAGTTCTGTTCGCTGGCGAAGCAACATGAGCTGTTCACCGACATAGCTGAGACTAGGAACTTCTGAGAAACTGCCGTCACTGAGTGGCTCTCTCAGGAGGTCGACACGGATCTCAACCGCATCTGCGCCCACCGTCAGGATATCAATATTAGGCAGAGCGGCGCGGACGTCTGGGAAGGTTGTGGAAATGAAATAAGTTCTTGGCTTTGCCATGAGAGCCTCATGATAGTTGATTTGACCCAGCGTGAAAGAGATAAACCTGGCTAGGTCGCGACGCAAGTAGGACGATTCGGTGTAGAGAAATTCGTAGTCGCAATTGGCAGAAAGGTGGATGTCGGGGGGCATCCCTAGATTCACACAGTGAGTATTTATGGCAACGACGAGGTCTTGATTTCTTGCAGCGACATCTTCGTTTGCCTCGCCTGCTGCGACTCCAACGACGAAACCAGAATCCTCTGTCGAGACGTTGTCAAACCCATTCCGTATCCGACATGGTGTTCCAAGCACCTCTGCAAAGGCAGAAACAATCTTGTCCTGCCCCGGTCCAAACACAATTACCACAATCCTGCTGTCTCCTCTTGTTGGTGTGCTTCCAAAGGTGCTCTCACTAGTCATGGCTGGGCTCGAACTCGCTTCGTCGATTTGCATGGCGGTAGGATCGGTGGAGCCGTTCAAGGCAATCGTGGGTGTTGGTGCGGGAAGCGATTCCGCTATCATCGATTGGACTGCGGCCATTTTGTGTGGTTCCTTCTCGGCACGACTTCTGTATTCCTTCAATCTCTTGAGCTCTCTCTTCTTGCTGAAGCTGGGGCCAAATGCGCTGAATGTAACTTCCAGTGTCGGTCGCTAACTCAATTCCGCTACCATTAAGAACAGGCGCCTTCGATACGCTAGTGGGGTTAATGTATCGTTTTACAGCTCGCAATTGAACTCGTCGTCGTTATTTAGGAGGATCTTGTATCCGGCGCAAGTAGTTCCAGCTTGTTGTAGACGTAAGATGCGAATGACAATTGCAGGATACAGTTGAAATAAAATAGTTCCAGTTGTATTTCCGGGTCAAGAAAATGAGAGCAGAAATAACCTCTAGATTATTGTTAGGATCGCAACTCAGTAAAAGAACAAATCGGCTGTTTGTATTGTAGCTGATGGCAATGATGCGAAGTGAAGTGCGCGCGTGTGTTGAATGCGGACCCTGTGGGGATAATTCCGAAGTATGGGGTAAAGCTGAGGTCGGATAAGAGAGAGAGAAAGGTAGGATGTTTCTTGGGGGGGGATGTAGGAGAATCAGGCTAATCAAGTACCTAGGTATATTATGTACGAAAATAAGGCGACTACCTGGTCAGGTGAAGAAAAGGATATTACCGTGCCTCTATAAGGCGCAGCGAGCGCAGCAGAAGCAATGATTCATAAGAGAAAAGATAGGGAGGGAGAGGGAGAGGGAGAGGGAAAGCAAAGATCAAATCGGTCGGTTGGTCGCTAAAAGGGCCAAGTAGTGAATATTTGACCGGATGGGATATTGTCTGAGCAGACTCAGAATGGAGCGAAACAAGGGACGAGATCCCTGACGATACCCGATGGGGCTGATGGGGCTGACAGATTGAACTAGGTGTCGGTGCGGACCTGTACCAAAGGATCAACTTGGGTTGGACGACCGGGATGTGGAAAGAGAGAAGCTATTGTCGTTGGTGGAAGGGGGAGTATCAAGGCGGGCGGCCTAAGTTAGAGAATAATTCCACCACCGGACGAGCGAGGAGAGAAGGCCGGGACTGATAATCCTTTAGTTAAAGTAAAGTAGGTAGGTAGGTAGTTTGGGGAAAGAGCAAACATCCATCCATATGGATGGATGACAGTCACCTGGGGTACGCATATCTTATCTCACCTGTTGTATGATATGCTGATCAGATATAATATAGTATACTATGTAGTAATTGCAGTGATCGATAAACAAAAAGAGATTGCATCCAAGAAACTTTTTACTGTTCTATAGGCTCTTGTATCATATTTGCCTGCAGCTAATACCAGGATGGTGGGCTATCTTTGGATTGGATGTTTATCGTGGGGGTAGGTTAGTAGTAGTAGTCAGCATGTTTTGGGGTCAACGTCAACCTTTCAACGGTCAGTCATGAGCCGGTAACATAGTGGTTTCGGTCGTCGTATATATGTATCTCCGGCTTAACCTCTGGCAAAAACTGCCTGCTTATCCCAGCTACCTTACCTGGTTGGTCAATCTACGTTATTCAGGTCCATACCATCTGTAACAGATTGTCACATTCCGAATCTGTTCCATATCCATCATCGGTCATGATATTCGTTCAGCCCCTAAAGCGGCCGACCGATGGCCCACGCACACAAGTAACCAAAAAAGACACTAGTTGCTGTAGCGAGTACAGTACATTAGATGGTTATGCGATGCATTGACTGTAGTGGACGGATGATTTGGGGGTCAAAAAACAGGTCCATGAACAGTAGTATCTCGTCTTTTTCCTAGCGATTACTTTGCATAGGTACAAAAATGCTCACTCAAAAAGAAAGAAAGAGCATGTTGGTTGGATGAATGGGGGTGGGGGGGAACTTACTAAGGGTCGAAGCTCTGGACTTATTATTCTCCACGCCTTCTTATAGACGGGAATCCTAAACACTGTATTATCCGCCAATCATATATCGTCATCAAAGTCCCCGCAGGTCCTCTGGGCTGTCTTACAGTACTTGGCCTCCACTGCATGCATGCTTAGGTTACCTCTGAATTCGGCTCACGGTTGTTTCGAGTCCTAATTCATCAAGAGTAGCCATTTACTCCCTGTCCCTGCTACTCTTATGTGTGTTTCAAGGCCATGCCGTGCCCATGCCAGTTGAAATTCCAGCATGATGCATACGTACGTACGCATATTAGTTGAATCCTGAATAGCAAATCAGACTCGAAAAGTTGCAGTTGAAGTTGCATTCGAAGCAACGTTCATTCAGCTCAAGCTTCAGGGGATAAATACAAGGCGAGCATTGATATGAGCCCAAGCTTAGGTACGGTAGAACCACAAACTTCTTCTTTTGTCCACTTTGCTTGCTTATTGCTACTCTACGCCTCGCGTGATATTACCTGGTTGAGGTTCCCGGTATCATGGGATCTTCATCACTCTTGACACGAAAGCGTTCTTGATAACAAGCAGCTGTCAATGGACGGATTAGAAATTCCCGTTCGTTCCGGTCCTCTAGGTGGATAGCCTCTATCTCGAATCGATGGTATGGCATAGCTTGCGAGGTCCCTTCGTGTCGTGCTTGATATGGATGTTACGTATTCGTCTCATACGCAATCTCCGCAATCTGTCACATCCCATATCCTGAAAGTTCTGTTTGATCTTCCCAGCCTTGCACGCACAGCACAGTAGTTTATTTTATTTTACCGTATTTACCCAAAGTTCAATGTCGCTTGGTAAACTGCTCAAAGCGGTAATTCCCCAATCTGGCCAAAGTTCCGTAGCGCTGGGACAGCCAACGGACGGTACGTTGTATTATCACCAAACTAAACCAACCACTCAAGCAATTGCCGATTCTATCATCCGTGGTCAGATTCTTATTCATGCCAATGCCGTCATCTGACCAGACGGCAATTCTTGTTATAACGTCGTATTATGTTTGTTGTTTTGGTATGCCTCTGGCTGTAACAAGATATCTACACTAATACCTAGGTACTAATCTACAAATCCTTTCCAAGGTTGGTGATCCTCGATCTCAGTTCAGTACCGGAACTCAAGCATCCGGGGCATTCTGTTACAGATACATTGCTTGACATGATTTTCCATGCCCCATCGTGTTTCGCCATTCGGCACGCTTTGCCAACCCCATATCTTTACCTAAGCTGAAGCATGGTCCCCTTAAGCGAATTGCTTGTCACCTAGTTTGTCCACGAATGAGATATCACCAAAAACCCTACTCGTCTTGGCCAGTGCCACAAGCCTCGGTCCTCTACATGACAAACTTTGCGATTGTTTGCTAAATGGCGTCTGATACGAACCGACTACAGTATTCCGTCCAATGGATGACGAGGGAGTGACAGACCCAGACTTGGCTTTGCTTGGCTTTTCGCTATGTGTAATATGATGTTTGTTGACCAGCGACAACAGTTTCGCCGGAGAAGGAATTGGATTTTTTTTTTTTTTTTTTTTTTTTTTTTTTTTTTTTTTTTTTTTTTTTTTTTTTTTTTCGTTTCTTTTCTATGATGGGATTATTCCACCGGTCGGGCATTTCGAGTAATATTCCATGCCACTATCGTCAACTCCAAACTTCTAGTGCGTGTTTTGACGACCCAGAAAGAGCAGGATGGATTCATGTCTCATCATCATGATATACCTTGACAATCTCAAACTCGATCCGATATCATTTATTGGACCAGATACCGACCATGTTGCCTTCAGTATCAATCACCCGAGCAAAATACCCCATACCGCCTCCGATTTCCGTCTTGTGACTTGACAACGTCAGATCTTGTTCAAGTTTTTGGGGAATTTTTTTATCTTGTGATAAGAACCGCGCGCACTTACATAGCAGTCTTACCACCAATCACATTGGCTTTGTCCAGGGTTTCTTGGCAGTCCGGGACACAAAGAGTTGGCAGAAGAGGCAGCGCACCTGGTCGGGCAGGGTCATGGTTGATGGTGTGATATGCTTCATCGAGTTCGAGGAAGGCTCCGTGCAGGGTCTTGCCCTTGTTGAAGAAGTGCATGCTCTTGATACAATCTCCAACAGTCTTCTGGGGTTCCGCAACGAATTCCCATCCGAAGAGCTCAGTGTAGAACCTCTTAGCTCGAGGTACTTCGCGGACTGGCACCTCGAGCCAGCATATTTGACCAAGGGCTTCCTTATAAGAAGTCAGTTGAAGCACTCTGTGCCTGAACTTGTAGTAACGGTACCTGAACAAATCCCTCACACATAGTGTAGACCGGTGTTCTTGATATGTGGCGATAGCGATTTACTGTAATACTTTGTGTCTATGCTTGATATTTCTCTTCTCGTGCTTCACACGCTGACAACCCTTCCATTTATACTTGACGCTCTCTGGGACTAACATGCCGAATGCTTTTTTCCCTTTGTTTCTCATGCCGTTTGCTTAAGTGACATTTCGTCAGAGGCTGCTGTTGCCTGGAGTGGCTTGTTGAAAAGCCAATAATTATGCTAGTAGTCAACTCCAAGGCACATGATCTCGCGCTCAGCTCGTGTATGGAACCCACGATACTACGCGCCAAGTAAGCTAGACGCGGGGGTCAACACCTTAAACCTGGCACATTCAGGCTACAGCGGTGAAGAACGGCTCAACCAGATATTGATTCATTTTGGTTAGCTTGCGACATCGCTTGTTGACCAACTCTGCGCTTGGTCTCAGATTCCAGTATTTCACGGCCCTACGGATTTTGCCGAGTTCCATTATTCCAGTTAGACGACATGAAACAATTAAGGCTTGACCATCCGTTGACCAGTGCAGCGGCGTTAGCGAAGGCAAAATTTAATTCAGGTTATGATCAGTACATTTTAAACGCGTTTGGTCTATATTTTCTATATGTTTGAGACGTCAATTTGGTATAGCCTTTCAATCCACTAGGTACTAATCTAGGGTAATCGTAGCTGAACCAACCCATACTATAATATAGGCGAAATACCTTTCAGTGTGACATAGTAAATACTTGGTTGGTTCCTATTTAAAGATTTCAAATGAAAATAACTCTAGTAGTAGGATGTATTTCATATTGTAATAAGTAGATCTGATGACTTTGGCAAGACAACCTGTATCGCAACTCAACATTGGTTAGATACCTACTGTCTGACAGGTTGGAAGTATTGATCATAGGTACCTAGTGTCGCCCTTGCATTAGGTGCCCCAAGCTTGGAGCTTGGAGCTTTTTACCTACTGAACCGAACTGACTGACGCCACCAACATCCAATCAAACGCGCCAACATAGCTCCGTCCTTAAGCAGCTTGGCGCGTCATACCTCCATAACCATCCCTAACTTATCACCAGGTTGCCGTTGCTGGGTCGCCCGTCTTGTCTCTTGACTGTCGCGAACTCTCCACCTGAGGTCGCATCTTTTTCTCTTACGACTATCATCAACTTCACCTCAGATCCAACAATTTCTTAACATTCCATCAACATCTGCCCATTCATTCGCCCACTTACTCTCTAATTGACTTCAATTCAGTCGCAATGTCCGACGTTACAGAACAGACTGCGCCTGTCGTGGACGAGGCAACCAAGGCATCTGAACAGCCTGCTGCCGCTGCTGCTGCCGCTCCCACATCCAACGAGTCTCTCGCACCTCCTGCTGATGGTGTCGAAAAGGTTACCGAGCAAGTAGAGTCTGCTACCCTCACACCTGCTGTCGCTACTCCCAGCGTCGGTACCCCCAACACCGACTTCCTCATTGCGAACGACCAGGACCCCAACAGTAAGAAGGTTACTCTTGCCGATCTGTCCGCAAAGGGCGCTGCCTTGTACGCCCACAAGAACTATGAAGAGGCCGCCGAGGTATTCTCTAGAGCCAGCATCCTCCAAGCCGAGCTCAATGGCGAGACATCACCCGACAATGCCGAAATCCTCTTCCACTATGGCCGCAGCTTGTTCAAGGTTGGCCAAAGTAAGAGTGATGTTCTCGGGGGCACTGCTGCCCCAGAAAAGAAGAAGAGTACAGCGACCAAGGCCAAGAAGCCTGCCCAAACCGAGGCCGAGAAGGTGACACAAGAAGGTGTTGGTATTGTCGCCGAGCAAAAGGAAGGAGAGAAGAAGTCAGAAGACATCAAGGGAGATAAGAAACCACTGTTCCAGTTCACTGGCGACGAAAACTTTGATGAGTCAGACGAGGAAGAGGTATAGGCTAATTGTTGAACACCCATCTTCATCCATCAGGTATACTGATGGTTTTCTTAGGACGCCGAAGGTGATGAGGAGGAGGAAGAAGACGACGATTTGGCTACCGCTTTTGAGATTCTTGACCTTGCCCGAGTGTGCTACCTCAAGCGACTCGAGACACTTGAAAAAGAGGAGCAGGAGGAGGCTGGCAAAGGAAAGGAGGCTGCAGAGAGCGATTCTCCCACCATCCGACACGTGAAGGAGCGCCTAGCTGACACTCACGATGCCCTCTCTGAGATCTCTCTCGAGAATGAACGGTATGTGCAAACTACAATAGACGTTCAGCCTGGCTCTCAACCTAACACCACAATAGCTACCCCAATGCCATCGAAGATGGCCGAACATCACTCAAGTACAAGCTGGAGTTGTACCCCGAGGAATCCGAGATTATTGCCGAAGCTCACTTTAAGCTTTCCCTGGCTTTAGAGTTCGCTTCTGTGACAACCGCTGGCGATGATGGTGCGAATGCCAAGCGCGAGGAGATGGACCAAGGACTGCGTGATGAAGCTGTCAAGGAGATGGAACTTGCCATCAAGAGTTCCAAGCTCAAGCTCCAGAATAAGGAGGTAGAGCTAGCTACTATGGCGTCTCCTGAAGACAACGAATTGGCGCGTAAGTCTATTCAGGAAATGAAGGAAGTTATCGGCGATATGGAGCAACGGGTGAGTACAATCTTGTCTGTCTTGGATCTCCTAGAGTCCGCCTGCTAACCTTGACAGCTTGTTGACCTGCGCAACGATCCTATCGATACCAAGGATATCCTAGGCGGAGATGCAGCCATTGGCGGTATCCTTGGTGCTGCTATTGGCGAATCCGCCGCCGAGACCAAGGCTCGGGTCGAGGAGGCTACAAAGACTGCCACCGACCTCAGTGGACTGGTCCGCAAGAAGAATAAGGATGAGACTGCCACAGAACCCGAGGCCAACGGCAAGCGAAAGGCTGAAGAACCGGCTGAAGACGCTGAGTCGAAGAAGGCTAAGGTGGACGCTTAGATGCGACATCGAAATGTACTACTAAGCTGTCGATTGCAGAAGAAAAATTCATGAGCGGAGTTTGGGCTAACATCACCCTTGGTGGACGAGGGATAGGAAGAACTGAGATGTACGATTAGGCAAAAAGGGTGCATTGGGAGTAATGTTTTTTTTCTTTTTAACGGAAGTATAAGCACTCGCAAGCTGAGCAGAAGGAGGATTCGCGTGCGCTATGGCGTATACGAGCCACTATTTATATACAAAAACAGAAGCAGAAATGTAAAGCGTTGATACAATGCTGCAAGACTCACGAAGCCCCGTTTGCAACCAAGTGCCAAATGTCTGGCATCAAGAAAAACTTCAAAGTAATGAGGCGGGCGACAAACTCATCCTACTTCACAAGTAACATGATGCTGGGCAAAAAGTTAGTTACACATATAGACTCCATTCTCCGTTGCCTAGAACAAGCAAGGAGAGCCGTCAAATTGAACACAACACCAGCGGCTCCTTGGAGGGAAAAATATTCATAGGTCACAGATCTGCAGAGTTGCAAAGAATAGGAAATTATCTCGGTATATCACGAAGGAAAATAGTAAAGATATATTGACATGCGTCAAACATGAAAGTGCGTTTCTATTATGAATCGCTCGCAAGCCATGCAAACACCCCTTCGTTACTTTTGACACCCTATCCCTTACCCAAACAGAAAAAAGAAACAGCTCCTCTCCATCAACGTCGCTACTACAGCTTGTAGTTTCCACTTGAGACAACCTTGACGTTCTTGGCCTTCTTGCCATCCACGTCGGTGATCTCTCCCTTGCGGTTGATAACCTTGACACCACCCTTCTTGAGGTCGGCGACAGCGTCGCGCTGCATCTTGGCACGCTTGCTGACGACCTTGTTGCCGTCGACACCGCCCGCCTTGCGCACGCGCTCCTTCTCGCGACGACGGCGGCGAGCCTTGTCTTCGCGCGACATCTCCTGGCGCGCAACAGGTAGACCGGCCTTGGTAACGACTTCGCCGTTGGTGGCGTTCTCGGTGGCACCGGCCTTGTAGACTTCCTGGGGAGCCATGCGACTGCTCTCGCCAGCAACACCCTGTGCCGTTGTGGGCTGAGCGTCCTCCATAGCGATAGTCGCAACATCGGCGACGACTGATAGCGAGGGAGCTGTAGGCTTGGGCTTGTAGTGCCATGAGCTGAGTGAATCTAGGCGAGCGCAGACATCCTTCCACATTGCCTCAATCTCCTTCTCCTCTTTCTGTAGCTTCTCATCCGATTGGCTGACGTAGCTATCTGGGTTGTTTTCCTTAACGTGCTCTTCTTCATAAATCTCAGCGAGACCCTTTGTAGCCTTGTTATCGTCAAGCTCGACAAGACCGCGACGTGCACCGGCAGCTGCGCCCTCTGTGTCGGGACGGCGCTTGATGACCTCGTCAAACTCCTGGGCTAGAATGCGGCGCTTGATAAGGTCTTCAATGCTCTCGCTAACCTCAGGGGTGATGACGGGCACAGGCTTGCCAACGTGCTCAAAGTCAAGGTCCTCCTCGAGCAGTGAGTTCACAGGACGGTCAACAGCAGCGGCTTCACCGGAAAGCGTCCATTCTCGCTTGGCGACAGAGGCAGCCTCGAGCTTGCGAATCTCCTCGGCAAGCTTAGCCTGTCTCCGCTCGTGAGCCGATCGTCGTGACTTGGGATCTCCGGCGGAGACATCAGAAAGCGCATCGTCAGAGTCTTCTTGTTCTGACTCGTCGTCGAAGAGATCCCTTCGAACATCGGCCATAGCTCTCTCAACGTCGGCGTCATCGGGTTTCTCAGCTTGGAACTTGACTGACTTCCTAGGCTTGCCACCCTTGGACTTCCTGGGTGGTGGCGCAAAGAAGTCCTTGTAGTAGACCTCGTTGGCGTTGAGGTCATTGTCCTCATCGTCCACATCATCCATATCCATAGCCTCGTCTTCACTGTCACCCTCCGGGGCGTTGAGATCCATATTACCAAATGTGGGACCGTCTTCCTCGTCGCTATCTTCGTCATCTTCGCCTGACTGTGCCTTCTTGGACTTTGAGACAGCCGCGGAGGAAGCCAGAGGATTGGCATCCCAGTTGATTTCCTCATCGTCGCTTGCTTGATCTGTGTAAGGATCACCCTTTGCATCCTGCTCCTCAAAGTATTGTGATTGTCGGTTGAAGTCGTCGAGAGAGAAGAAGCCGTCGTTAAGGCCATCGGGATCCTCCTCGTACTCTTCCACGGGTCCATCCTCTTCGTCCTCGTCCTCATCATCCTCTTGGTAATCGTCTCTTCCTTCCTCAAAGGCCTCTTCTTCGTCATCTTCCCAATCGTTCTCTAGTCCGTCTTCGAGGGCTTCGTCTCCGGATATTTGTTCTTCATCCTCTTCTCCAGACACATCTTGGTCGCTCTCATCCTCATCATCGGAGCCCACCTCGAAACCGTCTTCCCCGAATTCAATTGTCTTAGAGTTTGATTCCTCGACGCCATTGGTAGCAATCTCTTTGCGCTCCTCCAGTTCAGCAAGGGCCTCCTCAGAGTACTTCAAGACGCCACCAATAATCCTCTTGGCCTGTTGCCAAACCTGTCCTGTTTCGAAGCCGTCGACATAAACTTTGCGCATCTTGAGGACATCTTCGCTTCCAACAGCGCCTCTCTTGCGCTTTCGATTCTCCTTTAACCTTTCCTGCTGTTCATCTCCGACTTGCGAAGCGAAACCTTCGAGGGTTTGTTTGACGAGGTTAAGAGAATCGGTGGGAATCGAAGCAGTCGGCTGGATGAAACTGTGTCGCTTGCCATCGGAGAGGCTTTCTAAAAGGGCCAAAACATGGCTGTTTGGGAGAGAATCGGGAGCGGCCATGGCGGGCGGCGCGGCAGTCAAAGTATGCGAGGTAGAAGTGAGCGATGGCGACGTCTGGACGGCCATGCTCTGGTGCGAGTGGGTTAAGCAGAGCTGATTTGCACTGCTTCGAAGTTGGGGGATCTTATGTCAAAAGGACGTGGTGGTGCGATTGTTCTGTGATAACTTCGGTTGAGTTGAAAGCTGAAGACGAGACAAGATAATAGATAGCAGGAAAAAATTTGGGAGAGTCGACTAGGCCCCGCGACGAGTAAGATTTAAGCGTTGTGATTGGTCAATCTTGACAAGCCAAGATTGTCGATAAGAGATAAGAAATGAACCCTTTGTCTAGGTAAGATAGACAGACAGACAAACCTTGAGTCCAAAAGAAAGAATATCATGGCTGTAAAAAAGGATTTTTTATTTTCATTTTTATTTAGATTCTATTAAAAAATGCCAATAAATAAAGCCATCAGTATTTTCCAAGAGCTCACATGTAATAAAAGTAATCGAGAACTTGATCATTCACTCGAGTAGTCTCTGGCTGGTGATATCTATGAGATACTTTAGTGTTTTGGTAGCATGATGTAGGTGTTTGTTGCCTTGATCACAGTCTCTGATTTCTACATTCCCAATTATGCTTAAAACTACACATATCTTACATTTCTATTCCATTGCGATTTGCCAGCCCCAGACCCTGTAAGGAGGCCAGGTCAGGTCTACGAGAGCCCAGAATTGATTGACCCATCTAGAAGATGCGACTATCGATTGAGTAGTAGCACGTTATGCCACTTCAAGACTACTATTGACAGCCAAGCCAAGACTCTTTCGGTCCCCCCTGGCCCTAGACATTTAAAGACGACATCAATCTTCTTTTAAATCTATCAGCTGAAAGCTTAGACCCAAAAAGAATTGTTTTGCTGCTTCTTACTCGCTCAGGAATACTGCGTAGACGTACGAGTAAATATACCCTGGCGCAGTTTTATTGCAGAGGACGGCTTGGTTTTGAAGTTAAAAGGGACCCTGTGCCCCCATAACGACTATGAACTAGATGTAAATCTCATAAAATCATGCCATCATGGTATCCTTGAAGCTGTTCGCTGTGGTGGTAACGGCATCGAGCCTGCGGGCTGTTGATGCTGGCAAATGCAAGCCGCATCCTAACCATACATCGTTTTTGACCTTGACATCAGGAGCATCAACTTCTACTTTGTTCTCAGCCAGCTACTTCACATCTTCTAACAATGGTGTCTAGGTCTCGTCTTCAACTGAGTTTCCAAAATCTGCAGTTGCTGTCGAGAGTGTATCTTCCGGTACCAGCGATTCTTCAGTGGAGACTTCGTATCAGACAGCAACTTCCAGTCCAACTCTCTCAGACTTCACGGTCACGATCGACACTACCGCCTCTTCTGATAATGCTGTTATTGATGTCTCTACCTTCTCCATCATCGCTGCTATACTCTCAGACGAGACCACAACACTTGGCGACTCAACCACGACAACTGATACTGCCACCAGTTTCACCGACGGATATATGTCGACTGATACTTCTACATTGATTGATGCTAGTGTGTCAACTGATGCTACTTTATCAACTGATACTACTGCATCGACCGAAGTTACTGTGTTGTCTGGTACCGCCATATCAACTGATACCACTATATCAACTGCTACTACTGTATCAACCGATGTCAATTTATCGACTGATACTATTGCATCGACTGATAGTTCCACCGTCTACGAGACCACACTATCTACTGATATTTCCACCTCTATTGAGCAAACTGCAACAATTGATACAGCTATATCAGCCGAACTAAGTACCACTGAACCCACCGAGACCATCGAGACAGCTGTAACAACCGACACTACCATATCGATGGACACCACTACAACAGAGTTTACCACTTTGTCTGCATCTGAGAGCACCACCACTACAGAAAGCCTCTGGACTTCTACCACTGTAGCTTCTTGTCCCGACTATTCAGTTATTAACAATGACCCCAGCTTTGAGGGAGAAAACACCAGCCCTAACAGATGGGAATACCTGGGATTGTTCGCCGACATGGCTGTTCCATTTCAAAAGCAAAGCAGTACCTCCCAGGAAGTACCGCGGGCACACAGTGGTGACCAATTCGCGTAAGTCAAACATATATTAATCGTAAATTCAACTTCCTGCTTACGTTCAATAAGGCTCCTTAGTGGGGGCCCAGGATCTACAGTTGGAACCGACATGCGGAGGCTCCTGTTTTTGGATTCGACCAAGAAGTATCAAATCTGGTTCTCCTTTGCAGCCATTTCTCACACTGATGAAGATTGGACTGCCAATTTTATCATCGCCACGAGGTACGGCCATGCCTGGAGAGAACTCGTCAACATCCCCAAAGGCTCTCCTTTTGTGTACAGACAAGAAACCACAATAATGCAAGCCGCGAAAGATGACTTTGTATATCCTTTCATGAGGATTAATGCGGCCTCGACTTCTCGCCAGGTCGCTGTTGACGACATCTATATCGCCGAGTATACACCCTCTTGTTTTATGCCAACAGAAAAAACCGACTTGTGCGGCGGCGTCCAAGGCAGTTACAGTGCAACTCCTTATCGGACAACCGTATTCGACCAAGGAAATGAAGAAATCTGTGCTCAGACGTGTTTGAGGGACGAAAATTGCGTGACATTCGGCTGGAGGGTGGAACAATATTTTAGAAGCTGTAATCTTTTCAAAGATACCAAGGACAAACTAGGAGTTACTGCCAATACTTATGGAAGGGGAGCGGTGTTCTATGATCGGTCTTGTTGGCAATGTACCGGACTTGACTGCTGGCCTTCGTGATACAGTGAGGTTGATAGATGCAGAAAAGTTGAAATAGTGTTTTACTTTAGTAGAGAAGTAGCTTCGAGTCCGTGCAAGTATTTCAGCTTGACAAGTTAACGTATCATCGTCGTTGCCATTATGGCATTTGATATAGGATCGTTGTATTGACAGGATTTCACCATGTACCAGAAAGTGCTTATATCATCATCAATCTTGCAACTTCGAAGCTGTTGGTCCTTATACTTATTTGGATGTAACCAGATGTATACATTCAACAATACAGTTGCTGTCGTTAGATATAAAGCAAACTAGAGGTCTCAGCAGTAGTACCTAACATAAGCGCAAGTTGCTCTGCTATGTGTCCAGAAACCCATGTTCGACTTGTGTGACACATAAAACTTATATACAGCATCACGCCGGAGACCCCATCCGAATCTTAACGACGCAATAAAGGCTTTAACCGTATCAACTTGGCAGTTAAATAATGCCAGGATCGAATTGCAGGAACTGAAATCATAAACTTGCATTATCGTGTCAAAGCAAAGACCAGCCTTACTAACCCGCCATACCCATCATGTATATCATCACCATAAGAGTCGTCCGTCCGCATTTCCCATGCCTCCAGCGCCGACCAGACTCTTACACCATTCCTGACCGAGATCCTTAAACCCTAAGAGCCTCATAATATACCGGGGCATAGCCATATTAGGCGATAGTCCAAGCAAAAGCAGAGCAGCGTGGCGTAACCTAATAGAAAGGATATTGATAAACAGGATGCGAGAAACGAAACGCCCAATAACAGCAATAACGAAACGTGCCTTCATCACCAGGAAAAAAGCAGGTTGAAATGCGATCCCCGGAAACGCCTCATGTCGCGGATCTTAACCGCTCTCACCGACCAGAAGCCTACCCGGGCCCCACGCTTTCATACGAACACCCACGTGCTGAATAAGGAAAACACAATGCAGGAACCATCATGAACAGAGAAGTAAAGCAAGAGTTGTGTGCTGTTAAGCCTCCTTCGTCTCGATCTGTTGCGATCGAGTAACCCATGTTGAGGTGAGGACAGTGTTGAATGTTAAGAAAGCGCAATGAAAGCAATTTTGAAGGAAGGTGGTAAAAGTTGGTTTCAACTAGGAATACTCAGACCAGGCTTTCCATGAGTGACTGTCCTGGTGGAGACCGCCTTAAATCTCCATACGACCTGCAACATCTTCGCTCATGAATCTGTCAGGACTTCTGTCGAGCATATCCATGTCGTCGATATCATCTTCGAACTCGTCATCCGAGTAGGCGACAAGATCTCCATTCTCTCCGCGGTTCCAGAAGAGGCCATCGTCGTTGAGCTCCTCGTCATCTTCGTTGTAAGGCACCAGCTCCGCATTTTGGTCACCAAGCCAGTAGTTGGCGCGCTTTTGTGCACCAGCTGATTCGAGTTGTTGGTTATTGTGGTTCCTTGCAAGATTTGTGGGCCGGAGAGTTGGGCTATGAGAGGAGATGACTGGTACAACGCGAACGTATAAGTATGCGACTCGCTTCAAGGTGCGGTTGAAGAAGAAGTAATGCGAGGCCCAGATTGCACTCTCATCTTCCTCGAAAGGATCGCTATCGGGGTGATAGCTGAAGATGGTGCACTCATTAAGGTGCATCTCCTTATCGATTAATGACCAGCATTGGGGGCCCCAGATCGAACTCGCCTCACTACCCAACGATGATCCTAAGGATTTAGGCTCGAAATTCGGCCTTACGTTCTGGAGGATGGAATCGAGGTTGATCATGACGCGGCGGAGGTTGCGCTCACGCTTAAAGTCGTTGGGTCGAAGTACGTGGGAAAAGTCGTAGTGCGGGTGGCTTGCATTCAGTGTCGCAATCAGGTACGCAAATGTTTTGCGACTTGAGAGCTCAGACAACGGACCAAAAGCGCTTGAGTGTGAGAACATCTGCATACTTGGTGACGTGGCGAGCATGTGAGCGCGTTCAGGTGGTGAGAGGCTGGCCCCAAGCTTGAGGAGAGCTTCATGTTGCGAGTTGAGATCGTTATCGATGTTCTTGTAAAGTTTCTTGTCGGAGCCTGATGCTTTCGTTGTGTAGAGATCGCATCCGCCTGTAACGTTGCAGTCGGGGGTGTTGAAGTTGAGCGTACTCGTCACCGCTTCGAAGTCTTGGACTGGTAGATACTGCAATGCGCAGGTGAGTAACGACAAAAAGAAATTGTTGTACCGGGCTCACAAGTCGCTTACTTTCATC
Organism: Fusarium cf. aywerte; assembly: GCA_011034095.1. Lineage (NCBI taxonomy): Eukaryota > Fungi > Ascomycota > Sordariomycetes > Hypocreales > Nectriaceae > Fusarium > Fusarium cf. aywerte. The sequence continues at coordinate 474,127 of WETZ01000024.1, forward strand.
TTGAAGGCTGGAAAAGATATACGTCCTTAGATATGCCGTAGACCGCCGTGGTGTTGATGCGCTGAGACAGAAGTGCGTGATGCGACTGACTGAGTAGTCAAGGGAACAGATTGCGTCAGCGTGGAGTCTTGGTGGGCCGTAGTCGGAAGGTAACAGCTGTCGCAATACGGAGGTAAATGCGACAGACAAGTAGCGGTCCGAATGGTAAGATGCTTGAAGTCGGTCGCGATAGTGGTAAAGGTAGCAATGCAGGGAAGCTGATGATAGTGGAAGAGGGGGGGTTGAATGTGGGCGATTCGGTTTGGACGGAAGGAAGTCAGTGATTGAAGATCGCCGGGCCTGTAGCCGTTCCGGAGGGGGTGCGATCAGTAACTTAAAAAGCGGTAGTAGGTTTGGAATGAATGATAAGATCCAGGCGACAAGACCTTGTGAACCTTGAAAGGCAGAAGATAAAAAAAGATTTTGAATGATGACGAATGTAGGTACGATACACAGGGACTGATCAAGATTGGGTGGGAGATTGCCGGGTGTACCTGGTCGGGTCGATTTACTGTAGCTGTTGATGAAAGGGGGAAGTAATAGTTGTTGAGATAAGCAAGTAACAGTGGAAGTTGATGATTTCACTTGGATAAACCATAAGCGGAACCAAGTCCAAAGCAACACATAAACAGGAAAAGGATGACCGATAAGGTGAGGGAGGGGCTGAGATAGAATGAATTGATGGATGGATGGAATTGACCGGCTTCGGGATAAGATGCGATGGGATGGAGGGGATGGTTAGCGGATGATGGGCTGCAACTTTGTCTTGCATTTGGCGTTTGCGTGGCATGTAGTAATAGCAGCAATAGGTAGCATAGCGTAGCGTTGCGTCGCGTTACGCTGTTGAGTCTCTCCTTGTATAACAAAGGCATGGAAACCCACACAAACCTGATGTGATTTATGCTGCGACAGGCCACGGGATCCTGATACTAAGCTCATGATGCGAGCTGAGCTGAGCTTAACCTGGTCTCGGCCAATGTAGGTAGGGAATTCCGGGGGGATCCAGATCGCGCCAGCTGGGTTTCGGTGCTGTCAGGGTCAGGGTCAGGGTCACCTCAGGGTCAATTCGGGCTAGAGCCTGGCCCAGCCAAGCCAAGCGCCCTCCCCTGTCATGAGAGCTCATGCCTCGTCTTTTGGCTCTCATGAGACAAACTCGGGATACCTAATTGATAGGCAGTTTCTTTGATGTCAACTTATAATCCAATCGAGTCGACCATGTTTTCAATGGCAATATCGTGATGCTGATGAAGATCTGAATGCGTAAGTTTGCGGCAATGCAATAAGGGGGCCCCTCTCTAACGCCAGCTCCCCACGAGTGACCAATGTTAGCGAATAGGACTCTATTCCGAAACCACGCGCTGCTGTCGAGCACTGTCATCGCATGCTGCATCGTCTTTCGAACAATGAAATGGATCCATTACTCAAGTCATGATCTAATGTCAGTTCAAGAATGGAAAAGGAAAACAGGCAAATAACGTCAATCGCTTTCTCTTGATTCTGGTTCTGGGTGGAGGTGTTGCGACGGAGCGATGCGGCTAAGTCCGGGTTCGTTGAGCACTTGAAGGAAGCAAACGTGCCAGGACCGAGCATTCTTAATGGCATACAGCGTCTGATGACGTTCAGTGTACCAGTTCCTTCCCTCTGGCGTTCACGACTCAGCTTTCATCAGTGCTGACGTGAATGGCATCCGAGACCCGAGCATTGCACATCTGCAATGATCGCCGCAAGCTGCCACAACACCGTCACTCAGAGGCCTCATCTCTTGATATGAAAGAAGGTGGTTTTCCACCGTCAAAGATCTACAAAACAAGGCCTTCTCGGCCTGAGACTCCCAAACACCACCTGCGCCGGTTCCCACGATGTAAACATGCGTGTCCTCTCTTCCCATTGAAGAGATGCTCAGCCGCCTGAGACTTCCACATTACAGAATTCCCGTCTCCTTGAGCGACTTTATTATTTGTTCGTCGACCTGTTGATCCAAAGTCAATCCTCAGCCAGTGATAATGCCGTAGCCCGTATGAAAGCGTTTGTTACGAAATTGGACGGGTCGATACGACGATTCGTGGGGCGAGGTTGAACTATTGCCGGATAGCAATCACAAGAACGCCGAGAAGGGTTTACATGATCTTTGTAACTTCGTCCTCGACCTTGTGGAAAGGTTGGCGTCAGCTGGCTTGCGGCGATGTTGGGTAGATGGGTGCAGGTTGCCGGGCTATCACAAAACTTCACAGTTTATCAAGCTGGTCATCACTCACCTCCATATCTTCAAGAGAATCTTGCTGACCAATGCAGCGAAGAACGTTCTTTTTGCTCGTCTCCTGCAGCTCGCCCGCGAGAAGGATTTCGTCGAGAATATAGTATGCCTTGGTGAATGAGAAGATAATATCGAGCTCGCACACGTTGCCGTAGTATTTATCCATTTGTTCGACGTATCGGTGAATAATTTCGAGAGTGATCAGCTCGTTATCTTCGGAAGAGCAACCGGCGATGAAAAAGAGCGAAGCGTATCGGCGGTATACGATCTTAGTGTCTGTCCAAAGTCAGCCCGAGCTCCTCCAAACAAAGGGGGACAAGGGAAGCTGACCCTTATACTCGAGGAAGTTGCACATGCGTGTTCTACGAGCGAGCACCAGCTGAGATACATCCTTGACGATCTTGGCTTTATCTTTGGGTGAGAGTGTCGAGAACCATTTGGCAAGGCGCTGTCGAGGCTAGTCAGTTACGAAGTTAAGCTGTGCATGTGAGCAACTGTACTCACCACCTTGCCTTGGCGGGATAGGAGAATCAGGTAGCTGCCAAGTTAACTCCTTGTTAGCGGGCGGGAGAAATTGAGAAGCGGTGGAAAATCATACTGGATCGCCATAATGATTTATCAAGCCTACTTGGAGGCGTGCAGGTTAAAGTCAGGGACGGCTTTCGAGAGATGACGGAGGATACAATTCTGGCTTTGAGGTGGACACGGAAGCAATTCAGGCGGGTTGGTGACGAGCTGGGTAAAGGTCCAATGATGAGGTGGCCCGGGCCCCAGCCAATCCACTAAGGCCCAGACCTCCAGCACTGCTTGCCTGAGTCGGCAACTCAGGCAGCGAGACACCTATTCCAGTGGCTACAGCGACAAAACCGACTTAGTTCAAGCTCCATAGATGTTGAAGTAAAGATTTAACGAACGTCCTATTATGAATTCTTCTCTTCCCTGGATCATTTAACCCAATGGCTGTTATTGGCATGATCTCACGGGCCAATGCAATAACCAATAATAAATCCTTACACCGCCAGCTAAAGAGCCCCCAAACGTCGAAGTCAAAGACCAACGTTAAGTAGTAAGGTAATAATGATGCTTCGTCATAAATTGGACCATCTCTATCTCTAGGTATCGTTAAGCACGCGACTATGCGCTATTGCTGATGTCAGGTCCAACTTAACCTAGATGCTTGCCGCCAGTCATCGTCTGCCTCAGTCCCTCAGTAGAGCAGATAGCTGAATCTATACTCGTTCGTTCATCCGTTCGTTCATTCGTTCGTTCAGTCACTTCTCATCTTCTCCATCATATGGTTCGATGTACTATGGTCATGACAAGCATAAATAAAACTTATATCACACAAACCTCACATGTTGCTCGTGATTTCAAATCCTCTCCATCTCCAACAAACAGACATTACTAAGCTATCCGCTTTACCCCACGTATTGAATAGCACTGGTACGCCCTGGGATAGACCATTTTGGTCTGTAACTTGACTGGTGTCTCCGAGTTTACGCCTCGAAGACCCCGACGGCAAAAATTTCCCTCTCACTCTACCAAAGGCCTCGACTTAAACCATTTCCCACTTCATTGTTCCAGTCTTGTACTTACCAGGCAGTTTTCTTAATCGGTCCACTCTAACGTTTCCATCATGACAAGACTTATTCTATCCACGGCGTAGGTTATATCTAACCTCTGTGCGGGTTTATGCTTACAAAACCCCTCTCGCAGCAATGTCATGCTGGCAGGCCCTTCCGTTATTCGCAAACCCGGCAACAACAGATCTAACCTCGAACTTGTCAATTCTCTTCGCGATAACATTGCTGAGGCTCAGCGCGACTACGCGATCGACACACAGGGAACCAACGGCTTCACGGACGGTGATGCGCCCAACGGTAACCACACAGCTGTCGAGTTTTGGACCGAGAAACAAGACGATGCGCTATATGTTCCCCGAATCAATTGGAACGCTGCAGGTCTGCAAGAAGAACCCAGCCAATATGAGATCACTGTCAAGTTCTTCGTTCTCTCGGGCATGTCTAACAATGCTCGAGAGCAACATGTGAAGGAAGCTTTGGATTTGGTCCGGAGAGAACTCGGCATTACCACAATCGATTTACTAATTGTGTCTTTCCCCGGAATTTCGTTTGAGGGCAGTTGTGAATGGGAAGCAGATAAAACCAACGCCCACCAAGGAAACCTTGAGGAGGAGCTCGCAACTTGGAAAGTATTTGAGGGATTACACAAGCAGGGTCTTGTGAAGCGTCTCGCCGTGGCTGAGTTCGGCAGCGAGAAGCTCGGCGCCTTTATCAAGCGCACGACTGTCAGACCTGTTATTGATCAGATCAACCTGCGCAACTGCTGCGATGTCCCACCTCCGCTAAAGAAGCTTGCGGAAGACGAGGGTGTTGAACTACATGTCCATGGCGACTGCACCGATATCCTTCCCCACGGTACTCTACGAGAGCTCCTCAGCCATGGTCCTAAAGGCGCAGGCCTGCTTGCCGACCCAAGCAACAACGGCGCTGGCTTGACAGGTGAGCTTGTTCCTGAATGGGTCGTGCGATACACAGCTTTCGTACAGGATCGAGGCGTCATAGAGAACAAGGGATATTTTGCAGGCGCGGAGCTGTTGGGATCATAACTGGGCATTGCTGTAACGGTCGAAAAATGAAGAAGATTAAACAGCAAGGTTTCTTGGTATGTTTGGATCTGGATCTGGAACCATATATGACGAATGTGGTGGCATCATTCGTCCATTTGTTTTTTGCAAAACAGCGAGCATCAGATACACGGAGTTTAGACACTATGTTAGGGAAATTGGCTGCAAGACGGCTTTTCTGTTTTTTTGTTTCATCCGAGCATGCTTCGTTTGCGGCCTCTCATCCGCACGTCTTCCAACTTCTTGAGTACAACTTTGGCTTGTTTAAAGGTTTGACCGTAAGCATCAAGCACCTCCGAGAAGAGACATTCCGCCCGAGGGTGTGTACTACCAAAGGCCCTCTCCAAAACATAGAGATCTACTGCACGGTCCTCGTCTGATATACTTCCACTGGCAAGACCCAGATCAATGATGACCAGCTCTCCATGTAAAGGATTGTCGTCTTGCGAGTTGGCCAGAGGCTCCAACATCATATTGCTTGTAGTCAAATCGCCATGAACAATGCCGACTTTGTGCATGTTACCAATAGCGGTACCGATTCTGCGCATGAGATCTTTCAACTCTGCGTCGTTCTCGATACCCTCTGTTCTGTTTCCCAGTCTATCGTTGATACTCTTACGGACAGGTCCTCCAGAGATCCATTCCAGCATCAACCACCCAGCAGATTCATCTACAGCATAAACTGCCGGTACGCGGACACCATCGCGGCGACACTTTGCAAGGATGCGAGCCTCTGAAAGGATGCGGTGTTTCGTGAGGCGCTGATCAAGAATCGGGTGTCGCCATGGCTTAGGAGGACGATACTTTAGAGCGCAGGGGATATCGGGTAAGAGGTAAGTGGTTTTGTAGAGACGACCCTCGGCACCTTGTGTGATGAGGATTGGCGGGGTTGACGCGGGGTACTCGAGAATCTTTGGGAGGGGAAACTGGTGCGTCTGCGTCTGCGTCTGCGTCTGCGCCTGCGCCGCGGGGTCGGCGGTCGCCGTAGCCGTGGTTGTCATCATGAGTATTGGCTAGGTATGTATTTATTTATTGTTGAGTAAAGATGAGAGGGGTTGATACTGGCAAGGGGGAACTGCGTAGACGATATCAGTGGAGCTTGCAAGATCTGATGATTCTGACAAGCTGCAAGACTGGCGCAGGTACAGGGAGGGCATCGATGAAGTCAGTGGAATGTAAGGAGGGGGGAACATCCATCACATAGTTGGCACCACCTCACGCGGGCTTCCCTTCAACGGCCCTCGAGGTTTTGACTGGGTGCCAACTGACAGCGGCGTTTTTAACCTATCAAGTCTACCTTAACGAATCAAGTTTATTCCGACAGATCCAAATCCAAATCCAAATCCTTGGCTTTCCATTTAACACGCCAAACCCCAGCCAACTTCTTTTCTCTTCACCCTTCGATTCCGATCAAGCTGCAAGGTCATACAGCTCAGTTCAAAGTTATACAAACTGTTTCATAACTTGGTCCTCAACAAAACCAATGTCTAAAACTCCCTTTCGAGCCCTAGAACTGATCCACTGGTCTTTCTTGTAACCCTAATTCCAGGCCTTGAACCATGCCCAGGTCGACGGGCTTTGGAGCCCTGGCACTACTGAAATAAGCCTAGTAATAGCGTCCTGCAAGAATTGGTCACATCCAACCGGTGGCGATACTCAACCTGCAGATAAACCCACTCGGACTGCAGACCAGTCCGTCAATACGGTTCGGCAGCACAGCATTAGTTCTTTGGAGACTGTCAATCTCGAGCAGGCTTATGGTGCATCCTCTTTAACTATGACAGCAACGACTCGTGATGACTGCTACCTACGTAAGGACTGGTAGATATGTATTACTTTGACACGGGTGAGGCGTTTTGTGTAAACCACCACAGTCAGCATCACCAGATAAGTCAACTTACTATATTGCACGTTTTCTCAACCCCGGCACTTCCGCGCTCATAGCCTCTTCTACGGCGAATCCGCCGCTTACCCGGTCTAAGGAACCATGCACAGTACGTACAGTAGCATCACTCACCATCAAGTCGCGCGTTCCAACTGGCCATGTGATGACTCTTCTGCCCTGTCTCGTCTTCTTTGAACCGTCATTAGCTACATCTGCACCTGCAGGGGGGCTTTTTATCCCCAGCCATCTGCGCCAAATGGCCCAGCACCATCACTCGTCGAGCACGAATATGGAAGCTCGGCTTGTATGAGTCTAGAAACTAGGTGCTTAATTAGAGCGCACACAAACGCGGGTTGGGGTTACGTTGGGGTTGTGCTTGTACTTGTGCTTGGTGCTTGTACTGTAGGTAGGTAGTACCTAGGTAACTGGCTGTTGGTTGCGCTTGCGCTTGTTCTTCGTCATCGCTCCTGTCTTCTGTCTCCTGCCTTGCCTGCATCTTGTGCGCCTCTCTTCCCCATCTCTCCCTTTCACAAACACTTAGCCTCAAGGATCATGCGTGATAGCTTCACCCACCACCTCGACTTGCCATCCAGACGGTCTGCTCAACCATGGCCGAGTTCAATCTACTCCAGTGGACTATCATCCTCATTCTGATCGCTGTTGTCCTGTCCCTCATCGTCCTTGTCCAGATCGTTTCCTCTTACACGGCCGCATACCAAGCGGCGCCGCTCGAGATCGCAACCTTTGTTGATACTGCCGACTTTTCCGTCCAGGAGAACGAGAGCTATGATCGCGATGTCGCAAAAGTGCAACGTCTCGATGATAAGATCCGCTTGACACGGCTCTTAAGGGAAATTCAAAAGACGGGTGATGATCTGCGCGAAGACATCAACAGTGTGGTGCTTGAGGAAGATACCACCAAGTTGAAGACTGCCGCCAGGCTATTATGGGCGTCGAAGCGAGCGAGGTTGGAGGATCGTGTCCGTAGGCTTGATATGCTACGTATGCGCTTTCTTGTCGTTTACATGGGCGTTGTCGCATCGCACACAAATACCACAAACGCCACCATATATGAGAAATCCTCTCAAAGGCCACCACCACCACCACCCCTACCCCCATCAAGAGATCTAGAAAAGTCGCCTGTTTTTAAGACTCCCACACGCCCTTCTCACCCTAAAGGCATGATGGACAGTATTGTCAACCGTCCTCCCTTACGCAGTTTGACCACACAGGCTCTAGTTAACCATTCTGAGCCTCTTCCCAAGCCTAACCGCAAGGGCTGGGCAGGAGTTGTCCATGAACTACAAACGTCGCCGAAGATGCATCAGCGTCATGCCTCGATTGAGCGTGCAATGTCAAAATCATATTCCCGGTCACCATGATTTACATGCGTCAATCCGGTTTTAGGATCTGGTTTTATTCACATTTTGGGTTCCGATTACAGCGAAAAAGTATGACTTTTACACTTTGTACAGTGCAACGTTATCGAACGGACTTACATTACACGGCGTTCTTGGTGTGGCCTGGTGGTCACCAGTATATTAACGATACAGTAGTTCGGTATGACAACAGACACTTCACCGATTACAGGAGGCATGGTTGAATGAGTGACGATTAACGACGGGATTACTTGGCAATGATGGGCGGGGGCTTGGGGAGTTTGGTTGATTGATTTGCTTCACTTCTATAGATGGGATGATACCCTTTTCCTGTGGTCTTACGACACGATGTTTCCTTTGTATGTTTTTTTTCTTGTTCTACTTCTATATTTATGTTTAGGCTTTCCAATGCTATTTACATCATAGGCGACTGGTAGTGCTGAACCATAGTGATGTTCACTGAAGTTACACCTCTGGATTAATGACCAGACACAGCTTCGGGACCGGTGCCATTCCTCTCTCCGACTGTAGGATTGTTAGTTATAGTTAGGACGAAAATTATTCATGCCTGTTAACTTACCATCGAGAGCCACTAAGAAACGGCTTACACAGTTGTAGCATGCGACCTATTCCCGGTGTTAGATCGGATTTGAGAACTAATGAAGAGGGTTGGCTCACTGTCGCCGTAACCTCTACAATCTCCTGCTCATTGAAGAACTCTCGCAGACGGTCAAACGTCTCGTCCTTCACATGGACGTTCCTTGTCATCTCATCAGTGAAGAGCAGAACAGCCCATTGCTTCTCTGACAGCTCAGCAGGCCGCTCGCCGAGAGTATCCTGCTTAATAGCCTCGAGCCCAGCCTCCGAAACACCACCCTTGACGGCTAGTGGCGCGTGATGCTTCCACTCATACCATGCCTTGTTGCATACAGCAACTCGGGAGATGGCAAGCTCTCGAATATCATCACTGATTGTCGTCTTGGTGCGAACCGCGCCGAGGAAGGAATTCCAACCATCAGCGACGTGAGGGGAGTGAAGGAGAGCCAGGTCCAGAGACTGCAGAGGTCGAGGAGCACGACGCTCCTCTATGCGCTTCACGATGGCGGCATGTTCCTCGGTCTCGGTCTTGGGAGGGTTAGATACGTAGGGAATTCTCATGATGGCGGTTTATTGAGGTAGTCGACTTGGTGTAAGTGGTATGCTCTGAAGGTTTTCGTTCAACGCTATCGATTTGTAAGGATAATTCCAAAGTACGAAAAGTTGAGTAAACGAAGTTGCAATGTCGAATGAGACAAAAAAGATATATCAGAGATGCGGTAGTCGCATTTGGCTATAAGTTCACCCGGAATGACGCGGGGTCGGCTTTCAATCGCAACTCCCGACTCCACTTCCCGAAAATCGGCGCCGAGTGACGGAGGTTGAATACGGCAATAAGATAGTAACCGACAAGGCATCGGAACTATAGCTCCAGTTCGTGGTTAAGGGAATGGTGCATCTCCAGAAATATATCTTGAATCTGTAGTTAGAGACTTAGCATGTTATGCTTGCTAGCTAATGATAATGTATTCATAAAAATACATCAACCTTCAGTAGTTACTGACCTTTCAGAGACGACTGCACTGTCTAAGTTTTATACTTTAAATAGAATAGTAAACGAGCTGGAAACACGAGGCGAATGCCGAATATAGTAAATGTATCGAAGAACGACTTCGCATCATCCAACTCGTTATCGAGTCTATCTGCATAAGTCAATTCTATAATAAAAACTGTCAACTATCATTCATTCATCAAAATCATCCACATCTAGGTCCATCTCAACGTGGTTGCTCCACCAACTCCAGCTATAACTCACTTCACGTACTTTTCGCCCCCAACATATACATACTTCTGATTGTCGCCGCAAGTCTGCAAGGATTGGAAATAAAAAGTGGAAGCGACCAAAGAAACAAAAACAGAGATCAATTTCGCACCGATAAAGTTATGGTCTGATGTTGATATCTTTCCATGATACACCTTGATTTGCTTGGATCATCACCCAAGAAACGCGCTGCGTTTGATCACGTGACAGGGAGCTTCCACTTGGATCATTAACGCGACCTTACTTTTTCTCGCGTCGTCGCAACCTCCTGTCATCAGCTCCTCGTCACTTTCGCTTCTTCCGTCACTCTAGATCCCGCATCCATCAACCACGATGGCCGAGATCAAGATTGACAGCAAGCTCTTCCAGGAGCGCATTTCGCACTTTGCCACGGCCTGGAAGAATGACTTACGCTCCAAAGATGGCCTGTTCAACGGCGCCCAGTCCCTGGTGGTGATGATGGGCAAGGTTGAGGAGGTTCCCGAATTTCACAAGAACAATGCGATTCACGTATGCGACCATGAACCCTTCCAAAAATCGGATGCGATCAAAATGCTAATATGACACCATAGTTCTGGCTTCTTGGATACGAGTTTCCAACAACCCTGATGTTGTTTACGCTCGACACTCTATACATTCTTACAACTGCAAAGAAAGGTTTGCCACACCGAGTATCCCACTGCAATGACTCATACTAACTGCGACATAGCCAAACATCTCGAACAGCTCAAAGGTGGCCGATTCCCGATCGAAGTGCTCGTGCGAGGCAAGGACGCTGCGGAGAACGAGAAGCTCTTTGTCAAGCTTACAGACAAGATTAAGGAGGCAGGAGTAAGTTGACTGTCATTTCGAATTTGGCTATTTCTAATAACTGTGACTGTAGAACAAGGTTGGCACAATCGCCAAGGACACCTCCCGAGGACCTTTCGTCGACGAGTGGAAGAAGATCTTTGCCGAACATTGCAAGGACGTTTCACAGGTCGATATCTCTGCAGCCCTTTCCACCTACGCCTTTGCCGTCAAGGATGAGAGCGAACTCCGAGCGATGCGAACTGCCTCCAAGGCCTGTGTTGCCTTAATGACCCCCTACTTCCTCGACGAGATGTCCAACATCCTCGACGCAGAAAAGAAGGTCAAGCATTCAACATTAGCTGATAAGGTCGATAAGAAACTGGACGACACTCAGTTCTGGAAGACTGTGCAGCTGCCTAGCAAGGGCAAGCTTCCTTCTGATCTCGACCCGGCTCAGCTAGACTGGATTCTGGGACCAGCTATCCAGAGTGGTGGAAAATACGATCTTAGATTCGCGGCCGAGTCCAACGACGACAACCTTCATGCAGGCATCATCATTGCTGCTATGGGTCTCCGGTACAAGTCTTACTGCTCAACCATTGCACGAACTTATCTGGTCGACCCCAACAAAGCCCAAGAGAGCAGCTACAAGCTTCTCACCCTAATTCACAACACCATCATCAAGGAGATTCGCGATGGCATGACAGCAAAGGAGGTGTACGGAAGGGCTGTCGGTATTATCAAGAGCAAGAAGCCTGAAATGGAGAAGCATTTCCTGAAGAATGTTGGTTGGGGTGTCGGCTTGGAGAACAAGGACCCCACTCTCGTTCTCAACGCGAAGAACCAGAGAGTCCTGAAGGACGGCATGACTCTTATCATCAACACAGGTTTCCAAGATATCGAGAACCCTCACCCTCAGGATAAGAACAGCAAAGTGTATGCTTTGGTCCTGACCGATACCATCAGAGTTACTTCCTCGGAGCCCGTGGTTTTCACCGCTGAGGCTCCCACCAGCGCTGATGCCAATTCGTTCTTCTTTAAGGACGATGAAGAGGCTGAGCCTGCCCCTAAGAAGGAGAAGAAGGACTCACGTGTTGGCGCTGTTGCTACCAAGAACATCACAACCACAAGACTTCGCTCAGAGCGCACAACTCAGGTCGCTAATGACGATATCGAGAAGAAGCGACGCGAGCATCAAAAAGAACTTGCGGCTAAGAAGCAAAGGGAAGGTCTCGCAAGATTTTCAGAATCCACAAGTGGCCAAAACGGCGGCGAGGTCAAGAAGTTCAAGCGCTTCGAGTCGTACAAGAGAGACAATCAGTTTCCCAGCAAAATCAAGAACCTTGAGGTCGTTGTTGACAGCAAGAACAACACAGTTGTGCTGCCTATTATGGGACGTCCGGTTCCTTTCCACATCAACACCATCAAGAACGCCAGTAAGAGCGACGAAGGTGAATGGTCTTTCCTGCGTATCAACTTCCTGTCTCCCGGTCAGGGTGTAGGTAGAAAGGATGATCAGCCTTTTGAGGATGCTTCGGCGCACTTTGTCCGAAGTTTGACTTTCCGATCGTCCGATGGTGAGAGATACAACGAAATAGCAACTCAAATCTCCAACATGAAGCGCGATGTGGTTAAGAAAGAGCAGGAGAAGAAGGATATGGAAGACGTCGTCGAGCAAGATAAGCTTGTCGAGATAAGAAGTAAGTCATTTTTGAACCAGTCGTGATCAGCTGATGCTAATTAATATCCAGACCGACGTCCGGCTGTATTGGACAACGTCTATATTCGTCCCGCTATGGAGGGCAAGCGAGTACCAGGAAAGGTGGAAATTCACCAGAACGGTATCCGATACATCTCGCCCCTGAACGCCCAGCACAGGGTAGATGTGCTGTTCTCGAACGTCAAGCACCTGTTCTTCCAGCCTTGCCAACATGAGTTGATTGTCATTATTCACATTCACCTCAAGGATCCCATCATTGTCGGTAACAAGAAGAAAACAAAGGATGTCCAATTCTATCGAGAAGCGACAGACATCCAATTCGATGAAACGGGTAACCGCAAGCGCAAGTACCGATATGGTGACGAGGATGAGTTCGAGGCAGAGCAGGAGGAACGACGTCGGAGAGCCGACCTGGACCGACTGTTCCAGGGCTTCGCACAGAAGATTGCCGAGGCTGGCCGAAACGAGGGCATCGAGGTCGACATGCCTATTCGCGAACTTGGTTTCCACGGTGTACCATTCCGAAGTAACGTCTTCGTTCAGCCTACCACGGATTGTCTTATCCAGGTTGTTGAGCCTCCTTTCATGGTCATCACTATTGAGGAAGTTGAAATCGCGCATCTCGAACGTGTTCAGTTCGGTCTGAAGAACTTTGATATGGTCTTTGTCTTCAAGGATTTTACACGACCCCCGTACCACGTCAACACGATTCCCGTCGAGTTCCTCGATCAAGTCAAGGACTACCTTGACTCGTCCGATATCGCTTACACAGAAGGTCCTCTTAACCTCAACTGGCCGACCATCATGAAGACAGTCACAGCAGACACTCACCAGTTCTTTGCCGACGGTGGTTGGTCCTTCTTGCAAGCTGATTCGGATGACGATGGAGGTGAGGATCAGTCTGATGAGGAGTCTGCTTTCGAGATGGATGAGGACGAGTTTGATGAGGAGTCCGAGTCTAGCGACGAAGGCTCCGACTTTGGCAGCAACGCTAGTGACGACGAGGACGAGGACGCTGAGCTTGACAGTGAGGACGAGGGTGAAGATTGGGATGAGCTAGAGCGTAAGGCTAAAAAGCGAGACCGCGAGAGCGCCATGGAAGAAGAAGAGCGTGGTGGTGGTAATAAGAAGAAGCAGCGCAAGCGCTAAGTAGCAGCGCAACGAAATGCCATCGTGGTGCGAACTTGGAACGGCGAGGTGCCGGTTGGTTGCTTCTCCATTTGTACTAAAACATCCAATTTTTCTTTTTAGTTTTCACTTTATGCGTGGGCTCTCGCGTTCTACTGGTGGGCCAATATGGATAGCAGAGCAACACTTAAAACAGCTATTGTTGGCGAGAGGATGGTGCTCTTCCCAATGTATTTCGAGACGATCAGGATCGGTCAAGGGCAGTTGTATTAGGCGGATTAAGATAAGATAATTCATGATTTCGAGCAATCCTAGACTGTCTCTTGTATTATGATTTCTCCATCGAGTGTGACTAGAATTGTACTTGAACGTTTCAAGTGCCTCGGTGACATTCACGCCCTTTTTGAAGAACATTCGTAAACAATTCAATTCATTCTATCCATGATTCCGAGTCGCAGCGCGCCCAAACTCCCTACCCATATAATACGTACGAAGCCCACAATCCATGCTCATTCTCCGTCCCATTTTTCCTTAAGCTCTTGAAAGTATAGGCACGTAAGACGCCGCTATGACACGAGTTGAGGAGTCACTATTGGAGCCATCCCTTTGCTACCCTTTCAATGCCAAAAAAACAGAACAGTCGGAGGCTGCAAAAATGAGTAGTTGCACAGAAAAAGAAAAACAAAGAGCCACATGAGCGACGAAAACAAACGGCAATATCCAAAAGACCAAACATGATTCAAAGCGCTTTCTTTTGGCATCCACCAGTCAACGCCAATTGTTTGGTTCATGTACCAGACTACCCGGCCGAGTTGGATGACGACGCTATAGGCAGGAGAATGCCACCTGTTGCACTAGGCGGGGATCTTTGAGATGCGGAGGCTGGACTTGTGGGATGCTCGAGAAGAGCGCGAGAGTCATCGCGAGCTGACTAGGCCTCGCCAGGACGGAGTTCGCGACCCGATGCGACGGCTGTGCTGGGGCCAGACTTGGCGCCAGGGGCGTTGTTCCACGAAAGGTAGGTGTGGTCACCCAGTTTCCTATTAACAGGTCAGTGAGGAGAATGCCAAGCGCAATATGCAGAGAAACGAACCTGGGTCGGATAAGGTGAGTGACCGTAAAGACGGTACCGAGAAGAATGCAAACACCGCCAACGACAACGTAAGCAATGCCGAGGAAAGGGTTGCGTCCTCCAACAACAGTTCGGGTAGAGATGATAATGGACTTGGTACCCTTATACTCTCGAGTCGGGAAGTCTAATTTGGGGTTAGATGAAGTATGCGATCAACGTATGAGGGCTAACTTACGATCATCAATAACAAGGTCGTAAGTCCCTGGCCACATAGCCTTGGTGTCGTTGCGCTGGTAAAGCTTGCTGAAGGTGGGAAGACCCGCAGTTCGCATCC
This sequence comes from Fusarium cf. aywerte, assembly GCA_011034095.1. NCBI lineage: Eukaryota > Fungi > Ascomycota > Sordariomycetes > Hypocreales > Nectriaceae > Fusarium > Fusarium cf. aywerte. Next base: position 489,235 of record WETZ01000024.1, read on the forward strand.
AGACCTGGAAAGCCTCCCACTCCTTCAGGTTTGGAGGAGGAGTGTCCTTGGTGTATCCATCAGGGTAGCGCTTCTGCCAGTTGGGAGGCGGGACGATATCGTCGTAGCTATATTCGGTCTTTCCGTAAAGGTCCTTGTCACTATCCCATGAGATACCCGAGTTGTTGCTCATTTGGTACACCCATGTCTCGTTGCTAGTGACTCCTGGAGGGTTCGTGAGCACGGGGCTGTTGAAGGTGTCGTTGAACATGGAGTTGGCGATGAGACCACAAGGGTAATAGGGCTTGTTTCCTTCTCCATACAAAGGGGTACAATCGGAGTTACGAATGTCGCCAATAGATCGCTTTTGGCCCTTGAGCTGGTCCGTGTCGAAGGAGAGGACGTATCGTCGGTGGTTCTGATAGAAGTTGGTGAGGTGGTAGTAGAAGAGAACTGGAGGACCCATCTCCTCTGGGATGGTAAACTTGAGATGGCAACGAGGGTTGGTGGAAGTAACGCCATTGTCAAGCGTAGTCTTGACGTTGGCCTCCCGCGCCCATTGAGCATTCACGGAACTGTTAGAACTCTTGAATGCTGTGCTAACGGCGCTGCTAGGCATTCCGGTAAAGTTACTTCCCCCTTTGCTAAGAATAGGAGCATCGACAATACAGTTGGTGTAGTCGAGTCGAATCTCTTGAACCTGTGTTTGCGCATTAGAATGCATTGGTAGAGCCGGGTTGGTATTTGAAGGAAATTGTACCTGAGAGCTCGCGTACAACAGCAGACCGCCGATGGGAGCGAATATGATTCCGATGGCGAAGAAGAGAGGCAAGACGGTCTTTGGTGTGAGGATAGGCCTGTCGCATTGTATCAGTATCGAAGAGGCGATTGAGCAGGTGGGATAAGGGTAGCAATGACATACTGCCAGGCCTTTAGACGCTGTTGTCGAAAGGCAGTATCTAAGATAAATCAATTAACATTTATTCTCCCCCTCCATAACTGCGCATATGTGGTTTCTATAGGTCGCGCATTCTTTCGAGGCAGACTCACTCGCAGGACGGCGACTCTTCTTCTTGTCCGGCTGCTTCGGGCCATCATTGGAGTCGATGGAATCAGTGTGGTCGATGCCACGGGGTTGTTCGTCGGCCATTGTAATCGTCGTCAATGTCGATGGGTCTCGTTCGGTGTGCGCGATATAAGGGTAAATTTGTCGATGATAAGAACTCGAAGTTGCGAGGAGAGGAAAAATATGCGACCCTCTAATGAAGCTGACGGGGATAGAATGGAACGGTCGCGCTGTGGCTCGTGAAGCCTTACGTGTATATTGAAGGAGTACGTACCATCTCCTTATGCACTCCGGGCAATCCAAGGGCAGGTGGAGTAGGCTGTGCAGGCCATGAATGGAAGGAGTCCAGCGGTTGGCGGGGAGCACTGTAACTAACCAACCGCCCCCCGGTGAAAAAAGTCCCCTGAAACATGCCCTACCCGTTGAAAGGCCGTACTGTAGATTAGCCTTAGTAACGCTCGTGAATCCATGCAAAAAGGCTGCTTATGCATGTTTTAACCTAGGTACTTGTTGAAGAGCAGAAAGTTTTACTATTGTTCTGTATATAATTGATGTCTTCATCAAGTAGGTAGGTTAGTGGTTATTGCAGGATACACTCAACACCATGGGTTTGAGCAGTTGAAATTGCAACTCAGTCACAATCACAAATGCGAATCAGCAAAAAGATGCCGTTCGTCCATCAGGTTGGAACCACAAAAGTTAAACACCGACGCAGGCCTGATTCGAACAGACGCCTCCGAAGAGAATAGATTTCTAGTCTATCGCATTAGACCACTCTGCCACTGCGCCTTTTCGGTATTAGAGCTCCTGACATTGTTCAATATCAGGGGCATGTCTACGGATCATCCAGCGAGACAGAGGCCAGCAACCTGGTCAAGAAGCCATCAGTAGGTAACTCGTAGTAACCAGTCAGTCCTTGATCATGGATTCTAGAGTTCCACCTTACCTAAGTCAGTATCACTTAAGAAGCCTTCCTTACAAGTCACAAGTTTATAGATTAAAATCATGTAATGTGTCCAAGTGACAAGTTTCTGTTCATCCTTCATCACAGTATTATGCGCCTATATATAGTTACATGAGTATATATGTACGCCTCTTCCCCTTCTCTCCATCTTCCCCCGGGTCCTCTTCTCTATACCTCCTCTTTGGAAGCTGTAGCAAAGCCGCCCCCTTCTACGCAGCCCCTTTCCAGCAGCTGCAAATGTCTCGATGACTGGGGAATAAAAACTAAAAAAAAAATAGGGCAAAACGTGTACGCCTATGTGTATATGTACGGGCTAACCGGCTGTATGCGGTAGCCAAAATAGAAAGAGGAAAACATACAAACTAGAGCGTAAAAGATCACAATAGTTCTGGACGTGTGAGAACAACCTCAGAGAACGCAGAAATACCAGGCAGTTGTCTTTTCCTGATCCATGGCCTGCGGTTGAATAAACAAAGAAAATGCTAAACTCCAAAAACAAGATTTCCTCCCGCTAAACTTTTGCGACGTGAAACAAATGAAGGGATGTATGTGGTATGAGATGAGGTGGGTTTTTGGGAAACTCATTCATCGTATGAGCATATCGAAAGGTGTGTGATACGCCTCGTTTCTGATGTTGCTTGTAAAAACTTCAGTGTAGCGTCACGTATAGTGAGCGAAAAGATCACCCATGTTTCTCCTTGGGTGCACCGTTCTCTCCCTCCTTATGTGGCTGGACGGCGTTCCCATTTAATTTTGGTTTTGGCTTGAGGGAAGAAGAACGTTTCTCGTTTTCTGGCTCCTCAGGGATTGTTGCAAACTTCTTGAGGACTTGTTTGAGGGCCGGCCGACGGATAGGTTTAGCGAGAAACTCATCCATACCGGAGTCAATGCATTCCTTGACATTACTCTCTTCCGAAAAGGCTGTCAATGCAACTATAGGGGATGTGTAGCCCATCTCTCGGATGAGTCGTGTACTTTGTAGTCCATCGACGTTTGGCATCTGGACGTCCATAAAGATGACGTCGAATGACTGGTTCTTCTCCATTGTTGCCTTGACTAGATCATATGCTTCCTGGCCGTCTTTTGCGATGGTGACATCGTAAACGTCCTCAAGTTTCAGCATACGGCTAACAACTTCGATGTTCGTTGAGTTGTCATCTGCAACCAAAACGCGTACTCTTTGGTCACTTTTATTGGCCATAGCACGATCAATTTCGGCCATCTTTTGCTTAGTACTCTTGACCGCTGGAGTGTCAGCAGCAAAGTACGGTTGGCTCAGACCGACTAATCGAGGTTGAGGATTAAGAGCCCCCACTGACTTGGTTTCAGCGGCAGGCTTGGGGGTGTTGGGTGCGGTCCGCTGCGGTTCGAAATCACTAGCATCTACGCTCGTCGGCCGGGATTTGACACTGCTCGAAGCAGTGCTAGAAGTCCTAGATCTACTTATTAGTACGGGTGTCAACATCTTTGATAGAGAGAACTTACCGGTCTTTCACGTATTTCAGTGGAATCCGCATAGTGAATGTTGTGCCCACACCCATAGTACTCCTCAACCTAATAGAACCTCCCATGAGACCGGCCAGCTGGTGGCAGATACTCAAGCCAAGGCCGGTACCGCCGAACTTCTTGCTGAGGCCAAGGTCTCCTTGGACAAAAGGTTCAAAAACTTTTTTCTGCATGTGGTCTGGAATGCCTGGACCGGTATCCTGAACCTCGAACTCGAAAACATACGACTTGGCGCCTGGGGGAGGCGGCGTGGGCGATCGCTCGCGAACTTGCACATGGGGTGTCGCCTTCGGGTCCATGGGGTTGATAGAGAGGGCAGTTCCTGTGCCACTGAACTTTGGTATCGAGTTTCGACCAGAATTACCTGAATGCGCGGAGCTGGCACTTCCACGTTGCCGAGGACGCCCAGTCCGCGAGTTGTTTCTTGAGTTCTTTGATATTGACGATGCTCGGCTGTCATTCTCGGCATCTGCTTCTGCTTCGCCAAGACACTTGATTCGTACTGAAACACTGCCGTTGTGAGGTGTGAACTTCAGACTGTTGCTCACCAAGTTGATGATAACCTGGAGTATTCGGTGCTGATCACCCCATAAGCACATGTCCTTGAGCCTTCCGGTTCCGTAGGGACCCAGTGCTGGCAATCTCGTCTCTCCATTCGTTCGGTCTGGACTTGTGCTGATATCGACGTTCTCGGAGCCAATGAAGTCAACCGAGAAATTGATCTTTCCTTCTCGTACCTGTTTGTCAAAAATGGTCAAGATCTGTGATCGAATATCGGCCAAACGAAACTCTCTCAATTCGAGGTTCAACTGTTGACCAATCTGGTTCTTGGAAAAGCTCAACAAGTCCTCCAAAAGATGGAGCAGCAAGTCGCCCGATTTGTAGAGCGTCTTTAACGACTGCTTGATCCTCACAATGTCGTTCTCCTCCATGCACACAGCGCACATGCCAAGAATGCCATTCAGAGGGGTCTTAAGCTCGTGAGAGATATTGGCGATGAACAAGGTCTTGCTCTCATTGGCCGCCTCGGCAGCCTTCTTGCTCTCCTCCAGCTCTCTCGTACGTTCGGCAACCTTGACCTCAAGGGATAAATACTGCTTCACTAGCTCGTCGCTCATGTCGTTGAAGGTTCGGGTTAACTCAGTAAGCTCATCTGTGACAAAATGCCTTCGATCGTCAACCTTTGCGGGGATCTTGAACATACGGCGGGCCACATCTCGGTTAGAACTGGGTCCATTAGATTTGCCTTGCAATCGTCGAATGAACTTGGCTATAGGTCCCTTCTTCCTCGACCGTCGCGATTGGCCACCAGAGCTTGGGATCTCGTCTCCAAACTCCGAGTCAGAATCGATGAACGAGTCTTCGTACCCTGGGGGGTTGATCGACTTCTCCGTGGCTGCCTTGAGCTTTCGAATCGGTAAAACACTGACGTGAGCGCATGGGATGATAATCAATGCCACCAGACCAACGGTACCAAAGACAGTGCCAAGGAGAATATTCCGCAAAGTGTTGATAGGCTTGTAAGCCTCCCATTTGGCCTTTTCGACAATGACGGTCCAGTTTGCTAGGGGGGTCTGAGTTCGTGCAAAGCCAACAGCAACACTGGCATCTTGTTCGTTGTGAGTGTTCAGCATGGCACTGGCGTTGCTGACTGTGTTGTAATGTTTAGTGAATGAATCGAACGCAGCTGGGTAGTTCTTGACGGGAAATGCCTTGTTGCCGGACTCGTTTGAAAACTGATGGACGTTGTGAAGATCCTTTTGTCCCGCGGGACTATGTGGAGGAAGGACAAATTTGACCATGACATCGCCAAATTCATTACGGTCAGGGGTGTATGTCGCGTTGCTTGCGGGTAGTGTCTTGTTAAAGCGGTTGGATCGTTCTGTTGGGCCTATAAGTAGAACTGAACCTGTTTCGCCGAGTCCTTCACGGGATTCCTGCACCGCAGTGAGCGATTGAGCAAGGGTGACCACGCTCATATAACCCAGAACAAAAGTATCGTTATTGTCTCGAATAGGAATGGTCACAGACAAGAGAGATGCGGATTCATTGAGAACCAGAGGGCCGAGCAATAAACCGCCATCTCGAGCAATTCGAACGTCTGGAAATGCCTCGGCTGCAAATGCGGTCGTGTCGTTACGTAGGCTGTTTGGGCGTCCAAGATCGATGTATGTAAGGTTAGGGAAAAGGCTTGGAGGATAACCCATACCAGAATCTCCAAGAACAACATCAGATCCAGAAGGTTCCTTGTAGGGGAGTTTAATCTCTGGTACTGAAAGAGATGTCACATTGAGCAAAACGCCTCCTTCCGTTCCTGTATCGTTCCTCGAATATAGCCTTATCTGCAGCAAGCCCGAGGTTGTGCTAGAGGAAAGAGCGCTTTCAAGATCGGAGCGGGCATCTGACCAGTCACTGCCTCCATCCTTGTAGTGATTGGTAAGTGCAGTTTGGACGAGAATTCGAGACGAGATGGTCAGGGCGATTGTCTCAACGAGATCGAGNTGTTGCTGGAATTGCTGAGGCTGTGTCTTTGATTCCTCCTTCTTGACACCATAGAAATCGCCTCCGGCGATGGCACCCTCTTGGGCAGCAAAATTCGGCCGAAAACTTGAGGGAAGCTGTGAGCTGCAAGCCCTCGCGCTCGATATCGGCGACAAAGCGGTTGACATAGATCCATGTTGGGATAGAGACAATGGCGAGTGAGATAAGAACGACGAGAAGAACGAGGGCTGCAAGCTGCTCACGAATGGCGATGCGCATGATAGGCAGGCTAAAAGAAAGAATCCGAGGGTCGAGTGCGACGACGCGGCATCGTCAATTTCGTTGGAAATGGTCAGTTCAAGGCGCAGACGATCGGATTCAAAGAAGTCGTGCTCGAGAGGTAAATTCAAGTTGAACCGCAGTTGAACGCAGTGAAGGTGAGGTTCGTTTCCGCGCCCGAATCTGTATCTTGAATGAAATTGAGCGGACAGAGTTCGGCGACGTCCTCTCTTGTCGTGGCTATCGCAGTCGCTCAGAATAAATCGAGGTACCCGTTACGGAGGGCCGTTGTGGTTGTGGACCGATGATCGACAGCACAGCCAAGGGAGGCGAAAGCTTTCTGTCCGTGGTGTGGTGACTCGGTGTTCCCGGGAATGGCAACCGTCTCAGAAACGACCCGCAAGCGAAGAGAAGTTGAAGGATATGCTGGAATTGCCTCGGTGGTACGCGTATCCTCCTATCTTGCTGTGCTGGTGAGTAGACAATGTCGTGCGGGCTGAGTCTAGAAGAGCGAGTCGTGCGAGATCGCAGCTGTAGCTGACGGGGACACAAAAGACTTTCCGGGATTTGGGGTGTAAGAGCTGGGGGAGATGGATGGAGACTGGGAGGAGGATGGCTGTTTGGAAGGGCAGCGATCAGCGGAGGCTTTTGGGGGGTCCGCGGTTGGTTGGACGGTACTGTAACAGCAATAAAGCTTGGCCCTTTAGAGAACCCGACGCGTGGAGGGAGAATGGATGCTCGGATCCAATGCTAAAGAGCGAGGGTGGTGCTTGTAGTTGGTTTCAGCATGTACCATTCAATTTGATGTTACTGTACTGTAGTGCGAAACCTGTGGCATTGATTCTACATTCCCAGGAGATGGAAGAAGATGGGTACCTGTAATGTTCACAGTCGATAATACTGATGAGCGAGAATTGGCATTTGTTTTCAAAATGGAGATGGAGCTGATGGGACAAGTCAGAAATGCCGTCCCCGTCAAGCCGTTACTGGTCCGAGTTGAGCGGATTGCGCGGAAATGGATGCAGCCAATCGAGTCTGGCGCCACGGGGCGGGGAGTTGACTGTACCTAGGTAAAGTAAGCTGCAGACAGCCCGGACTATAGTGGATTGTGGCTTATTGACTTTGATTGAATTGGGCACCCGAGGGTTGCTGCGCGAGAGCCAGGTGAAATCCATGGCATGGAAGTCAGCAAGTTGAACTTGTCCCAGAAGAGAGACTGATTTTAAGCAAGGGTTTATGTTATGCCATAAACTGTTGAAGCACAGGTATTCTGTCCTTGATACCAACGCTTGGGCTTTGTTTAATACTATTAACCATTACGTGAATGCAAACGACGGGCAACTTTTGATACTAGTTGCGTATTTACTGAAAGTAACATTCGACTTACAAGAAAACAAACTCGAAACTATGTAGATTGAGTTCGGTCGGTTACGGGTGATGAACATGAATACAAGCATAAAACAGGCAACGATCGTCAGCAGTCTGGCCGATCGCGTGCATCGATCAACAGACAAGAGAGCCCTATGAAGAAAGAACAACAGAAAGCACAGACATGACAAGATGGGCATGTTTGTTTGAACACGGGATGAATTAAGCGGATTCAGCCATTTAGTTTATTTCCATGTATGCATGCGACACGAGACGGTGTTTTCCGTAGGGCCTGTAGCTGTACCTGTAGCTATACTTGTACTGAACAAGACCCAGCTGAAATAAACGGGCCAACAGATGGATTGGATCCGGCGTCTGTAATAGAGTTTACTTGATGTGGCCCAATGCACAAAGTCAAAAGTTGGAGCACAAAGTAACTCTGGGGGAATACCTAGACGAGCTATAGACGTCGCTATACTACTACTATACCTACCTGCCTGCCTACCTATCAATAATCTACTGTGGACAGTTTGGAATTTCAACATCACCATCAAGAATGTTTTTAGTTTCTCTGTATCATACGTAGCCTTGTTCTCTGTGGGTGCTATTTGAAACGTCCGGCTGATCCACCTGTCTACTGCCTATTCCCTTACAAGTGGCAAAGTCGTTGAACTGTCAAAGTGACGGCTAAAGACCCTGGGCCCTTTAGACTCGTCTCTAGTCAGGGCACTTTTCCGTAGAGGGAATTAGTTGTTCCTTCCAAGAGTGAACTCTGGTAACAAGTACATAGGTATCTCTTGGTGTTTTAAACGTTGAAGCATAAACTTTAGTATTTATTGTTTCCTTCGTTCGTATACCAAGATCCATGTTCAGAAAAGAAGAAAGAATAGAACAGAAGTAGATAATTGGTCAGACTCTAACTGCGGACATTACTCCCCGGGTAGGTGTTTTGCTCCGTTTTATTTAATTTCCACGTCCAAGCAGAAGCAAAAGCGAACCACCCCCCGGTCACCAGCAATTAGCGGGGGCCACCCTCACCTATCCGCGCCAAGCTTTCTTTATTTCTCGATCTGATTTTCATCAATGGATCGACAGCGACTTTGCCTTTGAGGCTCCACTACCAGAGACACCTTTAATAACATGATACGAGCCTTACGAAATAGTGAGTTCTAGACTCGTCTGCAAAAAAAAAAAAAAAAAAAAAAAAAAAAAAAAAAAAAAAACAAAAAAAAANAAAAAAAAAAAAAAAAAAAAAAAAAAAAAAAAAAAAAAAAAAAAAAAAAAAAAAAAAAAAAAAAAAAAAAAAAAAAAAAGGCCTATCACAGCTTAAGAACTATGCAGTCAAAAGGCTGGGATAAATTTTTTGTATTAAGCACATGGATTATTATCGTTATTATCGCTGCAATTCTTACTCTAGGTACACAGAGAAAGACAAAGGGAAAGAGACTCTTTCTACTGCGCTCTTTAAAAATGCATTCCAGCTGTAGACGGTATGGAATGAGCCAAAAGAAAATCAGCTGTCATTGTCCCGTCCCAACTCAAACCTCCGTCTCGGGATGTTCCATTCCAGCCAAGAACAACCAACTCAAGTAAATAAGCCAGCTGTCAGTTTCATCCGTAAACCACGCTTGTCGTCCCTCGAGTTGCCATCACGCATTATCCCTGCTGCTTTGCCGTTATGCCCAGTCAGTCTCACGGATCGCGCGAATGCCCTGTCCATGTGAAAGAGTTGTTGTTGCTTCTAGCTACCATAGTACCTCATCTCAAATCACGAGTCACGATGCTGATGCTGTGTAACTGCAAGCATTATCTCAGCTGACAGGGAATATGATATTCCCCAACTTTGTTGATCAAGATGCCAAGTTCTCGGTTCGATTCGATTCGATTTTTCACACACTAATTCACTACCGGGTATACCGGTAGTCTCGGCTTAGATAGACGAGATCACTATCGCTATCGCTATCACCCTCAGTATCGCTCCATGATCCACTGCCTTCGCGAATCAACATCCATCTCCTCCAGGGTAGCCGTCTCAGCCTTCTTGATATCAGTATATCTCTGCACCACCTCTGATCCAAGCAGCCCAGTCAACTCTGTGTCTTGTTGCAGAGCCTCAAGCGCCTCTTGTATGCTTCGGGGTAGCCTTACGCTCATGTTGAGCTCTTCTCTTTCTGACGATGACAATAATGCAGGGTCCTTTTTACAATCGCCCAAGATCAGGTTTTCGTTGTCAGCGACTCCCTGCACGCCCGCCAGTATAATCGCTGCGAGCGACAGGTAAGAATTGGCGATTCCGTCGATGCACTTTATTTCCCAGTGACTGCCGTCAATCTTGCGTAGTGGCACCTCACGGTTCTGAGTGCCCCACGCAACCCAAGTGCCACCGGCCCAGCAGCCGTCCACAACTCTATCATAACTGACCATGCTACTGTACGTAAAGGCCGCGATGGCTCGAAGGTGTTTCAGAATACCGGCGTAGAACGGCTCGTAAACTTCCTTTAATGACCCAATAGGTGACGAGATAGACATATGCATGTGTGCTGCAGTTCCGCACGATGTCGCGTATGGCTTAGGATGAAGCGTCATGCGATATCCCTTTGCTGTAGCGCAGCTACTGATAACATCTCTTGTAAAAATGAGGTTATCTACGGCCTCCAGTGCCGGGCCTTTGGGCATTACGAATTCGTACTGTCCGTTGGAGCTCTCGGGATGCATCATCTCGATATAGATACCGGCAGCATCAAGCTGCTCGATGGCATCTTCAAGGACCCCTGTCACTACTTCATGATCCATAGCGCGGTTCACAGACCACGCGTGTCCATCTGTTTCAAGAGTTTCATACTTTCTCTCGCGGCAATGGCGGAAAAGAACAAGCTCGATCTCGAACCCGAGTGTGAACTCGAGACCTTGCTTGGCTGCTTGCTCAAGCGTCCTCTTCAAGAGACTGCGTGTGCACAAAGACGCAGGAGAGCCGTCTTTTTCCTTGAAATCACCCGTAACAGTGATGTGCCCCTTTCGAGGACCAAGTCGAAGAGTGCTGAGATCTGGATGCAGCTTGTACTCTCCTGTTGGAGTGATATTAGCCACTGGGTGATCTCTCTGGTCAATGCCAAGGCCAGCTTTTGTCACGCCAAATGTAAAGTCCTCTCCGTTTCGTAGTAAAGACCACACACGACGCATAGGAATTGCTCTCGCCCTCGTCATTGCAGTGAAGTCGGTCCAGGTTACCCGCAGAAATCTTGGCTCTTCCTTGTTCTTGAGGAACCGGGACAGAGTTGCAACGTCATTTTGCTCTGAAGATTCAAGTCCATGAGCAGAGTTTGTGAGCAACGGTTTGAAGTCCAGACCGAGGTCGTAGAGCTTGTTTGCGTTATTGAAGAGGATGTCTCGAACCAGCTGAGCTGCTTGGGTCCAAGTCAGGTCTCCCTTGTTGACATAATCGATGAGGACAGTTTTTAACACTTCTCGGAGCTGATCCACGGCGACGATATACGTCTCAGGGAAGAAGTGTCCGTCAGTGCTCCAGAGAATCTTTGACGTCGGGCAGAGCTCCAGGATCTGACGAACAACCCCTTCTTGTCCTTCATGGCTGAGGAATGGAAACACTTCTCCAATATCAGCATATACATTTCCGTAAACAGTAGCTAGATATCCTAGTTCACGGGTAAACGGATAGCTCGCATGAAGCAACACAATCGGAACATCTGGGTACGTTTTGATGAACTCTTGCAAATGAGCAGGTGATGACTTGTTCAGTGAAATATCGTTATCACCGAGACCAGTATGGAACTGTATGGGCTTCTTGTGCTCGTCCTCACTGTTTTGAACCAATCCCGCCAGAATGTGGAGGAAGTAGTCGTTGAGAGGCTCATGATCAAGTCTTGTAAATGCCTGGGCACCATCCTCCTTCCTGGCGTCAAAGATGAGCTGGAACTTTTGCATGATGATTTCAAGGTCGGTGACTTGGGTAACAGCAAGACCTGTTCGATAGCAGATGACCGACTTGAAACCAACAACCTCTGGATCATCGAGAGCATCGTAGATGGCATTCATGAAGTTCTCTACCGATCCCGAGAATGCCTCAGAAGGGTGCGAGAACTGTCCACATGCCTTCTCGATACAAGCTGCTGCGACTTCTTCGATTCGAAGGATACGCTTGTTAGGACTCCTTGTATAGGCATCAAGCGTTTGGTAGGGTTCAACATCAGCTGGATCGCCCAAGAGATCGTCAACCAATATGTTTTCGATTCCTGAGAGGCATGTCTTTATCCACTCATCGTAATTGCCATTTTGCTTTCTCTTAATGGCAGCCTCAACATCATCCCAGGTGGGCTCAGTGCCAAGGTGATTAGCGAGGAGTTTGACAGCGCGAAGATGCGCCAGACTGGTCTTTGAGTCCTCAATGGCATCTCCATTGGCCTCGGTAGCAATTGAAAGAAGGGGATGTTTTCTTATGGCGCTGAGTTTGAGAAGAGGGTGGGCGTGATGGTCAATTATGGGTGTGGTATGAATGACTCGACGAAGGGTCTCTTCTGTGTTGATTGTGTTGGTGGCCATATTGCCGTATCTCAAACAATCTTGTCTGGTGTTCTCTTACTGATGAGGCGCTGTTAATATCTAAATTGCTCAACTCAGAGAGTGGACTGATTGTAGGGAAGTTGTGTCCTCCGCTTAATGACGTGGTCAGTTATTGCTTTTTAGAGGTTGAAGGATCGCGAACCAGGACGGTATTAAGGTTAATTGAATAATTTTGGAAATGTTCAAATGGTACGTAATGTGTGATTGCACCTTTGGTGAGATGCCACGGTAGCCAAAGTTCAAAGTGCGTCAAGTTGGGTGTTGCTGCATGCACAAAGCCAAGCCATCGTTATTTTATACCCTGGCTTCTCCTCGTTTCACTCATCTTTCGATTCTGATAAGGGCATCTCAACTGAGACAAACGTGACAGGATCGGAGCACTTAGACTTTGCCAACGAAACTTGTCTATGGATCTCACGTACTACACGTACCTGGACAAAAGGATTCCGAGACTTGCAGTTGTTAGAGCCGGTGGCTAGTCAGGTGAGTTGCATAATAATCCGCACATACAGTAGGCTTGACAGAAATAATAGCCCAAGTCCCTACTAAGATATCTGAAGCTATCCTAAAGTTTTTTGTCACCCTTTATGCTTTAGTATACTGCCACAGCTAGTGTGCGGGTTATTTTGCAATACACCTGCTAGTCTGTTACTGGTCCATCTTGCATACAGCGATGCGACGATCAGGGATGTTAATGCAGCGCGTACTCAGCTTTTAGTTACTCTTTACTATTAGCCAGATTTTATGATAAGCCCCAATATGAACCAAGTATCTTTGCGGGAATACAATGAATGATCTACAGCTAGCAAAGAGTTTAGGCCTCTTTGTCGTCATTTCGAAGAAGGTCTGACCACACTCTGAAGATCCACGGATCAACATCCCCACAGAGCTGCGGGACCAGCGTCGTGTAATGGAATTCACCGATGTGGACCAACCGATATCCTTCTTCAAGTAGGGTATCACAAAACTTCAAGTTGTAAGCAGCTGGACTAGAGCTTGAGCCACACGGCAAGAAGCGTGAGAGATATATATTGTTCTCGAGAAGCTCTAGGGTAATCATACGAATTCTGTTGTAGCCCTCGAATTTATTCTTGCAGACTCATATAAGCACAAGCCAATCTGTCAGCGGCCTTATCCTTCATGCAGTGCATAGTTGTGCATCGTCAGTCGTCAGCAACCTCGTCGGGGCTAGCCATGTAGTCAGAGTTATCAAGAACGCTGCGGCCGTTGCCAGACAAAACGGCATTCCCATCCATGTGTTCAGGCCAACCCCGAACAATGTCCCCATGCTTAACTCACAAGCTAGAAACCCCAAGATTTCTCCGACCGCCAGCACTCCAAATAGTGTCCCGGCACGCCCCTCATCAACCATTCCGACTAGCATTGCGCGGCATAACGTTGGTAACCCCGAGCCTAGAGCTGCGATGGTCAGACCAGCAATAACAAAGGCCTCGTCCGTGACCATCATCATGCATAAACAGCCGGCGAAGAAGAGAAGAGCGCTCGAACGAGCTAGAACAGAGTATCGAAAGTGATCTGACGAGTGGGCGAACTTATTCCAGGTGCAGGTGATGGCAGGCAGCAATATGCACAATGTGAGCAGTGTGATGAGGCTTCGTAGGGAGACGATGAGTATAGAACGATCGAAACGCCAGTTGAATTGTATAGGCATCAGCCGGATGACAATATCCGTTTGAATGGTCGCCAGTGGTATTGTCGTTACAGCCCCGGGTAGAAGCCAGATAAGAGGTCTGGAAAACATTGATTTGACGGTGGTCAATGCTGTCGTTTTCTTGGGTAACTCAAAGTTGAAGTTGTCCGAATCGAGGCCGTAGGTATACGGACCAATGCTTGTGATACCGTTGTCCTGGTGTTGTGTTCGCTTCAACGTCTCAGGCGTCAAGGCGACGAGAGAGAGACCACCGGCTAATACTAAACCCAGGGACAAAAAGAGCGGCGTCCATATCGACGTCTGAACGAGCTTTCCTGATAGCACAGGCCCTACAAGCTGGGCGCTGAGAACAGATGCAACAACCCATTGAAACCACGTTGACCTGATCACATCAGAGTGGTCAGCAAATAGTGTCCGTCGCCTCAAGGAGTATGACTTGCCGCTTGTTCTCGGGTACAATATCCGCAATGATAGCAAACACCATGGCTTCAGCAACACTCCTGCCTCCACCAAAGAGTAACGGTACACCAATGCCCCATATAGCTTCAATTGGAATCCTGGCCGACTGCCAGCATATGAACACGGCGTAGCCTTGAGAGAGAAGCATGCTGAAGATGCTTACACCAAGTACAGGAAGACGTCCGATTCGATCTGCGAGAAGCCCTAAGGGGAACGCTACCAGAGTGGCTGCGCAAAGGTCAGCACAGAGTACATGGAGTTGTATTGCAAGCATGTAGTCATACTAGAGATGGTGCCGGCAATTTGCATTCCCATGGCAATAAAATTAAGTCTGCGCTGGACTGGCTCATCTCGACATGATTCTTCAGGGAGAAGCGCTGGGCTATCGACTTGGCGAACTTCCTTGCATACGATATCCTGCATGAGCTTGATAGATGGAAGGTCGCTTATCGAGAGGCCGAGTTGTATGACAAAGAGACATATCGATAGAAATGGGAGTAGGTAACCATATGGCATAGTGAAGGGACGAGACCACATCGTGACGTCTGGGGTGGTTGGATGAAGATGTTTGCTTGTACATGACGAGAGAAAAGATCAAAGTAACAACAGAAGATTTCTTACTAGCAGCTATGTTCTGTGGATGATGCCCCTCCTATTGTTTGATTGAAAGTATTAATCTCAATAGAAACAATAAAAGCTGCCTGGGAGGAAGCGCAAACGCAGCACATCTTGGCACTGGCAGCGCAGCCAGATACCTACTCTTCCTGAAGTTGAAACCGGCCATCAACTCAATGATATCTCAACAAAGTGCAGCCTAATTCGTACTAGGAACACTTGCGACCATGTTTTAGTGCTGCTTTGTTTCTATTCCTAGTGTCCGAGGTGGAAGAAATCGTGGTTGTTCTCATGAACAAAGAACTTGGGGGGGAGTAATAAAGCACCTCACCAACAAAACAAATACAGTTGGTGACTGAAACATGATCAAAATAGCAACTTTAAACAATGCAGGTAGAACAAGAGTTATGTAGTCATTCATGTTCCCAAAAGTATAATAATTCGCAATCCGCGGTGCTTGAGTACGGAACACGCAACTTGTTTTCCTTTACTTCAATTCTTCACAGAGCCGGCCTCAGTACAACTGCATCGAATGTCTAGAACACTGGCTGTTCAATAGGTGAATTCAACGAAACAGTTAACTCGAACAATCTTCAAGTCACCTCTGGAAGGGACATTCATCTATCATTCTTATTCTATTTAATCGCCTTGATCGCATCAACTTGCCCGGTTGCAAGCTTTGTTTTCTTTCCTGTAGCCTCATAGCCTCCTCCTACTACTACCAAAACCACTTCATTAATCCAGTAAGTATTCTCAAACCTCACAGTTCAATCCAATATAGGACAGACGCTGACTGCCGCAACAGGCATGTGTCGAGGCGAGAATGTCCAGTGCAAGGAGTGCTCACGACTGAGCTCCCGAATCGTTCAACTCTGCATCCGCGGCGAGTTGATGGTGAATTGTCCCGAAACCATCATCGAGGGTGTCAGTCTCGAGAAGGAAGAATGTCGTCTGTGTAGATATGGCAGTGCCAAAGGTAAGATCACCATGCCATCGTCAGTGCACGTGAATGCTAACAATTATGATAGGGAAGCTTGGAGGGCTTCCAAAGAGCAACCCATGCCGGGGCCAGTTCGTCGGCCTCAAAGCCTGAAGACCGGAGACAGTTCTGGCAGCTATTCAAACGCAGATAGCCTCAGCGAGAGCGAGAGCGAGAGCGCATCAACTCGATCGGCATCTCCCGAAAAACCACAGCTGCACTGCGATGCCCCAACTTCAGAACACTCACCCAAGCTCCAAGAGCCGAATTCTGTGAAGAGTGCAACCTAAGCCTCTAGTTCTGGGAACAAACCTGTACCATATGGGGAGTAGATTGCGGAGCAGTGTGATATGGTATTGGTGAGTGCATAGTAGAGCTGCCTCCGTTGCTTGGATGCGGAGAGTGTAGATCGGTCTAGCATATTGCATGCACTATCTGTGAAGTAGACGTCTGGATATCATCAGCTACAGAGTACGAGAACTAGCATGTAGCGATGAATGCACTCTGGTTTTTGCGCCCTCATCTCCTCAGGAATATTGTGCCAATGTGTAAGCCACTGACGAACGTAGGTATATATTGTGACCATTGCAATATTGGCTATTTTGACATCTCTTCAGCACCAGCAGCTGAAAATATGTACTCTTTACTAAAGGTCATAATAATCCGCTCTATTTATTGCATAGGCCAAGGCAACCTGCATGAGAGGCGTCATGCCTTATTGTTGCTGTTATAGTCATCCAATAATGGGCTGTATATTCGAGCAAACACTGACGCCAGGGTCTGTCCCGAGGGTAGGGTAGGCTATTGGCTATATACGCCATAAGAATGACTAGACTTCGGGCCGAGCCAGTCTACACTTGTACAATCTTTGATGATAGTAAGCAAACAGATAAACAGACAGCTGGTAGGTAGTGGAAGTAAACGTTTATGCTTAAAGCACAGGTTACCTATATATAGAGCAGAATATGTCGGGAAGCATTGGTATAAGCGTCAATTTCGATTTTCGATGGACTGGCATTGCAGAAACCTCCTATATAAGAAAAGGGCACTGATCAATGTCTTGTATAACCCTCATTCAGCCAGGGTTGAGTTGGCATCGCACATGTTGTTGGTAAAAAAGTGATGCATCAAATATTGACCATCTTGACAGCCCAGCCCAACCCAGCCCGTATTTTCACCTGCATATGCACGCAATATCCAAGACACACCAATGAGCAGTCTGGACGGTCATCTCCACCAGCTTGACACTTGAGATAGTGCACACTACAGCCGCGTTATGCCAGAAATGGTTGGCAGAAGGAGTTGAACCGGAGCTGAATAGACAAGCTGCAGGGGATGGGATGGGATGGGACTAGGGTAGTGCAAAAGTCGGGTGAGATCTCTCTTTCTCGGTGACGACACAATGCAAATATTCAGTCAGCCCCCGTCGGCCAAGTCAGTGCAGTGGGTGTATGGGAAAGGTGAGACTCAAGATAATGTCTCAGACATGATCAAGACACGGCAGCCATCAAGGTTCTTCTCTTTGTTGTACCCTGATCCTGAGCTTGAGCCTGACCCATGGAGCCGGGTGCCCATCAAGTCAAGTCAGGTCAGGTCACCCCTTTGATCCGCCCGGCATTAGGGAAAATGCCCGATCGTGACTGTCGATGTCGATGTCACCGTCACGCAGAGTTTCTTTGCTTTGTCTTCATCACTGCAGAGTCAAGGATGGAGTCAAAGAAGAGGCTGCTGAGGGGCGTAGAAAACTATCAACCAACACACGTTAGATCGAGTTTTCAATTGCAGCTGTATAAGAAGAGAACCTTCCAATATTTTATTGCACATATTTTGTTTATGATAATAGAACAGGCGGACAGATGGACATAAGCTCGACAACTGCAGGTTACCGCTCGACATAATGTGTTGGCGTAACATCATTTGATGGGTGATGGCAGTGATAATCTCCTTGTATATGGAAATTGGGCCGATGCTCTAATATCAGTACTGGTATTGAAGGACCAGAACCCGAGATATTATTAATTATGCCGTCTGTCTGTACAGTAGTGATGGTGCATGATAATTGGCAGTTTAACGATTCTCCAGTGTTGATGAACCCTGTTGATAGCCTTGAGCAGACAGACAAACGGGATCAAAGGCCCGAACAGTAACTAATGCAGACTTGGCGACTAATAATTCTGATCCTTACTCGAGGGGAGTTTTGGGAGGTGTTGATCGGCTACACAACACGTGGAAAGCTCAGACTGCCGATCACAGTACCCGTAAAGTCCTGTACGTAAACGTGCGTAATTAATTATTAGACGACCATTATGGATACTGTTGTGCTGCTGTGTGTTTTGCGCAATATATGGGGATTAGGATTGTCGTTATCTCGCCTCGCTCCAAAGATGCCTCCTGAGACTCGTGTCCCATGTTCTGTTCCATTGTGATACTCTACAAGGACTAGCAGAGCAGCCAGCATTCCATTGACCCGCGTGGCTTGTGGAGCAGTAGGTTCAGTTTTTGAGCTAATGTAGCGCACCTAACTAAGCATTGACCAGCTGCGAGTTTACGGTGGCTGTCTGTGACTGCTAAAGTGGCCTGTCTGTCTTGTCTTTCTCGTCCCAACCTACCTACTTACATGGAGCTTAGCACAACGTAGTTTAGACAGGTAGGTAGACAGGTAGGTAGACAGGTAGGTAGACAGGTAGACAGGTAGGTAGGTAGGTAGGTAACTTTGAACCTCCACTGCGGGCTAACAAGCTCGAGCAGCATTATGAGCCCGGCCTGTCCGTGCGAGAACGTTTATCGACCGAGAGAGAAAATCATAATTGGGAGATCAACGCTCTGATACTGCTGTGCAAGCATTACCCAGCTTGGGTACTAGGTAGTGGAACTGGATGGGTGAAGGATGGAGAGATGGGATGCCCAGACTTTTGTAACAAGTCTCCTGGGAAGAATCTGAGACAACAAAGAAAACATTGATACAGTTCTTACGTTTCAACTCCAAAAAGGAAACACGTTTCATCAAAGAGGAAGACAAACTAGCCCAATAGAAAAGAAGTCTGAGTAATGCTTGACGATCGATAAGAGAATTCGCCATGGCGGATCGAAAGTGAACACGATCAGAAACATATACGCACAGGACATTGTTAGATAATTACCTGCCTAGAAATGAACCAACCACCGTATGAAATCTGCATACGCAATGACTTGGCTGGCCATGCTGAGCTCAAGCTATCCAGATAGTCCATGCTAATCAAGTCATGGACGATGAGAGAAGGAGACTTGAGAGCCGCAGGAAGACGGTCTTGCCGAGCAGCCACGAGGAGGCTAGAAGGCTAGTTTCGAATATCGCGGAGAAGCTGTCTGACTAGGCTAGATGAGAAGGGAAATGCTAAACAAGTTACTGTAATTAATTTGCATTGCATTGCATTTGCTGCAGAATCGAGGCGGGACGAGGCTATTGCAGCCACCAAACAGGCAAAAGCGTTGGCAACCTCCATTAGTATTTTACCAAGACAAGTAATTACGGCACTTGCTCCGAGCAAGGTACTTACTATACAGAGTCTACAGTAACTATTACTGTATGTACATCTATAGAGGAGTCTTTGTCCTTCCTTTGACGCAACATTAATCTATTCAATACCTACACAACAGTGACACCATTAAAAAAAACAACAACTCCTGACTTTTGGAGTCTCCCAGGCTCACTCACCCACCCCTTTATCCCCAATTAAAAAAGCCTAACTCGGCTCCGTTGACCCTAAAAAGTCCCTGACTCAAACCCTGCCATACTGCCCGGCCCTTGTCCAGGAACGGTGGGCGCTGTGGACCTGCTTCAGACTATGGGGTCCAATTACAGCACAATCTGCCATCGCATCGCACCCCCATCTTGGCTCGTAGAAACATCCCAATACCGTCCACATCCACCATCCAGTATTTATCCCTGTCTCAAGCTAGGCCTCTTCCAGGCTTCGTCGCAAATCCCTTTGAAAGACCTTCAGTGGGCGCTGATGCGCTGATAGTGCCCGTGTTATAGCACCCTCATGGCTCATCCAAGGGCATCTGTTGTCGATTCTGTCCCTTGTCAAGGTCACTGTAACTCAGACAGGGACCCCTCCCCGGACAATGTCTACCGAGCAAACCCAGAACAAGAACAAGAACAAGAAGCCTTCCAGTTTCAATCCACCCTTATTAGTCTTGTCTGGTCTGGCTGGGTCCAGGGGCTTGCATACATACGATCCGCCGGCTGAACGAGACCCTTAGCAGCAACCGAGCCCGCGAGCTTGGACAAACAAGGAGACCTGATCGACAAGCAAGACAAGACAACACGCTCACGCCTCTTTCTCAAACCACTATCCTCTTCCACCTTTACCTTGACCTCTTTCTTTTTCTCCCCTCGGCTTCGTTCTTGTCACAGATCGACTGCTTCTTTTGGCTATTGCTATTGCTTTTGCGACGCTGCAACAGTCTATCCGGCGCCCTTGATTGTCTTTGTTCCTGAAAGGTACGTCTAATATTAGCCCTCTTCCATCTCCTTCATTTCTTTTCCCACCAAACAAACACGGTCAATGTAGCTGGACAAACTGCTTCTGCTGCTGAACTGCAATCGCATTGGTGACATCGGCTTGCGACGTTTGGCGCACCCGTGTCCGCAAGCTATCGTCTTGCTCAATGGCTGGGTTGTCGTACATCTGCAACTTGTGGTTACGCAAAAGCAACTCTCCGTCCCTACACTCCGCTCTACTTCTGTGATTCAGGATATGTCTCATGCGACTCCCAATTAACAAGAATCAGCATTGACCCGCCGGCACAAATCGTTGCCGTTCAGCCACTGTGAATCGCACTCGTTGACCCCAGCATTTCGCAAGCCGGCAGGACAGGAGCTGGGACCCCAACCCTAATACTGCGCCTATCCGATCAACCGATTGCGGCTCACATCGTACAAGGCAAACGGAAGCCTACCCTCAACGACCAGACCCGGTCCCCGACTCTTTTTTTGTTTTTCTGGGGTGACCTTTACAGGTCTGCCGCCAACAGATATAGATCGCAGCCATGGCGACCTCAAATGGCGACCCGGCTGTGTCGCGGCCAGCCTCTGGCATCATCCCTCCTCGCGACGTGAGATCTAGGACACAGAGTATTTCTAGCGATCGACCCTCCACCATCAACAGTCTCATGTCGCCGCCGCTTTCTGTATCACCTTCAGCGGCCTTCATTGCCGCTTCGGCCGCTTCCCAGATAGTCACAAACGACCATGATAGCCACGCCGACACCTGGTACGATCAACATGGCATCGAGCCAGCCAGCGAACCTGCGCTTGTCACGATAGAGGCGCTTCAACTAGTCAATAACTTCCTCGATCAATTACTTTTCAACTTTCTATCCAGGTCGCACGCTACCACCCTCGCCAACCTGCGACCCGCGGTTTCTGAGGTACTGAAGCCCAAACTAGCAAAAGATGCTGTCAACAACGCCGATGAGGAACTACGTGAATATTTGGGAGAGGGCGACGAAGAAGATTATGTTACGCCGCAAGGCGACAAGGCGCGAGATTGGGATCTTGAGCTGGTCTGGAAGCGCACCCGTCTTCGATGTATGGTCTACTCTTCTCTAGGCGATATGGAGGAGGAAGATGAGGATCTCTACATGGAGCAGGAAAATCTTGAGCTCGACGCCAACGAACAGGCCAGCGAAGTTATCTCACCCGCAGTCGCAATCTTCCTTACCTCTGTTATAGAGTATATGGGCGAACTCACTCTTACTGTTGCGGGTCAGGCCGCATACCACAGATTGCGGGCGAAATTCCAGAAGGAAATCAGTGAAGGAACCCGAAACCCTACCGATGTCGCTGAGCGCATTGTTGTGGAAGAGCAAGACATGGAGAGAGTAGCATTTGACCGAACACTGGGGCGGTTGTGGAGGGGCTGGAAGAAGCGGATACGATCGCCTGTCATTGACCTAAACGGCCACCCCTTTTCAAGGGCGTCCGACGGGCACCCGAGACAAGATAGTGCGATCAGTGACTCGCCCGACCTCAGCAAGGTTGCCACCCGCGACACTGAAGCCGAAGCCCAGACTGAAGTTGTTGAGCCATCTCAGATTGCGCTTCCTATGGGAGATAATGATGTGGATGAAATCGAGGTTCCTGGCCTGACATATTATAGCGATGATGAGGATGACCAAGAAGAAGAGGCCAAAGAAGAAGCCGGCGGTCGTCGACCAAAGAGCTTGTTAATTATGCCACTTGGAATTATCCAAGGCCTTCCTACGCCAACCCTGTCGCAACCCAACACACCCGATTTCACTGGCCGTAAACGTTCGAATTCACTTCCAACACCTGGTGCTTCTCCATATCGCGCTGTCGTGAAACGCTCCAAGGAAGGCGTTTCAACCGGTACGAGCGTTGATGGAGATAAAGAGACTCTGCCTGGAGGCGATAAGACAGAGCAAAGCAGTAACAATCAGCCAAAGGAGACTGAAGAGACCAAGCCCAAAAACGAGCTTGCCCCGGAGTCAATTGTAACAAAGAACCAGCGACTGTCAAAGATTATTACAAGCCGCATCCAGTCACGGCAGGAAGCTGCAGAGGAGGACCCGACGTACGAGAAAGCAGAGATCCTGACTTCGGCTCGCGTGTCAGTGGCCGGAAGTGCTTCACCGGCACTCTCTGATACTGGCGGTCCATTCCCGCTCAAGAGGTCCTCAAGTGTGCACTCAGCTCGCATTATTGACGTGGCTGGTCCTAAGAGCCCCAGCGGATCTCGCTCACCTTCAGCTGATGCAGGAGATCGTATCCGCCGTGCCAGTCTGACGATTCCTTCAAGTAGCAGCCTCTCCAACAGTGCCGGCGCAGCTGATGCGCAGACGCAAAACATACCTGCAGCTGCTCCTCGACCGGTTGTCACAGTTCCTAAGAGCCGCTCCCCTGTTGATGCCATGCGAGGCTCAATGTCTAGCGCTGCCACCATCTCCGAGTCAGACGAGGAGGTTGACCGAAATCGACCCCGAGAACAGCGGCCTCATAAGTACTTGGCTTACCACCCATCCACCCCAACTGTTCCCGAGGCCGCTTCACCCACGGAGAGTAAACAACCTCAGGGTATCGTCGGACCGTCGCATCAATCACCAACCCTTCAGCAGTCATCTTCTACCCAGTCAAATCGCCATGCTTCACGAAATGAAAAGGTCCCTACATCCCCTACTCAAAGCATTGGTAGGATTTCAATAGAGCGATCAAAGACAAGGGATTCGGACGAAGAGGGCGGAAGCGCTCAGACTCCACGCCCAACCCATACCTCCGCTTCCTCCGCTTCATCAGGCATCAGTCGTCTCAAGGCCGTAAGGACCTCTGAAGACAACGGTAGCCGCTCCAATGTAGCTCGCAATTTTGAGGAACTGATACAAAGCAACCAAACCATCACCTACACGTTGACCCCGGAGAACATGCGCAACATGGATGTAAGTAACATGGCACTGTCCGTAGGGACACCAGTCTAACAAAGGTAACAGCACAACCAGCCCCTGGACGCCTCGTCTTTTAAGGGATCAAGGAAGGGCGAGGACATTCGCGCGCACCACCGATCTGTGTCTTCGTCAGCGACAGCTGATATTAAGCGGCCATCTCCACACAACCGGCTTGCGGACGACAAGTCGAAGCCCTTCCCGGCCCCTAACACAGGAAGACCGCGCATGTCAGCTGCGCCCAGAGACGCCCGAGTCCCCAGTGAATCTACCGCAGATTTTGCAGAATTTATTAAATCTACTGGTCCTGCGGGAGACAGCCGTCCAACGCAACCTCGAAATGTGAGCAACCCAAATACCCCTGGCAAATACAGCCTCGATGGTCGCCGAGTTTCGTCGGCAAGTAATCGAAATCGCTATATGCCCCGTGACGCTGTGACGGAGTCTCGTAGTGGCAGCTCGGATCTAATCGACTTTATCCGACAGGGACCCCCAGGCGCAAATAGCAACCGCATTCCTCACAACATCGCACCTTGGGATACGACCGGTGCCGCAGAACCATCAGGTGGTAAGGCTGTTGATGCCAACATCCCTGATATTCGATACAGCCAGGCCTCGACCCACGGGACCGAGTCATCAATGCCTTCTATTCACTCATCCATCAATTCCAACACAGCTCTACTGAAGAATAAGGGCCAGTCTGCTCCCGCTAACAAAATGTTTGATGAAGACGATATGATGCCTAAGCGAAAGACTCGACGTGTCAAGGACCCTTACGCCATCGACTTTAGCGACGAGGATGAGGACGATGACGATGAGGTTTTGCTCGCAACGCCTAAACCTCCCGTTAAGAAGGAAGAGAGTTTGGCAGAATTCCTCATGAACTACGAACCTCCACCAGAGCCAGTCTCAGTTCCCATCTCGCAAAAGATACCAAAGAAGAAGGCTAGTGCACCGAGTCTCATCGGAAGGTTCACTCGCAAGGAAAGTAGCCAATCCAACACCAGCCCTACCTCACCTCAAGGCAACGACAGCCGATCTCTCAGCAGCCGTGGCGGTTTCAGGAATCACATTCCCATCCAGGTCAACGTCCCATCCGGCTACGACAAGTACGGAATGCCCACAGGTGAAAACCAATCGCGGCCACCACCTGTCTCTACAGCCTCCTCCTCTGGGCGTCGTGTGCCCATGAAGAAGTTTGAGCCCCGAGATGCAACCTCCAATGTTTCCCGTACATCGGATCTGGCCGCGTTTCTTCGAACTTCGGAACCACCACCCGAGCCCGTGGCAGCCCCTTCTCCTCCTGTTAAAGAGGAAAGCGGTAGCAGCCTATCAAAGATGTTTGGCCGCCGAAAGAAGTAATCGACGACCACGCCTGCTTTTGCCTATGATCCGATTTATTTTTGCAATTCATTGTTGGAGAAAAACGTTGTAGACGAATATCTATACGCTCACGAGCTCATGTACTTTTTAATTTCTATTACTGGATGTCAACCCGTGTTTTAGGGGTCTCGGGACCTGGGTTCAGATATTGTATTGTCGATGCCGCCACCAAGGGGATTTCACTGTTTGGCTTTTTTGCGTTTCGTCCAAAGGATACTGGCAACCAATCTTGGTAGGCTTCTGGGTATCTTTGAGAGCGGGCCTTTGTTAGCTGCTGCCGTGAGGATGCAACTCTACATAACATGGATCATCAAATGGAGGATATTTGAAAAGAACATAAAGAATAAATGTGTTCAAATTTTTGCATTTATGATACCCGGCTCATTGTCCACTCTCACAATCAAGCACTCTTATCTCAAATTATATACAACCGCCCCCATCTCGGAACTTGCGGTACTTCAGCATCTCGAGTGATTAGACGGGAAGTGCTGCATAAGCTCACATAAAGTTGTGCCACCCCTCCGCTTCGTAACATACTGCTGGGGCGTTGTAGAATTTGCACTTTTTTCTGGTTTATGATATAAAATCTAATCAGATATGTACGATGTGCTGTTAAAATTGATTCGTAGCTTGGCGAGCATTGTTATTGATACTAGCCCAATGATCATATAACAGCATTTGCACATGTGACACATCATTGGAATTTGAATTCACAATGCCCTGCTCTGTCCTGTAAAGAGATAGAATAAGCTTTGGCCTATTGTGTGGCTGCTTCTTATGGACTTGACCAGGTGTCTACTATCTCCTGGTCTTTGCCTGCCCGCATTCTCATGCTCAATATTGTGCAACGCACCTAGCTCAACACCAAGTGAGATAAAATGCATGGAAGCTCTACCTCATATGACCGACTGCATCACTTGCATATGTGGGATGATCTTTCAATACCATCACTCATGGAAGCTGTGGAGAAACAGTCAGAAGAACAGTCTAGTAAGTTTCGATATATATTGATTGGTTATGTAGGTCTCTGGTGTCTGCAGTTTGAGGAATGGTATGCCACCTCCCTCAATGGTCCTGATTTAGCTATAGGAGGCCTCCTTTCCCTCAAAACTGAGGCCGAAGTTACACTACGGAACTCTCTGCCGAAAGGACTGGATACGACATATCGAAGCCGTGTGCATCTCCATTGCCCATACTCATCATCTGATAAAGCGGAGGGTGTCCTTTGACAAAGTTAGGAACGGTCGCCCGATTCTCCTCTTTTTGCAGTGAACACTCATCCGCCTGTTGATCTGATGACCACAGCATTTCTTTCGGTATAGCAATGATAGGTTCTTGCACAAGAGGTGGGCTGTTGAGCTGGCATTCCGTCTCCGCACTGCTACGTCGATAGTTTGGGAAGCCTGGAAGAACAAATCCTGGATCAAACGATACGAGTAGAATGGGCCTCAGTTGTCCAGATGCCATATGAGTTGGTGAGTACACCAGTATCCGCTCATCCATACTCCATTCGACCCCCATGTTAGGCTTTATTGGGTTGATAACCCCGTGAAGCTGAGCCAGCACATCGTCGTGGTGGTACGGATGCTGATCTCGTGGCCAAATTTTGATTGATGATCCTTGTTGTTCCTTGGCTTGCACTCTGAGTTGCAGTGCCGAGTCTTGGTTGTAGGCCTCAGAAACAAGATCAATAAATGAGTTGCAAGATGGGTTGTATGAACGGACAAAACACTCATGAAGGGTGTATGCCTTGATGTCTCTCGGGCCATCACCAACGTGGAAATCTTTGCTTAGCCGTTCTTCGACGTGAGCCTCGCTGTTCCACTCCTCTTCTACAGAGCTTCCTTCTATAGAACCAGGTGGTGTCGGAAGAAGTAATGCCGATGGATGATCGGCTTCATCTTGGCCAAATTGGAGCTCTTTCCTATAGCACGTCCTCTGGCTTCCTGCATTTCCGGGACACCACTCTTTGCGTATTTCGACGATGGATAACTTGCCCGTTTCATCGCTTTTACTGAGTTGCAGAGAAGTCCAACGCTCATCTACCAGACCCTCCGAATCATGACGGCGCCATAGATTGCGCATTAGCGGCTTCTCGCATTTCTCGACGGTTGCATCGTCCACAGGGAATCGCACAACCTGATAGAAATTATTGCGCACACCATTGTTTGCCTCTGTTTTCAGTGTATTCGAGACACAGTAGATATGGCCATCAATAACCTCAAAGCAGATGTCTGCTCCCACGCTTGATCCATCAAAGTCCCATAGTATCAGCTGTGAATCTGACCATTTTCGCGTCTGGATATTGAGACAATGCAGACCCCATCGGTGGGAGCCGTCGAGTGTCGCATGTGATCTTGATCCCCAGAATAGATAGTTCTTGTCGTTGCGTACAAAGAGTGGATGCTTTGAGCATGGTCTTTGTACGACAACCCATCTGGGGTTTTCTCTCAGTTCAAATATGATGAGCCAGCTGCATGTGATGGAATCTTCGAGAACTTGAGTAGCGAGACATGACAAGATTCCCTCAGCATAGTGCAGAGGCTCAAATGTATGCGGTCTAGTATGATCGTAATCACGAACTGCGAGCTTGAGAAGCCGCGGCACGTCGACTGTCAGTTCGGTGGTGGGTGTCTTTTGAAGCGTGTTAAGAACACGTAGATGCTTGTCGTCAATGGTGTAGCACAAGTGTCCATTTGTATAGATGAAGTGATCGGCCATTGCCACTATAGCAACCATCCATGGCTCAGCAGCACGGACAGACATTCGCCGCTTAGCCAGCTTACGGAATGCCCTGGGGTAATCGCCAGTTGTCTGCACCTGCTGAGCTTCTGCTGAATATGGTGCTTTCTAGGCTCTCGTCAGCGGACTAGCTCCTACAGTAAGACATTGAAGGCGACATGACGAACCATGAGTGCAAGTCGGCACATCCGTCTGTCATAGAGAATGCAGCTGAGGAACCGGCAGCTCAATGCCATATTGAAGACATCGTCAACGTCGAGTAACTCGACGAGGAGGGAGACAATTTCGACAGGCATTTTCAAAAGGCTCATGGCGATACTGTAGGAAAGGAAGGAAAGGAAAGGGAGACGAGGCTTTGAGGTATAGTACGAGGTCATGTTCACCAAGGCATTGAGTGCTGGCTTGTGTACTGGAATGATGCTATTCAGAAGGGTCAAGGGCACTATAAGTCTTCTCAAGAGGGCGATAGGAAGCAGAGCCTCAAACTCAATGTACAGTAGCCTTATTCCTGTCATAACGGCACGCCACCAAGCACACCATCCAAGGCTGCCCCATGTATGTCTTTGTTTGGTTTAAACCAGCCAACCTAATTGCGACTAGAGTGATGTGAAGACCGGGGTTGTTGTTCTGTTGGGCAGTATCAAGCTTTTATGAGGCTCAAGTCGATGGGAAAGATCATACGGCTTATTAGGTAGCGCATATGGTCTCGTGTAAAGCTGACAGGCCTGTGGCCTGTGTTTATTCTTGGAAAGGTTGTGCTATGTGCGCAGGATCTCTTCAGATCGTGGACATCTGTCAAGGGTGGAAGGTCAAACCAATCTGTGTCATGCATATGCACATTCCTGTTTGTGTTTGTGGATCAATAGAAGTAAAGAGGCTTGGCAGCTCATTCCTCCTGCTGTATCTGGTAGGAAAACTGTACTACACGCAGTAATCATAACAAGCTCTCTAAGAGATGATCCATGGCACAACACCCATGGATACCTTACTCTTTTACGGTACGGGTGGCACACGCTTGTTCTACATCAAGCTGCGGTGCCTGGGTTGCTATTGTCTCCTTTCTCAAAGCAGATTGGCCAATTCGACAATGCAGTTTCAGAAGTTCCCTGCCATGGATAGTATTGGTGGTGGTGTGCATAGATGCCCCGCATTTGAGCCTCATCAGAGTCCTACAACGCCCTCGAAATCAGGCTCTGGGACTGCCCGCTTTACTAGCTCTGCATAGCAGACTAATCTGTCCAGGTATGTGTCCGTGTGTTAAGCACCTGCTTTGTTTCTAAATCAGATGTTTCCTCTAAACAAAAAGAATATTTCTCGTGCCCTATAGAAACCAATGGTAGGTATGATTGATCGACTAGCAATAAGCCCATCCAGAACTTCACTGATATAAAGTCGGTTGAAGATATAGTAATAATAATAATAATTGTATTATCTGCTTCTGCAGATAAGCAAAAGCCCTATCCATAACGCCAGAAATGCCCCATCTCTTTGGCCACACAGGCTCCTTGTATCTCCAGAATTGAAGGAATCTAGGTTCTTGTTTCCAGGACCTCGAGTAAGCAGGGGAAACTACTACTCTGTCTATCCCACTTGAGCTCCTATGCTTCGCTTCACACCATGCGCCATAGCCCCTCCTAAGATCCATCCCGGGTGATGCTGCCCTCCGAAATTATGAGCGTCTATTGTGAGCGGATTGTGATGAGATGGTTCGCTTCATGCCGTGGTATCGAAGTGGTGAAAGTGTTGTCAAAATTTCAGCTATCGCTGTATTCAACGCAATTACCATCCCTTCAGCTATTGAGTTGAACATAGTTGCCTGTATTCCGTTAGTCCACCGGCCAAAAAACGTTTCTTTGGTAATATCAACACTTACCTGGGAACTGGCCCTCTTTGCCTTGTAGTCGTCCGACCCACCACTCGTTTTCATTCTGCGTTCTTGTAACAATCTCAATAACGTCGCCGGTTCGGAAACTTAGATCACCCTCGGCTTGCGCAGCGTAATCGTAGAGAGCCGTGACAGTCTCTACTCCCGGAGCTGTCAAGCGCATAGGCTTGGGCTTAGGCTTGGGAGGCGGGGGCTTCTTCTTGCCAGCAGCGATGGCTGCCAGACCTGCATTGGCTCCTGTTGGAGGAGTGTAGGGAGGAGGGGCCGCCGCATCGTTTGCGGTCGAGGCTGGGCGCTGCCAACCACCAATCTTGGGGCTGGTGACTGTACTGCTTGAAGGCTTGGAATCTTCTCCGCCCTGTGTGAGGAGTGCGGGCTGCTTGGGACCTTCGAGGGCGGGCTTTGCTCCGTATCGTACAGGCCGTGGGCGACCAGTCGTCTTGAAGCGGCAGATGGACAGAGCCTCGGCTTGTTCTTGAATGTCGCCGCGCTTCTCGTGGAAAGCGTCCTCGATATCGAGTGTCAGATCGAAGTAACCAATGTCGCAGTTTTGCATCTTCTCGTGTAAAGTGTAGAAGATGTTGAGCTGCATGTAGTAGAATGATTGAAACAGAGGCTGGATAAACTCGCGCTCGAGCTGGAACAACTTTGGCAGCTCATCCTTGAGGAGGTCGTTGAAGTAGTTGAAGTCTTGAGTAGCTTGCTCGACATCTCCCTCAGCCTTCCACATTGCCTTTTCGTCTTTGGCAGTGCGTTCTTTCTTATCCTGTAGCTTCTTGAGAGTCGTGCGGTGTCGATCATAGTCAAGTCGTTTGTGTTCACGCTTGAGGGCGGTCTTGCGTATCACCTTGATGACGTCGAGCAACTCGTTGGCGGGGCGGATAATCCTAGACTCTATCATATCCAACTCGGGGGCCAACGTTTCTTGCAGGTCCTTGACGACGGCTTCGTATTCTTCGCAAGCACGGATGCCTTCGGGGTTCCCTTCGATCTTCATGGAGTCGGGGTCAGACATGCGACCTGAGATGGGCTTGTAGACTTCGGTCATGGCCTGGCTGAACTCAATCTGGTGGGAGAGCATGCCATTGATGGACTCAAAGTACTTTTTGGATTCATCGTGGAGTTTCTTGGTCTCGGTTTCGAGTTCCTGGAAACGTCGTTCGGCGTCGATATAGACAGCATCTTTGGTATGCTCGCCGATGTTGAACTTTTGCTTGAATTGTTGCGGAGCCTAGGAGGAAAGAGATGTCAGTATCTCTGGTCCCATATACCCGTTGTGATCAATGATCCTGACGTGTCTCGGCTATTCAGTCGCGCGCAAACATGACATCTCGCGCGCGCCAGACAAGTTGGAAACCTGACGACAAACAAGTGAGGGGCACGGCTTACCCGGGTGAGGCTCTTTTGGAAGCCTTTGAAGCTCATGGTGAGAGCAAGGCGATAGTTTTCGTGCTATAAATGTAGGACTAGGAGCGGAGTCGATGTGCTGGTGGAATAGGGGACAAGATCGCGAAAAACCTCAGTTCGCGAGGCCGCCAAAGTTGGACGAGAAGGTAACTTATCCAGTTCAATTAAAGACAATGACTTGACTTGAGTCGTGGAACGGTGACGTCCACTTGTGTGGCTGTGTTTTAGCTCGAGCTTCCAGCCTGTCCTATGGCCTACGCCTGGTTGCCAAGCCTGCCGGATGCCGATGTTGTGGCTATCAGGTTGTTGAACAAATAATCAAGGCACTGAGAAGAAGAGAAGCCTAAGAAATAACAAAGTGAACATATATTAGGGTTTATCTTGATTGGCGGTGGGCTTTTAACTCGGGCGACTAAACAACCAAGACTATATTTTAATATCTATATTCTCAAACTCTCTGACTGCTGATTGCATCCAATGTCAAAACGATTGCTTGTGTAATGGAAACTTTTGATTGATGCCTCGGGTTAGGTAGCTTATTAGGGGCCACTCCAGGTAATAAGTGCAGTAGCCACAGCGCGCTGCGTCATGATTGTTGCGTCACTAAACAGCTTTCAGGGATCAGTCTCACTCAGGTCGTTCACTGCCACCACTGATATCTCTTTAGACCAGCATACAGGCATATTGTGAGAAAAGCGAGATATAGATAGAGTATCTTAGTAGGCTACAATAATGAAGATGCTGTGTAGAATAAATTCCTGAACCGCTGCGTTTGTCATAGAAACAAGGTTTGAGGCCCTGGAAATACCTCTGAAGTCTAAAACCGAGCATACAAGACGCGTGTTCTTCTTACTATACCCACAAACTCGACAAGACAATGGCGGCGCAAAACTTATAACCTTCAAGTTGAGCATTTTACAGCTCCTCGCCACGATAAATTGATGACATTTCCATCTCTTTCTCCTCACAAACGGCTTGGTTTGCCGTTTGCCGTTCGCCGTAACCTAAGGCCTAAAGAGGGCTCTCCCCGGCTTATTAGGCCAATCACCGAACCGGAACAGTCGGAGGCATATCACCGAGTGCCCGAGCCGACCAAGCTAATGACAAATCTGCGATATGGAGCTCAACGTCCCCACTAGATTTCACTTCTTCTCTTCTTCCCCCACTGGCTTCGCTCGACGTTCTTTCTTCGTCCTTGCAACTGCCAGGAATTGATTTCCATCCATCATGTCTTCCAAAATCGCATCCTGCGCCCTGCGCTCGGCAGGCCGAGTCAGCTTAAGCTCAGGCTCTCGCGTTACCGTCGCCCCTCTGCGAGGCATGGCTCGCGCAGTCGCTGTGGCGAGGCGAACTTCACGACGAGGATATGTTTCCGAGACCAAGAGGGATAATGCTCAGGTCGAGACGGCTATTAAGCTTGACAAGAAGGCCTTTGCTGATATCCCTCCTCCTGACACTCCTTCCAATGCCAAGGTTAGCCCAATGGCTGGTAAGTACATATTTCTAGCTCTTGCAGTAGAGCGACTTTTTTTTTTTTATAGATATATTGAGACTAATTTTTTCCTTCAGAGGTGTTGAAGTCAGCAGCCGTCATGGAAGAGGGTCAGCGCCCCATTTACCTCGATATGCAGGCTACCACACCTGTCGATCCTCGAGTCCTCGATGCCATGATGCCCTTCTATGTCGGCGTCTATGGTAACCCTCACTCGCGGACACATGCCTACGGCTGGGAGAGCGAGAAGGCCGTGGAGGATGCGCGTGAGCACGTTGCTAAGCTTATCGGGGCCGACTCGAAGGAAATCATCTTCACTAGCGGAGCTACTGAAAGTAACAATATGAGCATCAAGGGCGTTGCTCGTTTCTTTGGCCGTTCTGGCAAGAAGAAGCACATTATCACAACACAGACTGAGCACAAGTGTGTGCTTGACAGCTGTCGCCACCTTCAAGATGAAGGTTTTGAGGTCACATATCTGCCCGTTCAGAACAATGGCCTAATCAAGATGGAGGATCTCGAGGCTGCCATCCGTCCCGAGACTGCCCTCGTCAGTGTAATGACTGTCAACAACGAGATTGGTGTCATCCAGCCTATCGAACAGATAGGCAAGCTTTGCCGATCAAAGAAGATCTTCTTCCACACTGATGCTGCTCAGGCTGTGGGCAAGATCCCTCTCGACGTCAATGCCATGAACATTGACTTGATGTCGATTTCATCACATAAGATTTACGGCCCCAAGGGTATTGGTGCCTGCTACGTTCGAAGACGTCCTAGGGTCAGATTGGATCCCCTCATCACTGGTGGTGGCCAAGAGAGAGGCCTTCGAAGCGGAACTCTTGCTCCATCACTTATTGCTGGCTTTGGCGAAGCTTGTCGAATCGCCAAGGAGGAGATGCCTGTGAGTACCATCTTTTTTTTTTTTTTTTCATTATTCCCTGTTCCATATGATGAGTTGCTCTACACATGCATGGCTTTCTGAATGGCCCGTGACAAGGCCGGCCGTGTTGATCGAAGCTTCTGTCTGATTTATAACGATTCTTTATGCTTTGTCTATATCTATGTCTTTATACATGAGATACTGACCTATCTATAGTATGACACACAGCGCATCAAGTACCTTTCAGACCGTCTTCTCAATGGCCTTTTGGCCATGGAGCACACAACACAGAATGGTGCTCCCGATTCCTTCTACCCTGGCTGCGTCAACGTCTCCTTTGCTTACGTCGAAGGAGAATCGCTCCTAATGGCTCTTAAGGATATTGCCTTGTCGTCTGGCAGTGCTTGTACTTCCGCCTCGCTGGAGCCTAGCTACGTCTTGCGTGCGCTTGGCAACAGTGACGAAAGTGCTCACAGCAGTATCCGATTTGGTATCGGTCGCTTCACCACCGAAGCTGAGATTGATTACGTCCTCAAGGCGGTTCAAGAGCGTGTCACCTTCTTGCGAGAGCTGAGCCCTCTGTGGGAGCTTGTACAGGAGGGTATTGACCTCGACACCATTCAGTGGAGCCAACATTAGGTTACCCTGTAATGAAGATGATGACTGTAACGCTTACCCCTAGTTCTTTGACCAGTGTCAGGCATGGGATGTATATCAAGGACGTTAATGACAATGGCCGGCTGGAGCGAGGCTCAGCCGTGTCTGTATAGCATACTGTAATATCAGAGATACCTCTTTCTTTAAATTCTGAGGATGAAAATAGGGAGTCATTGGTTAAAGGAACTTGCAATTATCTGGGTATCTGGTTCAAGGGCGGACAAATAGGCGCCCCTCACATGTCGCAAGCATTAGGAAGGTGCTTTGCCTATTGGAAACGAGTGATCGGAGTTGAGATCAAAGGCTATAGCTGCACAAAATGAGACATGGCCATTCATTATGGCGCAAATTCGACCACGTTTTGTATTCTGAAAACGGTGCCATACCTGACGCAATATGTGATGCTTATGGCTTTGTCGTTGGCTCCCTCGAGTTGCGTATAACCATCTGTCTTTGTCTTTGAGATCTCGCGCAGACAAGGAGGATCACATGCATTGCCAAGAAACCCTTGAAAATCATGGATGGGACTTGCCTCCAATCTCGATCCTGCAGTCAGATGCCCCAAATGGTTGATCCAATACCATTCATTACGTTGCTCATCCACTTTAACGATACCTTAACATGCATCGAATATTAAAGAACAATTCTGTGTAGTTTAGGTACTTACTGTCTTGGATGTTGAGTAGAGGTTCTGAGCTGAGAACTTCCATTTTATATACACTATCAAACTTCATAATACATCCTACCCACTAGGTAGGTACCTGTCGTCTCCCTTTAATTCAAAGGTACGTACAAGAGACGTACGCCAACTCATGAGTTCTCTATGAAAATCGCATACCTTCAATAAACCCATTTAACACAAACGCGGCTTCCGGCGCTTGTTTCGTGGCGTTGGTGTAGGTTGCCAGTTTCGTATTGAGAGACGTTGACGTCATACGCGGGTGTCCGCCATCGCGCGTCACTGAGAGCGCTGAAGATTATGACATCACTTGTATCGCGACTGCCTTGCAGCTGCCTGACTTGCCTTGTAAGTGAAGGCTTCCTTCCTGTCGTGATGGACTTCCTTACGATTGCTATAAATCCTTTCCACTCCCCTCTCATCTGCTCGTCTTCATTCTTCCATCAACAGCATACCTGAATCAAATCAAACCAAAACACTATCAACACTTCCAACCTATACACAAACCAACCACAAAAACACCATCAACATGTCTGACCAGCCCCAACCTTCCACTCTCAAGTCTGTCATCGACTCCACCACTGGTGCTGTCCAGAACGCTATCGGCAGTCTTACTGGTAACACCAGTGATCAAGCTGCCGGCGACCTCAAGAAGCAGAAGGCCGAGGCCGAGCACGATGCTTCTCACGCTACCGCTAAGCTTCCCGGTGCCACCATCTCTGGCTCTGGTGCCGCCGCCAAGGACGACCCCAACCGCACGGAGGGTTCTTGGAACCAGACTGCTGGATCCGCCAAGGAGACCCTTGGAGGCCTTCTCGGCAACGAGGTAAGTCAACAATGACTATAACATTTCGGATTATTACTAACATTCGTCAGTCCCTGAAGCAGCAAGGTCGTGAGCAGAACCTCGAGGGACGCAACCAAGAGGCCAAGGGTCAGCTCAGCGACCTGGGATCCGGCATCGGCGACCGTGTCCAGGGTGCTGTTGGAGGCGCCGTCTCCAACCTCACTGGTGACAAGGAGAAGGAGGCTCACTACGATGAGCTCCGTGCTGAGGGCAAGACTCGCCAGCGTGGCGTCGAGCACGATGTCCAGAAGCAGGCCGAGGCTGAGCGTCGCCAGTAAAGGAGGCTTGGACGAACATGAGAGATGATGAAACATGATACCCACAGTTGACCTGGACGGATGCAGGAGATTCTATAGATAGTCCTAATAAAGACGATAAATCTTAACTTCTACTTCACACTATTCCCATTGTATGGGCGTATGATTAGCCACCAGGGGATAGAGACTGTTTTATCAGTCTCTACATCTTCCTCGGATTGTATGTCAATTCACAGCCCAGACTGCAGTATCACCAGTTCACTCCCAACGAATACATATGGAGGTGTACCAACGACGAAGATCGTGATTACATCCACTGCGTTATATTGCGCAAGATGTCATCAGTACTTCTGTCTCTCGCAAAAGATTTCTTACATCGTCAACCGTTAAGAGGGCTCCGTCTTCAGCGCATGAGATGAATCTTCAATCCATGTGCTTACACCTCAAAGCATGCAAGACGAGCAGGTTCTCTTGTAGTTCAAAATGCCATCTTACTAACCCTGCGTTGAGAGAATGGTTGAGAGAAATCGGCACTTCCTCGTCTGATTAATAGCACAAGGGAACGGCATCAGCCCCTGCAAATCAGTTGTCAGTGTGCATTTCCAGGCCGCGTCAACATGTATGAAATGAGGCACTCAGGCAGTATGATCGAGAATGTATATACAAAATTCACGGGGTGGATGTCTAGGCGAGTGTGGCATTGTGTGCAAGGTGCTGTCCAAATTTCTGGTCAATATCTGCTCTATTCCGAGGGCCTATAGACCACCTATCTTCCCTCATCTAACAACGCAGGCGCTTGACCAAGTATCAATGTCGGTAAAATGATGAACGGAGTTAACTTTGATACAAGGTTGGAGACACTTGTAGGAGTATGACTGTAGAGGTTCCTGTTTTCAAGGTATTCTGACACCAAACCCCGACAAGATAGCTGATCAAGGCTCCGAGATGCAGTAAGCAACTTTGCGTCTGCCTCAGAATGAGGGTTGAGTGCCGGGAAATTGTTGCATTCCGCCTTTACCGTGGTGGCATCTGGTCCTTGATACAGGTTGGTGTTGATGTCAGAAAATCAACCAGCAGGCTCCTCATTGCAGAACACCAATATCCGGAGACATAGTGAGCGATTGACAGACGGAAATTTAACAGTCGATATGGATTGTGAGGCAAGTGTTGACATGTGGGCGGAGATGATATAGAATGGCAGGGGTGAAGGCTTATGAACAGGTACGACTGTTGCCAATGATGGGGGAAGTAAGAGGCAGGGGGTGGCTACAACAAGCTAATACTAAGGTCGTTATATGGACGGATTCATGATAGCGGCTGAGCTACGTTTCGCTTGTCGGATATTTTCTTACAACCCGACAACCTTATTAGGAAGAATCAATATTCGTTGTGGACGTGTTCACTTTCGTGTTGTATCTGGAATGAAAAGTAAGGAAACATGCTCACAAGTTTAAGATATGTTCCTTTAGCAGTAAAAGTCATGTCACAGAGAGATAGGATTCGTGTTTAATAGTAAACCATTCATTAATATTCATTAAAGAGATGTTGCTATACATATCCATTAACAGTCATTACTTTCATTTCCTTCCATTTACAGGCCGCGGTGGTGCTCCTGGTTGACGCTGCTGTGTCGGCGGCTGTGGTCTGACTGAGGGTCGTCGTGGGCAATCTCAGTAGGAACGTGCTTTTGCATGATAGAAGGGGGAACCTGAGCCGCGTCGGTAGGATCGCGGTTGGCAAAGTTGGGTTCGCTGTAAGTGCCAATGGTGAGAAAGGGGCAACGTTCGAAGTTGTCGAGGGAGACTTACGAAGTCTCGAAGGTCTTCTCCTTTCCGACAGTCTTGCTTCCGTCAAGGTTGGAGTCGACACGAGGGTCGGCCTTGTTCAGCATGTCCGACTTGTGGGGACCAGCAGTCTTGGGAGCAGGTCCGGGGTTGGCGCCGTAGGTGTTCTCACCCATGTGAGAGCCAGTATTAGCACCGCTCAAGCCGGAGGTGTGAGTGCCGGTAGGACCGTGAGCACCGGAGCCGTGGCTGGCGAAACCGGAGGTACCGGTGGTGGTCTGGTCGTAAGTGCTGCCACTAAGACCGCCAGTGCGGCGAGAGCTGTCCATGTCAGAGTCGACACGGGGATCAGCAGCGTTGGCAACTCGGCTGCTGTGAGGGCCGACGCTGCCCTCCGGGAGACCGGAGGAGTGAGTACCAGTCATGCCACCGGTGGTGTGGCCGGTAGAGCCAAGTCCGGTAGAGTGACCGGGCATGTTCTCAGAGTGGCCAGTTCCGGTGTGCATACCAGTATCGGTCATACCGCCAGTGCGTCCGGGCATGTTCTCGGAGTGAGATCCAATTCCACCGGTGGTGGTGTGGCCAGTGGTGGAGCCTAGGCCACCGGTGGTGTGGCCAGCGCCGGTGCGTCGGGAGCTGTCCATGTCAGAGTCAACTCGGGGGTCGGCGGCGTTGGCNCCGGTGGTGTGGCCAGCGCCGGTGCGTCGGGAGCTGTCCATGTCAGAGTCAACTCGGGGGTCGGCGGCGTTGGCAGCGCGGCTGCTGTGGGGGCCAACGGTTCCCTCAGGGAGGCCGGAAGAGTGAGAGCCAATGCCGCCGGCGGTGGTGTGGCCAGGCATGTTCTCGGAGTGAGATCCAATTCCACCGGTGGTAGTGTGGCCAGTGGTGTGGCCAGTAGTGGAGCCTAGGCCACCGGTGGTGTGGCCAGCGCCGGTGCGTCGGGAGCTGTCCATGTCAGAGTCAACTCGGGGGTCGGCGGCGTTGGCNCCGGTGGTGTGGCCAGCGCCGGTGCGTCGGGAGCTGTCCATGTCAGAGTCAACTCGGGGGTCGGCGGCGTTGGCAGCGCGGCTGCTGTGAGGGCCGACAGTTCCCTCGGGAAGACCAGACGAGCGAGTCTCGTGGGAATGGGTGCCAGTGGTTGTGGTAGAGTCGTGCTTGTTATCCTTGTCGGAGTGGATAGCGTCCTTAACCTTGTTGATGAGTCCAGACATGGTGATTGTTGTTTGTGGTGTAGTTGTTGAAAAGTGTTTTGGGTATCTTGTAGATGGGTTGAGATAGTTGAGCTGAAGTTCAGATGCTTTTGGGTATCTTGAAAGTTGTTGTTGTTGTTTATGATGATGAAGAAAAGACTGTTTCGAGGAGGGATATCCTGTATCTTATATAGTTGAGAATAGGCATCCTGGCAGCCCGCATCTCGATGGCTTCATCAGCAACAACAGCCAAACTGGGCAGAGGACCTGATTCGTAAAACCCAAACACAAGCTGTTGCGGTTCTCACCTCCGCAGCGACCTCATTCTGCGTCATAGCATCTACCCCGATTGTTGGAGAAGTCTAAGCTATGGCTTCAAGCTTCTGAGCATGGATTGCGATTGGTGATGGAAGATGGGATATCAGCCAGGGACAATCTAGCGTCATGCCACGCGAGAAATGACGTTGACGACTCGTAGGGCAGAAGGTACAATCAGTATGAGTAGCGGAATTCTTGCTCTTCCAACAGCGCCAAGGTTACTGTTGTGGAGCAGGAGACGGGGTTGTAAGAGGGAATGACGAGGAGGCTCCGTGGCTGAAAGAGAGATCTACAGGCAGGAGGGATGTATCCGTAAGCTGGTGGAGCTGTGGCGAGTGCCCAGCCGTTGTGTGCTGTGGCCCGGGTGGCGTCAGCTACCCTGAAAGGTGACAAAAAATGCAAGATTCAGTGGTCCTCTAGCGCCGATTATAGTGAGAGTTAGGTCCATGTTTTCTGTCAATACAGGGCTGTCCCCCGCCGCTAATTTCCAGTTCCGAAACCAAGCTACCCCGCGCTTAAAGAGTTCAAAGTTGGCAACAGGCAGTCCAGGTCCACCAAAAGTGCAAACCAAGGCAGGGCAGTGCAGTGCAATCAAAATGACGCCAAGATAGTGGCCGTTTTTCCGGACCCAACCCAGTCCAGCATGGGAAAACAAAGACAGGACAGCACCTAGCTTATGACAACATGCTCATTACAGCCCGGCAGGCCAAGACATGTTGAGGCGGTTCTAGACTTCTGTAGCACGGGAAAAAAGCAGGGTCACGAGGTTTCACAGAATTCAGAGACGGAAATTATCGTACTCCCCCCTGTAGAAGATGCGCAAGCTACTGTATACTTACTAAGCTAGGTAAGCTACGCTACACGATGCCTGCGATGCGATGCAGCGATGGATGCTATGCTCTGCTGGCCGGCTGGCTACTGTTCCTGTTTGCTACTTCTCGCCGACGCGTAAGACGACATGCCCCTGCACCGGCAAACGGAAGGAGGCTTGCTTTGGTCGTAGATCTCGATGATCATGGGAACAAGACGGACTTTTTGTATGACAGTCAGGTCAGAGGCTGATCAGACCGCAACAGGCCAGGTTGAAGACGCCCGTGATCAAATCTCACGCATTGAAGTGCACAGTATTGTACAGACCGCCGCTCACTCTAGTTCATTTCATTGTCAGCACGGTATGGATGGGATTCTTGGTTGTCTGGTTCTAGTGAATAGTATGAAAGGATGGGCAATTGATAACCCAAATTAGATTCTGGTTCCATTTTCTGTTGCAGATCATGACACTGAGCCCCGTTGTTTCATGTTTGAAATATGGTCTGTATTCGTAGACATGACGTCGCAAATACAAGTTTTTAATCTAATACAATACATAGGTACAGTACAGTAAGTCATTACCTGATGCTCACAAGAAATACCCACGTTGATCGATTGGCGAGATAATAATAGTAAACGTGTATAGAACAGTCCATAATTGCACTAGGTACATGCGTACATTGCCATAGATCAATCAGGCAAAAGAGAGTCATTCGTATCGAACCCTTGGTATCCTAATCCTCTTTGTCCAACGCCAAGTTCCAACTCAAAAAAACCAAAACAAGGAAATCCTTCACCACATTATGCATTAGTTTCCACTCAGGCACGGCAATTCGGAATGTTTCACGCAACCCAATCATGTTGCCAAGACCAGCAGTTGGCCAACTTAGATCACCGCTAACTCTGGGAAAATTCTTCAGCGGGCATGAGAAGCTTCAGGCTACTGTAAGTCAGACATGAGTGTGTCTGCTTGTCCTATGCTTGTCTTGTCTGTCAGCTAGCTGTCTTGGTAGTCTAAGACTTAGTTAGACCTAAACTCTGCTGCGAAACCAAGGGCCTCGACGGCGGTTGTGGTGGGCTTCTTCGGCTCTTCGTGCAGTGCGCTCCCTCTTCCTGACCCAGAAGAAGCCGATGAGGGCAGAGACGAGCCACAGGAGGGCTGAGAGGAAGCTGAAGGCGATGACAGCCTTGGTCTTTCCACACTGGTCTCCATGCACTGGGTGGACGTTGTCCCAGTCAAAGACACGTCCGCAAGAAGTTCCAACAAGCTGTCGAATGCCGTTAGTGCGTGTCCAACTACCGAAAGTATAGTATGCAACGACTTACATCGACGAGAAGTCCAAAGACGATCCACCAGTTGATGGACATGAAGATGTCCAAAGGCCAGTGGACAAAGGTGCTTGAGAAGGGAATCAAGAGAAGTAGAGAGAAAAGTATGCCCAACGCGGCAACGACCTCAGTGTAGATAAAGCGGCCGAGTTGCCATGAGCTTGCACCCCGGGCATTGTGAAGATATTCACCGTTGACACCAGCGACGATGGCCGCAAAGACGAGCTCTGCCGCCCGCAGGATCAAGCTGACAACACGATCGAGAGCCATGGCTAGCTATGCAGCTTATGGGTCGTTGTAATAAAGTATTTTGTGGTTCTTGACTGGGGTTTCTGAGATACTGTCTTTCTTACAATCAATATCCCCAGGACTCAGCTGGTTATTTATCTGAGCAACTCTCTACAACTCGCACGCCTCTGCGACACATGACAATGACGACCTCCCTTAACAAACCTCCTAATGAAGCCTGTTTGAGACGATGTCTTGGCTTTGAAGCTCCTTGACACGTCTACCGTGGCTCATGACAGGTCATCAGTGCAATAAATTGCCAGATGAGGTCATGCGGACAAGGCTTCGGTGAGAGGTGTGGTGAGTAGAAACAACTGCCATTCGGCAGATTCACATTGCATTGCCGTCTCAGACAAGGACCCCTTTTCCTCTGGTCTGAAACACAAAATGATGTCGCAAGCCAAGGATTTTTATCTAAACGACTGGACAATTCATGACTTTTTTTGCAGTGCAGCTTTTGTCTTGGGAGAAGCATGGCGGTAGATGCCGAGATGCCGACAGATGATCGGAAGTCTTGAGTCTTTGCCAAGTAAGCTACCCTTGAGCCTCTTACATCGTCCAAGGCTTTTGACTTACAGCACATAACTTGAACAAAACCAGAATCCTGGTTGTTGGGCAGAACTTTGACGTTTTCCATCTAGTTTTGTGACAACTTTCTAGGCTGACAAAACAACCATGGCTATCAGAGAGTTTGCAGTCAATCGGTCAAAGCGGCCAGCCCCCAGGCATACCATGATCAGATTATCGCGAATGATGTAACAATGTACGAAGTTAT
Source organism: Fusarium cf. aywerte (assembly GCA_011034095.1). Taxonomy (NCBI): domain Eukaryota; kingdom Fungi; phylum Ascomycota; class Sordariomycetes; order Hypocreales; family Nectriaceae; genus Fusarium; species Fusarium cf. aywerte. The sequence continues at coordinate 531,347 of WETZ01000024.1, forward strand.
GGAATGCCTGTTTCCTAAACAGAACTGTGTGATTTGTTGTTCAGGACGAGGTGACAATAGATGTGGTGCTTCTTATCTTATTGGATGCTGTTGTCACTTGGAGGTCAAAGCAACTTTTGAATGCAACACCGAATGCGCAAAACATGCCTAGGCGTTTTATTTCATGCTAGAACTTCAAAGGGCCCTTTTCAAGCAATCATCTTTTTTCCTCGGAACATTCTTGTGGTTGAGTGGTACAAGTTGCCCGTTAAAGAAGCTGCAAATGGGTTTGCTACATTACTCTTGGAGCTCGAGACTGCAACATGAATAGCAAACAACTCAACCTTTGGTCATGCAACTATACTTTGAGAATAACTGTGAACGAAACTGTTTTATAGTACTTACTAAACATTTATTTTTACCTTTATGTTATGCATAAAGTCTGTTGCTATCTACGCTATGTATAAGCATATGCCCATATAGCGCTTATTAATCACAAGAACAGATCCTACCCTAAACTTCCCAAACTCAAGATTGCAGCCTTACCAGGTATCATGACTTGCTGAACTCGGCCGTCATCTCTAACAAACTTCAAAGGCCAACTCGTAACCTCCACCATGCCCTCGTCATAATGTCTTCTCCCATTCCACAGGCTCTTTGGAGCGCACAGATTCCGCTGCACATCACTCACCCCGCTTCACCGACCACGCCTTTCATCACCAGCATTCCACGCTTCAGCTACCTAGCACTTCTCATACCCAGGCTATCAACCTTTTTCAACTCACCTTGTTCGAGTTTTCACTTTGAAGATGTACAGCTGAGGAACCTAGCCGTGGGGTTGTTAGTCGATCTGTATCAACCCAGCCTGCCATGGAGATTGACTGTGAATGATGGAGTGGGTTGGGACATCGCGGATACGTTTCTCAACTGTGTAAAAGAGGTGAGTAATAACATGGTCAATAGAGGCATAGCTCGTTATATATTTGAATTGATGCTTCGAGTTCTTTGACACATAATACACACCAGCAGCTGACTCTCCCAGGCGGACTTTATTCGAAATGGCAACGCAAACCAGATCATGAAAATGTCAAAGGAAAACACCACTCAGTTATGGAACGCAGTCATAGATAATGACCACACTTCTTTCAATCGCATCAACAGCCGACTTCTCAATGCACCTACAGCACTCAAGCACGTCCCTATTCGCATATATGTCCCGACCAGCGGGCCAGAGTCATCAGCGACACATCCAGAGCATGCCACCTTCAAGGTCATCCAAGCTCTTGTGGCCGCAACAAGCCCAGACCGTCGTCCCAAGCTCTTAGGCCAAGCACTTAAAGAGATGCTGCCGGGCTTGTTCCCAAGTAGCCGTGATCCCGTTCTTGCAAAGGTGGTGATGCACGGTGCTGGCGTGCCATTTAATGCACCTCTAGATGAGTTGATGCGAGAAGCGGCATATCCCGACGGGTGGCTATGTCTGGTTGTTATTGTTTTGTAATGGGACCGGCTCGTTATCGCAATATGCCGGGATGGCGTTCGGGAGAAGCATTTGTCCTTCATTGGAAACCTATAAAACATTGGTCTTACACGCTGTTACTGTTTATTATACCATGAATTTGAGGTCACTTGCCTTGATATCCAACGTTGACTAGCGCGACAACGCTCGAGAACAACATTCATGCTCTATTCTATGTAAAGGTGATCTTCTTACCCATGAGACTTTTATATGCATCGTCAACGGCCTTTCTTTTCCGCTGTTTCACTTCTTCATCCTCTTGGATCTCCTCTTCCTCGGCAACATCCTCAGGACCTGGCACTTGAGGTGCCCAGGCGCGGATCTGTCCGTCCATGTGAGAACTGTACACGGCTCCGATAGAGTTTCCGCCACCCATGACAGGTCCAACAGGACGTCCTGTTCCGCCCGATGAGCGCCAAGCTATGCTCGTGATTCTGTTTCGTCCCATCTCACTGCCTCGCGGCCCTACAGGGTTTGTTACGCCTGGGCTTCGGAGCCGCTTCACCATATTACCATCATGTAAATCGAGAATAAGAATCTCTTGATCATTTGGCCAAAACAGAAAATTGTTCCCGGATGAGAGATGTGCTGGAGTTACCAAAATGCTCGCTGTCTTAGCATGCTGGTTCTGGATCAAAGAGCCAAAGCTTGCAAGAGTGTTTGCTCCTGTAGCAGCGTCCCAAACGCGAATGCGACGGTCAAGGCCCGCTGATATGATGTACTTCCCATCATCTGTCCACTGTAGACCGTTGACTGCGTCGTCGTGTGCCTGCGAAGAAGCACGAAAGTGTGGGATTTGACTCGAGTGCATGCCTGCCGCACTCAAATGCTTCATCTTATGAACAATACCCAGTGAATCCTCCTGATCCAATAATGCGACGACTCCTCCAGCACGCCTGATGTCCCAGATCCGACCTTTGCCATCTGCATGTCCACTCACAAGGATGTGCTCATGACGTGGACTCCACGCCGTTGATAGTACGGGACCGCCATGGGCTACCAGAGCTTGCACGGCAGACCCGGATTTCAAATCCACCAGTCGAACTGCCGAGTTCTGCGTGGCGCATGCGACAATGAGATGGTCCGCTATAGGGCTTGTGGAGTGAGAGTATATCGTTGCGTTGAGGTCAAATGTCGCTGATAGGGCGCAGCGCTGCGTGGCCCATAGCTTAAGCTTTTTATCATAGGAACTCGAGAGGAAAGCGTCTGGGTCAAAGGGATAAAAAGCGACATGCGTGATGCCATGGCTATGACCAGAGGAATTCTCTTCCCTTGTAGACCTCGAAATACTGCTAACAGGGCGAAAAGTATGCACTTTGTGAGGGTTTCCGCTTGCTTCGAGATCCCATACTTTGATGCCTCCCTCGGCACCGCCTGATAGAAGAATACGGCCGTCGAATTTCTCTAGAGCGATGCTGTTGACGCCTGCTCCATGGGCCTTGATGTTGTGGGCGCGCTCTTCCACGCTTGCAGGATCAGGTTTCGTCGTTCTCTCGCCATTGAAGCGATGCTGAGGCGCTGGCGCAAACGAACGTAAGAGTTCGGACGTTACAGAGCGGCCAAAGTCCTGAGGGGCAAAATCACCCGTTTCACGAGCAAGAAGATTGGACTGCATTCATCTAGGTTGTGCAATTAGTGAAATGAGAGTATTGAGTTCTGTGTTCGGATCCAAGATAACTCTAAGAAAAAACAAAGATACAAAGGTAGGTTACCTAGTAGGTAGATACTCATCCAGCGAGTGTAGTCGGCCTGATGATGTCAGCTGGAAGGCGTGTTTCTAAAGGGACCACTCACTAACGACTCCACAATTGACAACCTAAACTTTGCTTCTCCAAAAGCCTTAACTCAACATCATCTAGAATATCAAACCGAAAACTAGTTGATCATCTAAATCCTTCCATCAAGTCCTTCTTGTTTTTGAGCTTTGTGCTATACACTCGCAACAAGATCGGTTTCCCTACAAACAATGCTCATATGTGGACAGAATTACAGCATAAAAACCACAACATTTTCTTCACCTTGAAACAAAAAGTGACCTGCAGAACGTCACCCTGCAACCAGAAATCACATTATCGTCACTATGGATATTTCAAGGAATCGCATGCGTATAGTACCCATACATGAAGGAGACGTATCCTCCGAGCGAGACAGCCCAACTGCTGAGCAGGACCTCAAAAAGGGAAGGAAACGCAGACACGCAACCGTCTACGACGCTGTAGCAGGTAATCTCTCTAGTCTCGGTGGCCCAACATAGAGCTCACGTAAAGCAGGTAAAGTTTCATACAGCCTAGGCCCGGGTCCAGAGGAAGAAGAAGCTCAGTACACACCTCGCCATCCAAAATCCATTAGATATTCCACAAAGGACGTCCCTCTAGCTCCCGATGAGGTCCTCTTCAGGCGAAAAGATGCACCTGAGCGTTATCTGGAGCACGATATCTACTACTCTCACGAGCGTGATCTTCCCCGTGGTGGCCAGGGCGTTCTACCAGAGAGTGATCTTCTGAAAGCAATTCATGCCTACACCAGCGCATTTTACAGCGCGAGAAACCGCGAGCATCAGGCCACAGACAACAGAAACTTCACTGACCGAAGCATGGATGAGACGGCTCTTTTGGCGTTTGGGATCCTGCTTGAAGAAGCTGGGAAAGAGGTCCTTGGGCGACGAGGTGACCTTGTCTTCACCGAGGGCGCAGATGACGCTACTGGTGATGGATCCGAGCCAACCCGTGACGACACTCAGTTCGTTGGATACAACGACATCTCTTTACGAGGGCGACCGAAACGGAGAAAGCTAGCCGATAGTGATATCGAATGATGCAGAGCGTCGCTTCGGTTAAACAATTAGCACTGACTGTTTTTGCAACTTCTGTCATGGGCTACAAAACTATGCAACATCTCATAATGGAAGGTGGTCGGACGCCAAAACCTGCAAAAACCTTGCTTGGTCCGTGAGACAGTCTGTTACGTCCGATAACATCACATATATCAATGGACTTTATACATCAGAGCTTGAGGCTTGGCTCATTCCGAAACGCTGCGACGTGAGAAGGAAGCTTGGGGAAAGCATTGATTGAAATTGCTCTTGCTTAGTGGTGGGATAAAGATGGATTCCTTATATGTTGGCATAAACACGCCAGCTGTCAATCCAAAATACGAAACATGGGGGCTAGATCTGCGATATGGCCTCTCTGTGGGTTGTTTCTCCGGACATACCTGCCATGTGTAACTTATCAAGAACCCTTAACTATATTAACATAGTATGACAGTGTTGCAGTCAGTTCGGTTACACAAACAAGAGCATGGGCGTCCCCGTTTCGGTGGCAATGAGTCTGGGCAATAAACTCATCGGAGTCGGATTGCTTGGTCGCGCGGACTGTCATCTGGCGCAAAAGCAACTCGGTAAAGAGTCTGCGCTGAGTATTATGGAACAGTAGGTTTCACCCTAGTATGTCGATTCAGCGATGCAGGGTGCATACCTTTGTTTACGCTTTACAAGACGATTCCTATCCGAATATACTCGCTCTGTGAAGGGATTAGTTATTTACCGAAAAAGCCAACTCATATGAATCGATACGGTGTGTTGGCGTACCAACTTCTAACATGGTCGACAAAAAAAAAACCCTGAGTATGACAATCCTGCCTACTAGCTTTGCGAAGAAGGATCATATGTGGCGTCTCAGCCTGACTGGGCGTACCAGGTTGGACCCGACGTTCGGGTAACGCAAACCCGGCGTTCAGGGTTTCTTACTTGCTGCCTGTTCTAAGAAGCTGCCTCTTTGATGAAAGATCTTCGAGATACTGCAATCCATCGGCTCATCCTCAGAGCACCGAGTTCTGAAGCCGGCAGAAACAGCTCGGCATCCATCATGTTGAGGGAATTCGGGCATCGGAGTTTTGTTTCACAAATGGAAGTCGGTCAATCTCCATCAGGGCATGTCGTCGATCGGCCTGTGAATTTGCAATTTTCCTTAATTGGATATCCCTGTCACTTTACGCACCACAGAACTTACCCTGAATCTGTTCATCTCGTCACATTTCGCCATCACTTCCTCACGTCCGGGAATGTCGACATTGACGAGGCGAAAGATACAAAGTTCCAACAACTCTTCGTGACGTACTGTACCTTGCATCGAACGGCTGCAACCTCCGATTTAGCACGGTACGCACCGTTGAACCAAGAAACTAAGAAACAGGCCACTGATCCTGAGTTTTGAATTGTGATTCGTCTATACGAGAAGCAACTGGCTCCTGATTAGTACCGATAGCACCGAACGGTATACGGGGCCTATGCCAACCAACTCATCCTCAAAGACATATCAATTACGTAGTATCATGTTTGCACTTGGACGCGTCCTCGTTGTTAGTATTTGCAAACTTCACGCCACGGCAGGCTCAGCTCTTGGATCCCACGGCACGGACCTTTGCTCAGCGACAATGGCATAGGACCGACCTCCAAGCGTCTTGCAGTATCACAAGGCTGTCGAGCTGGCAAACACACCTCCGCAGTCTTTCGTGAGGCTGCAACAAAACCAGCCCTTGTTGGTTTAAAGGCAACGGTGACTCGTGCACAGAAGTTGCCCATGTCGATTGGTTATCATATTCAAGAGCCGCTGCAGAACTTTTGTCTCTTCACTTTGGGACCCCTCCAGCTCTTGATTGACATGATGTTTGCCCTTTTGGGGCATCGAATGCGGCGTTTAATTGCCTCGTAAGCCTTAATCCTACTGTATCAGCGACGAAAACACCAGCCCGCTTCATTTGAGCAGTGTAGCGCTTACTACGCTGTACCTTTGAAAATATACGGAGCATAGGTAGGTAAACAATTGTCATATCATTACGGACGTAACAGTGCTCCAGCAATTTCGGTTCATCGTACTAAAAAGATCAGCAAACTGGAGCCGTGGATTCAGAAATGGGGAAAACATCCGCGCTGTGGGCTCGCTCTAGGCGCGTCGCGCGACTTGACCCTGAGATCCTGGACTATGCTAATGCTATGGTGAAAACTCAAGAAGCCATGACGCTGTAGCAATCACAATCGAGGTGTCCGAGTATCATGGCCATGGATGCTACTGCAAATCTATCACATGCTGGTGGTGAGCTGAAGGCAGCAAACAACGCCGGTCAAACAAGATTGTACATTATCTACATTCCATGTCTGGTTCTGTGCTGTCGCGTGGTTTAACTACATTACATTGCATTACATCGCATTGCGTTGCATTATATTGTACCTACCTACCTAAGTAACTGCCGATTAAGTTTAGGAAGGGCAGACTTATCGAATAGTTGACCTCGACGCGTTACAACCTGGACTTTTGATTTGTCTCTTACTGCGGTATGGTCTCTGCTCAAGCCTGGCGAGATGGTACGATATCAGCAAATCATACTTTGCCGTGGCGTTTCTGATGCGATATTGATTGCACGTGTTGGACATAGTTTCCAGGTCATGTGGTTGTGTTGATCAATCAGCGACTCAATAAGTATGAAGTTTGTATCGCAAACCCCACTCGTAGTATTCGGTGACTGGTGCCAACAACATCTCATTCTTCCCCGCATCGGTGTGCAAATTGTCTCTCGTGACTCGCAGTGACATGGTGATGATGATGCTGATATCGACCATAATTAGATGATTGTCAGTTGACTGTGGGGGTTTCAAGATTGATACGATCAAAGATCTAAGTTGTGTCTCTAAGTCGGAATCCGAGTATCAATCAGTAACCGTGTCAGTCAGAGTAATATGAGTACGAACCACTCTTCCTTGTCGTGAGTGTGGCTTCGGGTACCTGAGTTGATAGGGCACACACTTGTATGTATATATACAAACAGCAAGGTTTTGCTTGTCGTATTGGAAACTGAGACATTGTGTTCGCTGTTGTTACGTTGGATTTCAGGTTGCGGACGCCCTGTCTCTGCCAAGCAGATCAACCAGCGGCACGGTAATTCAGGATGTGCTTCTCGGTCTAATACGGGGAAATCCAGTATATCCACGATCTGACTTTTGGTAGCAAGTAGTTATACATATGGTACGGCAGTCACCCCTTGAATTTAGCCTGAGGGAGGGGCTATCCTACGGCCATAACGGTAAGCATGAGGCCTGTCTTGTCCTGTTGTCTTGGCTCGGCTGATACATATCTGGTAACTCCATTATCAAGTTTGACAGAAAGAACCCACAAACTCAGAGATTGGGGGTCTGAGCAGGGTTATGTCAGTTGTGGACGAGTTTCAGGACCCGTCAAGTGTTATAGACATCTTGCCTATACTCGGTAATCCCCTGATCGTTGCGATGTATTATAGCGAGCTGCTAATGTCTTTTGACTTTTTTTCCTCCAACATGTGGTAATGGGTAAAGAAGACATGGGGTAAAATGGAACTCTGCTTTTCCAACCAGCAGATCACATAGTACGTAACTAATAAAGTGGACCGGAATCATATAGCCAGAGTCGGACTTGATACTCCAGTGAAGAGGTGGTCTACGGTATACCACGGAAACTTGGTAGAGGCGTAGATACTATCTCTCATGGCATCCTTCTAGAACGACACAGCCAACGTGTTTGTGCAGTTGACCACACTTGGGCGGCGACTAATCAAGAACTCATGGTTCACAGCCAGGTCCCCAGTGCGAATGCGAACCCCAATCTGAACGTATTTGTTTACTCGCTTAGAGAAAAGAAAAAAAAAAAAAAAAAGAAGAAGAAGAAAAAGAGAGAAAGAGAGACAGGCTAGCTGTAAATTACGANAAAAAAAAAAAAAAAAAAAAAAAAAAAAAAAAAGAAGAAGAAGAAAAAGAGAGAAAGAGAGACAGGCTAGCTGTAAATTACGACCACCACGGTCTATAGTGCCCGTCTTGGGCCTGGCGGCCGAGCAAGGAAGGCATGCTGAAGCGACGGCTTATTGTCACCAACAACACGGACGCGGCACCTACTGGAATGTCTCAGCCATTCAACGGGCTCGGTGCCCTGGAACTGTAGGGACAGATACAGTACGACACACCGCAATCACACGTAATAATCAGTGCAAGAAAGTATACATGTACAAGCTAATTCGTCTACGCTATTTTCCAACGCGAGACTGTCAGCTTGTCATTGAAAGAAATTTTCTTTTCTTCCCAACGGCCTCGGTATGTATATACAGAGTATGTATTATGCATTCACACACATACCTAGAGGAGGAGCCACTCGTAGATGGCTTTATTCTCCCTCTCCAACGGGGTTCCGTAACGCCGATTAGTCACAATACGATAGGATACCTTCACCAGCCATTCAGCTAACAGCAACACAAGTTTCAACCAAAGATCGTACAGTACTGTACTGTACCTAGCGTACGGAACTCCAAGAAGCCGATTCCGGGTTCGCACCGGCCCGCAGACGGCTCCCTTCTGCTGGGTCTTTGCAGGATCCTGAGGGTCTCACTTGCTACAGTAGACTCTTTCTCACATCCATCTCTGGGGGGCGCCGAGCAGCCAGACCTGACTCGTTGCTGTGGTTTTTGCTTTTCCCTGCAGTCGTGTCTGTCCCCCCCTGCTTCTGCTGCAACACCTACGAGCTGAGCTCGACTCTGAGAGGCCAGTTTGACCCGGTTCCACGTCGTCGGTGCCCCTCGTGTTTCTGTCGGTGTGTGGCTTGCTCATTCCAACCATTCATCACTGTACTATTCGAACCTATGCTGCACAAATACAAACCCCCAACTGAAAATCCATGTCTGCCCAGCACTTCTGGCCACGAAGGAATGTCCCCCCTGCTTCGCGTACACATGACGTCGCGTCCAACGACGCCAACCCCCTAGATTCCATTTTAGCGATGTCCCAGATCGCTGGGAAGCTCAAAGACAGGTTACTCACCGTTCTTAACCAGGATCTAATACCGGACCTCGCCAGCAAAGTGCTCGGATAAAGCAGATTAATAGCAAATTCATGACATGCATCTCACGCTTCGTGGACTGCCATTCCGAGCATTTACACGCCTCTGACGTGACAACGCTCTGGCCTAAGGGCCGTGATCTTAGGGTGCGGTACGCGCTGGAAGGTTGACCCAGCCCAGGAAGAATCGACTCAGCCAATAGTTTGAGCAGGACCAGATGTTTTTTTTTTTTTTTTTTTTTTTTTTTTTTTTTTTTTTTTTTTTTTTTTTTTTTTTTATCTTTCCCACACAATCCGGGCTGGGCGGTCTCCCAACGGCAACTGAGCATCGGGCGGACGATATGCCAAAGCCAGGTGAAAAACCGGTGTGGCATTTTGGGATGACAACGTCTTGGTACTACTGCGCATAATGCGTCGACATACTCTAAAATGCTATACAGGCATTATCGTATCTCACATAACGATATCGTTCTTCTTCTTCTTCTTCTTCTTTAAACTAGGACATGGCTATATCGCACAGTCCACCATGGCACTCTTCTCCTGCTTGACACATGTAGACTACAGCTGAGAAATTTGAATTCGTAACTCCGGCCAGAGGCAAAAGTTGGCACGAATGCTAGCTAGCTCGTATAGCCAGTCATAATCGACGGATGGGTTGAAGAAGTACTGTACTGGACTGTACTACACGGTACTGTATACACCTTTTTACAATGAGGCGCTTTGTGTAGGTAGGTAGGGGATTGATCAAATTGGGAATGTTTAATGCCAGGTACAGGTACAGGTACTACTGTACTGATATGCTTGGCTGGTGACGTTTTTCTCGAAGTGGGCGCGGTGCGTGCACGATCCTCTCGGCCGATTCGACAGTCAAGCTGAGGCTATTAAGTGGCCTAGAACTGCTCGGCGAGTCAGATTGAGCGCGTCTTTGAGCCCTGCGGGCCTTTCTGCCCATCAGAAGACTGTCGTTTTTTCCATGTCTTGAATCAGTGTGCGGAGCATAATCGCTAAGGATATCCCCAAAAAGGTAGTTCTAATGCATCCCCCAAGGAGCGATTTCATGCAATCCCCCATGCAAGAAATATCTGATGTGACAAGACGACTGTGAGTCCCAGTAAACTCAAACCGACGGCACGGTGTCTGAAATGATCTGTATCCATAAATCCAAGACAATGACCGGGCCTAATAAGGTGAGGTGAGGCCATGTCACGTTCCAGAAGCCTTTTTGAGCCAGGGCACCGTTGTTGGTGACTTGGCGAGAAGCGATACGAACATGGCTCAGGAACCCCGCCTTCTAGACGTTTGAGAGGAACGTCAGAAACGTTGGAGAACAGAATGCCACCCTGGCACACAGATGACCTCAAAAGAGGCCTGCAAAAACCTGCAAATAATGCACGATTGTCATTCTTTATGCGGTGAATCAACGAGGTCCACCGGCCGAGGAAGAGTTGGAGATTCACCGTATCTGCCTCAAGAGATACAAGGAGCGGTGACGGCCATTGCCTCACCGTGACCTGCTGAGAACTCGACGTAGTGAGCAGTCAACTCTTGCTAGTTGCGCATTAGCCAGCAACCTAGGTGACGCCGAGTCGGTTATCTCACTTTGTCGGTCAGAGTGAGAGCATGAGGGGCTAGGAGTTGTGTTATGCTTTCCATTCATGGTATGGCTCTCGAAAGGGTTTGAGTACCGTGGGAGTTGCTGGTATTAACTGAAAATCTCATCGGATGAACGCTGAGACAGGTCAAAGCGTTGGCTGCCACTGGATCATCGATAATAACCTGCGTCGTCCTTTGACGGCACATAGCATAATATCGCCTTCGCGTACAAGGCACATACATGTTCTCACTTTCCATCAAATTTTCGAGTAAGCGAATAAGCCCTTTGATGGCAGCCACTTCGCTCAAAAGGTGTTCAAGTAGAAAGCATGAAAACAACTAGAAAACCTAGATCCTGGTGTTTAAATGAGAGTGGAGTTTGTGGCTTTTCTTTTTGTCCATGCGTCGAAGCTTGGAAGGATGCATGGAAGGAAGAAAGGTAGGCCTAGTCCGCCTAGCCCAGCCTACTCAGCTCTTCCAGATTATGGTAACTTTATGCGATCCACAATCTGCAAATTCATCAAGCATTGTGCCAGGACAGGACACAAGGTAAACATTCACATTGTACCGCACTGACCCAAATCGCTGTTCGCGATGTGTGATAGCAGTCTATCAGGGTGCAGTTTTCGGCCCTGTTTTGGACAAAGCACCNATAAACTCTATTTAGCTAAAAAACCTGCCGAAAAGTCAAATATGTAGTCGAGCTGGAAAACATGCTTATGACCCAGCTTTGAAGTAGAATGTCCTAGCGATGCGCAGGAAGGGCTGGTCGTTAAGTTCAGAGAAAGTTTTGAACAGCAAACCAAAATTAATCAACGCTCCTCATTCATCATGCTCTTGAGTTGACACAGGCTTTCGCAATGGAGCTTTGACCTGAATATTCTGTCAAGGTTGTGGTAATATCCACTGATCCTGGGATCGACAAGGTCCTTGCAGGGGTGATTACTGAGCGACTATTGTTGGCTCAGAAGTTCCGTCTGTACGGATACTTTGTACCCTAGAAGTGAGCTGTTGTCCTGTTTGTCTCCGTAGGTTTGTCTGTGGAGGCTCGGCAAGTAATTTCTGCGTGACGCAGAGTGCCGCAGCGCATTGAACAGTGACAAGCTCATTGTCGTTGTAAGCATATTGGTATGATGAAGGATGCTGTTGCTTGATGCAGTGCGCTCGATCACGAGTGGACTCGGAGAGGTAGCATAATATCGTGTTTGTTCCATATTTAGAGGGCAAACTGAACGCGGGTAGTAGATGCTCGAGAGATATGATGACATGGCTATAATGACGTCTCTGGCAAGCGGGTCTGAATAATAAAATGCAATACTAAAGAGTGAGGTTGGTAAAGCACAGCTCAATTGATGGTCTTTGCTTGAAACACGGATGCTTTCCATTTGACATCAAGTTGATTGTTGATGATGATGACAAGGTAATAATAATAACCCGTTATATAAGGTATCTCTGTATAGCGACTGCGTTGGGTAAGTACTAAGGTACCTAAGGTAGGTAGGTACTGGAGGTATATACCTTCCTTAGTACTGACTAGCCTACTTACTGCCAAGGGAATTTACGAGATACCAGGCGTAAGGAAGTCAGAGAAAGGGCGGAAACCAGCCGCAATGGAAGAAGAAGCTATCTGCTGCAACTTCACACCGACGAAGCTATCGAGAAGAAGTACTCTGTACTTAGCCATCCGATAATTTCTTCCCATGTTCATACTTACTCCCGCATCAAGAGTCACCTGCGACATTTCACGTGAGCCCGGAGAAACCGCACTGCACCACAGAGCGACGTGTTGTACCGCACAGGAGCTGGGACTGGAGAAGGAGTGGCCGAGCCAAGGACCTTTTGTGATTGATTGATTGTGATTGTGCACCTATCGTGGTGATCAGTGTCCGTGCTGTGTTTACCATTGACACATAGCAACTACATGGCAAATTGAGGCAGTGTCGGGTCCTAGGTGTGAACGAACTCGAGAACCGACGGAAACGATTTCATGGGAAAAAAAAGTGAGACCTGTCGGATCTGGATGTACCGAGAGTACGGATACACCATGCTCAACGCTCAAGGGTCCTTGAGCGTTCGAGGTACGGTACATTGGGGGCTTGGACCCCTCATACAGATTTGTGTACCTAGGTATTGTACGTGGGGATAGTAAGATGAAGTATCATGTGCGTAAAACTATACAGCAAGTAAATTTATGCATTCACTTAGACGGCAGCGCCGGTTGACGTTGGGTATCAAGATTCCCGTTATCTTTCACCTCTTTCAACGGCCCGTGATAGCCCGGTGAACTTTCTTCCCCATGATCTGCAACTCCAGCCAGCCAGTATCTAGAAGAGAGTACAGTGTGCCTCGAATTTACCTTATCTGCCCGTCTCTTTATTGTGCTCGGGGTTTCATTAAACCCTACCTACCCTAGGTAGGTAGTAATCTACTAAGGTATACAGTAACGAGAATAAATTCGTTTACGGGCAGGTATCTAGCGACTGAACCTCAAGCTCAATCCACGAATAGAAGGAACTTTGAACTCCCGTCTGACCTTTGATTTCTGACCTCTGACGTACTGTAACATTAGACACTCTTTTACTGGTTCCAAGTGGGCCGATGCATGAGTCTGATCTTGTATACAATATCTACATAATTGCAAGTAGATTACACTACCCAGAACTGACTGACCTTACCTTACCTAGTACCTATTGTAGATGATGGATGGATTTGAGTTACGTACAGCATGATTTGCACTCAATGCCTCACATCGTCCGTCAATAAGCTAAGTATAATTTTCCATACTAAGTACTTACCTACTTATTGTATCTATCCACTGCAGTTTCAGGAAGGGAAAAACTCTGAGCGAAAACCACGCTAGCGGACCTGAGAGACATATCGGCCGCGCGCTACACGACGCCTTCCAGGAGTTGGGCTCCACGCCCACGACCACGAGGCCTCCACTGTAACTCAGCGCACCACCATAATCTCCCTCGTTTACCACTTTACCTTTACCTGCCTCCACCCAGCCATCATCTCCCGTCTCGAGCTTGTACCTTTTGGTTTGAACGGTCCGTCGCATGGCCGCTCGTGAGCATCCATCCATCCATTTTGAAGTTGCGGTGTTGACCAGGTCCATCGCATGTCGCGGTTGTTTGCTTTTACTTACAACACTACCTATCTATCTATCTATCCATCCTCGTCTCGTGCGCGGGCTTTCGCTTACTTGCTTGCTTATCTGCTTACCTACCTTACCTACTTGCTCGAATACAAACAGTACTTTCCATTCTTTTGACCTGTTCTCACTTCGTTCATCCTGCGACTACAACGTTTCTGTTCTGCCCGCTTCGTTGACCGTATGCGGTAATCATCGACCGACCTAAACCCCAATTATTCACTCAGCTACGGTATTGCACTGTACAGTGCATACCTACCTAAAGCAAAGGGTCCAGAGACGATAGTTTACGCAAGGGCAGCAGAAGAAAGAAAACACAGACCACTCCAGCGGGTAGCGACGTCAGGTTCGCTTCTCTGGCTTCTACCAAGGTACCCTATCCTATCCTACCCTACCATACTACAGCAACCAGAGAAGCTGCAGACCACTGTGCTATACAGCAGCTCGCGGCTCCAGGTACAGTGACTTTCATCTCGCTGCTGGAAACTCCTCCTCCACTTGGTTCGCGGTGCATGGGGTGGCAGAAAAAAACGGGCAGCAGGGGTCCGCCAAAGAAAAAAAGAGTCTTCGCCGGCATCATCCCCCAGTCACAGCCAGGCATCTAGGTTCCTTAACCCCCTGGTCCTGTTTAGCCTCCTCCGACTGTCAACTCGGCAGGGTCGGTTCATCAACTGGCTCCAAATCTACCTGCGTCTGGCCCGCACAAGCCCGCCAACCCCCGGCAGACCGTCTTTTGTGCCTTGAGCTTTGAGGCTGTCGGTCCCAGATTTGCGCTCGACTTGGAGTCGACATCATACTTGCCCAAGAATCGATCCGTTCGCTCGCCAATTTTGCGCCTTTCTTCCCTCAATCCCCAGCTCTCCTACAGTCTCGAGCGCGTACCTTTCCATCGCTCACGCTGCCCTCGCCTCTCACAGTACAGTATAATTCGTTTCGCTACAGCGTCGCGTCTGTGCTCCCCCACCGCTGTCCGTCTTCCAGGTACCGAAAGAGCTTGTCGAATCGCCATCTCGTCTCTGCCCAACTGCTGATCCTACCGCGTCACCGGGGCCCGGGCTTGCTGGAAGAGTCTACTCGACATCTCGTTTCTCTCTGCCTGTCTCTCTACCTCTACCAAACCTCACTCTCTTCTCACTGACGGTACGGTACTTCGTACACATACATGTCATCATACCCAGTCGTTTCAGACACACCCACCCCCATGCTGTCCTGGTATCTCAACCTCTCCTGCTGAAGGGCCCAATTATCACCCGCCCCTCCAGCTTCCAAAGCAATTGGAAGCTTCACTTCACTCCCCGGGGCTTTCTTTTTTGTTTCGCCTCTGCCATTATTCTCTTGTACCTATCCATGGCCACCGCCTCTACGTGGTCCCTGCTTCTCTCTTCGCCTTGTTCCTGATTATGTGTGCAAGTACTACAATACATATATAGTACTCAAGCATGGATCCAGCACCTCCCGATAGTAAACGTCCGCGCCTCTCTTCGTGGCCCGTCGGCACACCTCAACAAGGAGTATCACTACCACATCCTCACGCTCATCAACTTCCACCGCCGCCGCCTCCGCCTCCGCCCGGCGCTCTACACCACCCTCCTCATCCTCCCCCGAGCCCGTATCAGCATTATCCTCCGCGACCTATCGAACACTCTTCAGCTCCGCCGACGCCTTCTCACGCTGCGCCCGCGCAACCGCATCACGAACCCGATCGTCGCCATCATGAGCCAGAGCCCTATCCTCCTGTTCAAGAATACCATCGGCAGCAGCATCCACACCAACATCCGCAGCAACACCCACATCAGCACCCGCAGCAGCATCCTCCACAGCACCCGCCTCTGCCTCCCTCGCCGGCGCACCCAGCGCATCACCCATACCCGCCTTACGGCCCAAGAGACCCTCCGATAAAACGAGACCCTGCTGAGGATCAACGCCGACCGAATTCGACGGGCCATGCGCCCGAAGGAATGTCGTCCACACCACATCTCCCACCGACGTCGCTCCCACCACCTCCTCCTCCAGGCGCATACTCAGATAACTCTAGACACATGAACTACGACAGCGCACCTTCCATGCCCCCGACTCCGGGTGGCTACCGTGCGCCCAGCTATCCCCCTCCTACTCCTGTACCGCATCAGGCATCCTACGAGCAACACGGAGGTTACGCCTCAGGCCATGAGCCATTCTACAGTGTGTATTCGTCGTCTGTTCCCGCTAAGAAGAAGAATACGCGAGCTTCTCAGGTATAATCTTTTCCTTCCAAATTCCAAGTTGCGCAAATACTAAATAAGAACCAGGCATGTGACAGCTGCCGGCAGTTGAAGGCCAAGTGCGATGAGACGAAACCATGCAAAACTTGCAAAGAAAAGGGCGTGGAATGTAAATACCGTGACCCTGTCCCTAAGGCGTAAGTTGGATAATTTCCTAGCTTTCTGGTTCTGATAGCTAAACGATCAGTAGTACAGATAAGGCCCAGGCCGACATTCTAGATGGCCTCAGCACTGTTCAGACGTCACTCAATTCGATCCTGTCGCAAATGGGACGTTTTGATCAAAGGATGGTCAAACTGGAATCACTTCTGCCCAAGCATATTGCGGCGTCGACGCTTAAGACTGAACCCTCTATTGAAGAAGAGTACAAGCGAGCGCCGGCATCACCATATGTTGCCAACGGCGCTTCTACCGACCCTTACTACACCGATCCTCACCGCGATCATCCATCCTCAGAGGCGATGCCGCTTCGCATGATGGCTGAAGACGAGATGGAGGTTGAACCTGGTCCGCCCGTACCTCCTGGAGAGCCCGCCATTCCTATCAACCATACGACTTTAGCAGGTCTGCTTTTGGAATGGCC